>JBBPBS010000549.1:1895983-1961289 GCA_037974835.1 Cicer judaicum | reverse complement strand
AAGAGGTGTAAGATGATTTGGTTTGTAAAAAGAATATCAATTACAAAAATTTCTCTTGTTTAAAATATATCAATTTGGAATATATATATATATATATATATATATATATATATATATATATATATATGAAAATATGATAAATTATCTTAATTTTAAAAAATCTACTTCTTGTTATATGACGACATTTTCAGGGGTTGTTGTGTCTTGCCAATCAAGGTTACAAAAATGTGTTGCTTTATCCACTACTAGAGTTGAGTACATTGCTGCAACTAAATCTTCAAAAGAACTCTTTTGAGTGAAAAAATTCCTACATGACTTAGGCCTCAAGCAAGACAAATTTGTATTATTTTGTGATAGTCAGAGTGTGTTCCATCTCAGCAAGAATTCAACTTTTCATATAAAGTCATAGCGTATTGAGGTGTGGTATCATTGAATATGAAATGCACTGGAAATGAAGTTATTTTCAATGAAGTCATAACATATTTGTATATTATAACAACTATTTGAGTTTGTTATTTTAATATATAGTCTTAGTATTTTTACTTTCTATGAAAGTTACTTTGTAATATTCACTTTAGTAGAAGGTTATTTGATATTTTGTTTGATTTTCACCTTTAGTTATGGCTATTGTTGATTGATGTTCCCTAGTGTTACTAGGGAGACTCTAGTACAGCAATTAATTATTATAGTGAAAGTTTTTACTAAATTAGATCATGTTGTTTTTATTCTCTCAATTTAAGGGAAGTTTTCCACGTTAAAAATTGTGTTGTTTGTCTCATATTTTATTTTCTATCAATCATTGTAATTATGTTGAATTGTATTTTATGTTTGACCATTTGTCTGCATAAATAGAAAAAAAAAATATTTCACATTATTGAAATAATTATAATTGGTTTTATCAGTACTAACATTTTTTTGCATTTTCATATTAATTGAGACAATCGAAAGTCCAGTTTGAGTGACTTGATTTGATTAAGATAGAAGACTATAATATGATAGTACAATTATTAATGTAATTAACATACATTTTAAGCTTAAACAAAGTTTCCAAGTGCTCTATATGTCTGACCAGGCTTCCAACCCGTCGGGATCACATTCGTTGCAACAAATATCTTCCCAGACTCAATTGTGGTTAGCCTAATACTAAATGGCGCTCTTAATTGTGACCCTTTATTATATTTTCAAACAGCACCATATGATTGTTGCATTGTAACCCAAGTGTTGCCAACTGCTTCCCTAATTTCAACTTTTTTAAGATTGTTAAATAGAATGTTTTATAAATTATATTTTATAAACTTATGATGATAATGTTTTCGTTAATACCAACATAGTTTCTATAATTTTCCTTGCAGGAAACATACGTGGACCCGTGCCATCCATGGGATAATTTTTCATCTAAAAAAACAAAAATTTATGTTTATTTATAAATTATTGTACGAGGAATATGTTTATAATTAACATATAAAAGTTAAAATAATTTTAATTAATTTGCTTATAAAAGGTTTTTAAATTATTAGTTTTTAATATATATTTATAAAAAACAATTATGAAATAGAAAAAAATAGTTTTTAACTATAATCCTTAGTGTATGCGTATTAAGATGTTCATAATAAATATATGTGTAAATTGTTACATATGTAAAATATAATCTATCTATTAAAATAAAGTGGCGTTCTTGAACCAAATGCACCATTCCTATACCAGACAACGATGAAGATATGAAGTATCTGGGAGACACAATAGGTAGTTACGTCGCATGGCCCAAAAATCTTGTTTCCCTTGATAAGGTATGTTTAATTGAAACGCATGTTTAATTGATATGTATATTTAATTGCACGATATATGATTATGATTGATTATATTTAATTGCTGATTTTTTCTGTTGTTAATTTTCAATTCACATTTATTTAGATTCATACAAAGTCTAAAGGGAATGACAAGAAGATTCCCTGCACTGAGTCTGTCACATCACTATAAAAGGTGTGTCACATTTATTCTGGTAGGTTTGTCATTTTTTTCTGATTCAATTAACTAACAAATTGATTAACCTCATTTTTTCATATTCAATCAAACCAACCACACAACAAACCTACCAAAATAAAGTCGCACCATAGCGGAATGTTCGTGGTAAAAATAAAGCTGGCAAACTTCAAAATTTGGAGGGTAATAAAGTTGCAAAAATTCAAAAACTAGATCGGGGTAAATCAGTTGTTGTTCCTAAAATAAGTCATCCATGCCTCACTCGATTTGGATCGTGTCTTGACAATCAATCAAAAATTAATATGGACAACAATGATTCACACATCATAAGTATTGAGAAAGCTATTTTCGAAGATGAGTATGAAGAACTACTTGAACAAGAGCACATATATGAACTTCTCAATCATAAGTTGAGTGCTACTGTCATCAGCTTATATATTAGGTAAAATACTTTATTTAAGATAAAAATTACTTTTAATTGCATTTATTGGTAATTAATCTAATTTGACATTTTCATTGAAAGTTTTTGTTTGAGAAGTTGGTGTGCACGCGCAAATTGTAAGATAGATTTTCATTCTCGTCTCTGCATTTCAATGTTTAAACTTGATCTAGTTAATGTAAAGAAATATGTTGTAGATATCCTATTAGGAAATAAAGAGAAGGATAATTTGTTCCTTGCGCCATATAATTCAGGGTAATTATATATTCTTTATTTATATCTTTTTTAATTTATGAGATCTTAATTTATTAGTTGTGTAAACCAAATTGCCAACCAAATTTTTGTTGTTGTAGGGCACATTGGATGTTGTTTGGAATCAATGCAACCTTTGAACTTATATACTAGTTAGATCCTTTGCACGACCATTACAACAATCACTCGGATATAAAGACTGTCTTCTACACGTAAGTAATATTCATTTATTTCTTACATATATATATATATATATAATATGTTTGTTAATGCTATAATAATCATATTTATTTGATAGTGCTTTACATGTTTTTTGAGCTTAAAGGGGTGCTACAATGTCGAAGCAAAAGTCAACTAACATCACATGGACTCCAATAAAGGTTTGAAATATATGCCTTTAAAATTTCATTAACAATCAATGCACAAATATTTATTAACTTATTTGTTTTATTTTATAGTGCCCTCATCAAACTAACAACATAGACTGTAGGTACTATATATTGCGATTCATGAAGAGATTGTTGATATGAATCAAACTATAATCCCAAAAATGGTAAGGTATTATCATTATTTTTTGATTTTCATATATAAAATATGTATATATATTTGATTCTAACTTATTTATTCAAATTTTATATCGCACAGTACTTTAACAATTCCAGTCCAACATACACTGAAAGAGATCTAACTGAAATATGTAATTGTGTCAATATCATGTGCTGTTTGTAAACTGATTATGTCAATATATAAAGTTACAAGTTTGTTGTGAACTGATCGTGTCAATATGTAAAGTTATAAAGTTATGTAGTTCTGTTGTTGTGAACTGATTGTGTCAATATGTAAAGTTACAAGTTTGTTGTTGTTGTTGTTTAAATGAAAATATAGTAATTGTGTCAATCTCATGTGTTGGATGAAAATGATTTTGGAAAAAAAATTAAAAGATAGCGCTTTCATAGAAATATTTCATAAAAAACCTGTTTATACAAATCAGCGTTATTTAAAAATTCCATTTAAAGTGTTTGTTTAATAAAAATAGAATAAGAATGCACCTATTACAGCGCTGTAAAACGTGCAAAAGAATACACCTATTACAACGCTTTTTTCCTGAAAAAGCGTTGTAAAACTAGAACAAATAACAAAGCGTTTTTAGAAGGGATTTATAGTCCCTTTTTTTATTTTAAAGAGCGCTGTTGTTTCTTTTTAAAGCACTAGATACTACAACGCTTAATTTTTTGAAAAAGACCTGTAAATGGCTTAAAAAAAGCGCTGTAAAATACTATTTTTTGCGTAGTATTTGGAAACTAATTAATGTTAAAGTAGAAAAATCATTTAGGGTTTTGATTCTATATTTTTCCTTGGCCTTGTGGTGTATCGGTATGAGGATGTCCAAAATCCGATGTTATGGTGTTTGTTTTTAAGGTTGAGTTTTTCAAAATAAAATTAGTGGCTTGTTTGAAACAGATTTAGTTTTTTAGTTCTTGAAATCTATTTTATAAATCAATTTTAAAAAACTATTTTCACCAACTAAAAACATAATACATGTTTGATAACTCATTTTTCAAAATTTGTTTTGAGATGAAAAAAATGATAAAACTTGTTTGATATAATTATATTTTAAAATTTTATCAGAAAGTGAAAACTAAAAAATCAAAAATTTGTTTGATAAATATTTCATTTTTAAAATCATTCTCTTTTAATATCTTTTATTTTGTCTATATAAAATTTGAAATATTTTAAAATATAAATTTTACATATTAAATAAAAATGTAAATTGGTTTAGTCAAAGGTATAAAAAACAAAAAAAATTTATTTTTGAATGATGTGATTTAAGCTAACGAGTTAAATCGAGTTGCTTGTGAATTTAAATTTAGTTGAACTTCGAGTTAAAATAAAATTCATATAGAACTTGAGTTGAGTTTCGAACAAAACAAATTTTTATTAAGTTAAGTTAAGACAAACTCAATTGAGCTCGATTCATTTTCAATCTTAATTGTTCAGATATAATCTACAAAACAGACAATAGTAATATTTATAATTTATGTTCGTGAATGTTAATTTTTAACTCTAAACATTTGGTATTTTTATTGTATTTATAATAACAAAAAAATTATCAAAAGAAATTACAATAATTTGTTTTACCATATTTATAATTTTTTGAAAGAAAATATTTATTCAAAAATTATTACTTTTAGCTTTAAATATTAAATAAAGAGAAATTGTCTTTATTTTCTCTACAAATTTATAAGTTTATTAAAAATTATTAGGTTTAATTACACTTGGTCCTCCTATTATAGGTGAAAATTGAAAGTAGTCCCCCCCATTTTGTTTGTCCCAAGTTTTAGTCCCCCAAACAGAATTTGAGGCCAAATTATGATGAATTGTCATTTTTTTAATGACATGTCAATAAAAAAAGGTGACGTGGCAGATGCTTACGTGGAATAAACTTATTATTATATTATTTCTAATTAAAAAATATAATTTTTATTTTCAAAAATCATTTTAATAATTGTGACAATATTTTTAAAAATATAATTAAATTATTAAAATTAAATTAAATTAAAATAAAATGAAAAACATGATTAAAATGATTTTAATTAATTTAATTTAATTTAATTTTAACAATTTAATTATATTTTTAAAAATATTGTCACAATTATTAAAATAATTTTTGAAAGTAAAAATTATATTTTTTAATCAAAAATAATATAATAATAAGTTTATTCCTCGTAAACGTCTGCCATGTCACCTTTTTTATTGACACGTCATTAAAAAATGACAACTGATTATGATTTGGCCACAAATTCTGTTTGGGGGACTAAAACTGGGGACAAACAAAATGAGGGGACTACTTTCAATTTTCACTTATAATAGGGAGACCAAAAGTGCAATTAAGTCTAATTATTATAACTTGGATAACACAAAGTAAATAGGTTAAGAAAGGGAAAGAAAGAAGGTTGTGGCGGTGGCAGTGATCAAAGCATTTCCTTTCACATCTTCATCGTAGAACAAGGTAATAGTACAAGTTGTTTATACTTTAAATTTCTAAATATTACAGCAAAACCAAAATTTAAAATTAAAAAGTAAAGAGCTTGTGTGATTGGATTTTAAAATTAAATTTTACTTTTATAAAATAATAAAACTAAAAAATCCACTTGGCAATACTTTTTAAATTCAGGTGTTTTTAAAATTTAGTGTTTTAGATTTTTTTGAAAATTGTTATTATTAATAACAGTTAAATGATAAATATATTTTTTATATAAAACAAATGCATAAAGTTAAAATTCACATCTACTAATTATGAAGGATTCTAGATTCAAACACGTATCCACATATATAATATTTTTATAACAATCATATAAGTTGTACTTACCAACATCAATAAATTTCTCTTTAATAATCATAATATAATAAATTTTAAATATGACAATTGAATTTAGATCTAATAGTAATATGACAATTGAATTTAGATCTAATTATTATTATTAATAACAGTTAAATGATAAATATATTTTTTTATATAAAAAAAATGCATAGAGTTAAAATTCACATATACTAATTATGAAGGATTCTAGATTCAAACACGTATCCACATATATAATATTTTTATAACAATCATATAAGTTGTACTTACCAGCATCAATAAATTTCTCTTTAATAATCATAATATAATAAATTTTCAATATGACAATTGAATTTAGATCTAATAGTACTCAGAAAAAAATATTTATTGAAATAAAAGTCACAATATGCACTACACTACGCCAAAAATGTCATTTAATAGCTCTCTTTATACAACGCTTACTAAATACAAACGTTGTTGTAAATATATTTTAAAAAAAAACGGATCCTATCACAGCGCTTTTTTGACAAGCGTTGTGGAAAAAGCGTTGTTGTAGGGTCATATAGCGTTTGCGCATAATGTTTATAAGACTTTTACAGTGCTTGTACAAAAGCACTAGAAACTGAAGCGTCTTCACGTATTGTTTTACAACGCTTTTCTCACAAGTGCTGTAAACGACATGCGCTTTCAAATAATTAAATTACCTAATACAGCGCTTTTTTCACAAGCGCTGTAAAAGACATGTGCTTTCAAATAATTAAATTACCTATTACATAGCTTTTTTCACAAGCGCTGTAAAAGACATGCGCTTTCAAATAATTTAATTACCTATTACAACGCTTTTTTCACAAGCGCTGTAAAAACATTCACTTTAAATAAAAATCATTTACTTTTAAATAAATAAAAACAAATTTACGAACCTTCATCACCTCCACCCTGGGAACCCTCATATCATCTACGTACTGTGCGGCCATCTACGTTGTCTCTGGTATTTATTAATTTGTTTAATTTTGTCAAAAAAAATCTTTAGTTTGTTAATAATTGAAAACTAATAAGTTGTTATATACTAAATCTTTTTTTTTTTTTTTTTGAAATATGTTGATCTGTTCTATTTTGAAATATTTTCTGTTTTGAAATTGTTATTAGATATGTTGATATTGATTTCTTTTTGAAATTTGTTGATCTGTTCAGTAGCTTATTATATTTGTAACTGCATTTATATAGATCGTATAATATGGATCGGAAATGGATGTCTGCCAATCGATTGTCAAAAGAGTATGAAAATGGAGTGAAGGAGTAAGTTGAGTTTGCAGTGAAGAATGCAAAAGATCCAAATAAAGTCATTTGTCCTTGTTTATAATGTTGTTTTGGAAAACGCGTTAGAGAAGATGAATTGGAAGGACATTTAGTATATAATGGAATTAATCAAAGCTACACATGTTGGATAAGACATGGTGAGAAAAAAAAAAAGAAAACATTAATTTTGAGAATGGTTCGATATATGCTTCAACTGACTTCCATACAGATACATAGGAGCCGGACCGAGTTCAGGATATTGCAAAAGCAGTTCAAGAAGATCTTCGAGATTGTCCAAAAATTTTTGAAAGTTTGTTGAGTGATGCAGAGAAAGCATTATACAACGGTTGTACTAAATTCACAAGACTGTCGGTGATATTGAAGTTGTACAACTTAAAAGTGAGTAATGGATGGTCTGATAAAAGCTTCATAGAATTATGAAAACTCATAAAAGATATGTTGCCAAATGATAATGAACTTCCCAGTCGAACCTACGAGGCTAAACGAATTTTGTGCTCTATTGGCATGAGTTACGAAAGGATTCATGCGTGTCCTAACAATTGCATTTTATTTCGTAACAAATATGAATTATTTAAGGCGTGTCCGAAATGCAATGTGTCTCGATATAAGAAGAAAGAATCTACTCCAGCAAAAGTCGTGTGGTATTTTCCTATAATACCAAGATTTAGGCGCATGTATCGCAGTGAAGAAGATTCAAAACACTTGACATGGCATGCAGATGAAAGGAAATCGCACATATCTACCTCCAGCCACTCATACTCTATCTAGAAAGGAAAAAATTGTTCTATGTAAATTTCTACACGAAGTTAAAGTTCCATAAGGATACACTTCAAACATTAAAAATATGGTTTGTATGAAAGACCTCAAGTTAAAAGGTTTGAAGACCCATGATTGTCATATTCTAATGGAGCAGTTGCTACCAATAGGTATACGTTCCATTTTACTTGAAAAAGTTCAACGAGCCTTAACTAGATTATGTTTCTTCTTTAGGGAAGTTTGTAGTAAAGTGATCGACCCTCAGAAATTACCGACATTGCATAGGGAAATTGTTGTTACTTTGTGTGAGCTTGAAATGTATTTCCCACGTTCGTTTTTTGATATAATGGTTCACCTTACTGTTCATTTGGTTAAGGAGATACAACTTTGTGGGCCAGCTTATATGAGATGGATGTATCCAATAGAACGATATATGAAAATATTAAGGGTACTTAAAAAGTAGAAGTCGACCAGAAGGTTGTATTGTTGAACGGTACATTGTTGAAGAGGCTACTGAATTATATACTGAATATATGTCAAATATTGAATCTATAGGGCTTCCCTTGTCTCGTTATTCGGGAAGAATATCAGGAGACGGGTTAATTGGAAGGAGACTACTGACTATATCAAGGACATAATGGGAGCAAGCACAATTGAATGTTCTGCACAATGATGATGAGGTTCAACCGTATGTTACAATACACATGGATCAGTTATCTCGTTTGAACCTGAATAGGAATCAAAATTGGATAACTCAAGAGCACAATCGAAGTTTTATAACATGGTTAAAAAATCACATAAAGTTAAAGTTTGATATAGACCCTTCACAGAGATTGAGGTGGCTAGCAAATGGTATGAGCTTACATGTCTTATGTTACACTGGTTATGTCATTAACGGCTACACATTTTATACCAAAGAACAAGATGATAAGATCACTATGCAAAATAGCGGAGTCACTCTCGTAGCTGAAGCGATGCATGTCTCAAGTGCAAAAGACAAAAACCCAATATATGCAAATCTATCATATTTGGGGGTCATCGAGCACATATGGGAGTTAGACTACACAATGTTTCGTGTTCCCATATTTGGTTCCAAGTGGGTCGGTAATAATAATGGCGTTCGGATTGATGAGTTAGGATTCTTGCTTGTCGATTTTAATAAGGTGGGATACAAAGACGAGCCTTTTATTTTAGCGTCGCAAGCTCAACAAGTGTTTTATGTCACTGATCCTTCTGATGATAAATGGTTTGTTGTCCTATCGACCAATAAAATAAGTGATGATAACAATAATGATGAAGATGTCGGTAATGATCTTTTATTTGCAACATCACAACAACCACATGAAATTGATTCAACAAATGATGGTTTATATCTTATAGATGATCATGATGAGGGAATTTGGATTAATCCATCGTTTCGTACTGTAAATGGACAAACAAATGTGAATCCCACCAGGAAAAGAAGAAGGGCATCTTAATGTACATGTTTAATTGTTTTATATAAGCCATGTAATATGAATTGTGTTAATGTAAATTTAATTGTTTTAACATTTGTTTTATATAAGGAGCCATGTATTTTATTTTTTGATTAATTTATTTTCTGCTTATATTTAGCTTGATTTGAGTGTTTTATACTAAGTTCATGTAATTTAATACAAATTTTCAACAAATAGCATCTTCTTTTTTAAACACTTGTGAAGTATATAAGTCAATGCTATTGAGAAAACTACTTTTTTTTCATTTATAAAAATTAAGAAAAATAAATTATTATTAATTAAGAATTATTTAACAAATTTGCAATAATAAATTTAAAGTTATAATATATTATGACAATAACATTCTTTTATTATAGAATTGACACTATTAATAACAATGTAATAATATTCACGTATAGAAATAAACAATCCCCTAATCATGTTGATAAAATCTAGCCAAAAAACAATTATGTTGATAAAATTTTAATTTATATGTTAAAATTGGAATTTATTTTTCTATTTGGATTTTTGGTCGTTATTATTTAAACTTTTTTTAGTAATAATAATTTTATTAATTTTTATGTTGAGGCAATAATTGTATTAATTATTAGCACCTCATAACAAGAACCACAGCCTTTGCCCGATTGATAGATGAGAGCGCTTCCTGCTGATATCATTGAAGATAATGGAGGTTGTCCAACAATATTTCCATATCCACATGCACCACTTACATAATTATCAAATATATAGTCATCGAATATTTTTCCATAATATTGTAACCATTATTTGGTTATATTTTGTATCTTTACAACAATGGAATTTAAAACTATACATATTAATTATGAAAAAAAAATATTTACTATATATATACCTTCACTTCCATCTCCCATGGGAGGTCCATACCAAGTGGCCACTGAAGGTGACCAATTATAATTAGATGAAGTACCATTAACAACCTTCTTGGGACTAAAACAAGATGAAGGAGTCACTAGAAATATTGAGAGTGAACCTACAAGGATGAGTATATAAGAGAATGGACATTTAATTGTATGAGCCATTTCTTCACAAAACCACTGAGATTTTGTAAGTACACTATGTATGATTAAGCGAGTAAGGCTAGTATGATATTTATAGAGAGAAACGACTCAATTTCTCTTAGTTATTTTACTGAAAATTACAAATTATTCTTTACGTCTTACTATAAATGTTTAATTTTAATTTTGAAAATATTTTTTAAAAATTAATTAATTATATATTTATTTATAAAAATACATTTTAATATCTAAATTTTAAATTCAAAATCTAACAATTACTTACGAATTTCTTTACTATTTTATTTTTAAACAAAAATATCCAAATTTAATTGATGATATTCTTATAATTTTTACGATTGCTTTTTGTAAGAGTTATAATTGTTAAATGGAATGTTTTATAAATTATATTTTATAAACTTATGATGATAATGTTTTCGTTAATACCTACATAGTTTCTATAATTTTCCTTGCAGGAAACATACGTGGACCCGTGCCATCCATGGGATAATTTTTCATCTAAAAAAACAAAAATTTATGTTTATTTATAAATTATTGTACGAGGAATATGTTTATAATTAACATATAAAAGTTAAAATAATTTTAATTAATTTTTTTATAAAAGGTTTTTAAATTATTAGTTTTTAATATATATTTATAAAAAACAATTATGAAATAGAAAAAAAATAGTTTTTGACTATAATCCTTAGTGTATGCGTATTAAGATGTTCATAATAAATATATGTGTAAATTGTTACATATGTAAAATATAATCTATCTATTAAAAAAAATGTAAGGTTTGTCCTAAGCTCTCTCATGCATCCTTAAAAAAAATTGATGACATGGCATTATGTCAAGGACCTTCGAGAAAAACAATTAAACTAATGCATTCAAAAAACTATTAAATGCATACTTAAATGGTGATGTACATAAAAGGTAAAGAAGCATTATTTCAAAAAATTTAACTATTTTAGGTGAATATATTTCGAATTTAATAAAAATAACATTAAACAAATAATTAAATCAAAATTTAAATGGTGATATTCTTATAAATTCTATTGTTTCATAAAATTATAACGATTTTCTTAATTTCAGCGTAACTTATATTAATTTGTTTTGCATACGACATTGTGAATTTCTGTCATGTATGGGATAATTTTTCTTTTTCAATATGATTCTTATATTTTTTTATAAACTATTGTATATATGATGAATAATGTTGATAAATAATTAATAAAAGTTAAAATATTTTTTGTTATATATATTTGATTTAGTTTTAAGTTATTAGGTTTTTATGAAAGTATTTTATTAAAAACAATTATAATATTTTTTAAGAGTTTATAACTACAACTCTTAGCATTCTAGTAGAAAACGTAATAATTTAGTGTACATCTGTTAAAAGGTTGATAATTAATATATGTGTTAATGATATATATATATATATATAAATTAAAATTTATTATTAAACATAAAAAAAAAGTTTGTTCTAAGCTCTCATGCATCCTTACACAAAATTGATGAGAGGCATCATTTCAATAGTGATATATACATGTGCTTAAGTTTCACTTCAATTGAAAAATACTGTATTTTTAGATTTGACGTCTTTTTTTAGGTTCTAATTCGAGAGCTCATAATTGTGTTTATGATAATTAATAAAAGTTAAAATATTTTTTGTTATATATATTTGATTTAGTTTTAAGTTATTAGGTTTTTATGAAAGTATTTTATTAAAAACAATTATAATATTTTTTAAGAGTTTATAACTACAACTCTTAGCATTCTAGTAGAAAACGTAATAATTTAGTGTACATCTGTTAAAAGGTTGATAATTAATATATGTGTTAATGATATATATATATATATATAAATTAAAATTTATTATTAAACATAAAAAAAAAGTTTGTTCTAAGCTCTCATGCATCCTTACACAAAATTGATGAGAGGCATCATTTCAATAGTGATATATACATGTGCTTAAGTTTCACTTCAATTGAAAAATACTGTATTTTTAGATTTGACGTCTTTTTTTAGGTTCTAATTCGAGAGCTCATAATTGTGTTTATGATAATTAATAAAAGTTAAAATATTTTTTGTTATATATATTTGATTTAGTTTTAAGTTATTAGGTTTTTATGAAAGTATTTTATTAAAAACAATTATAATATTTTTTAAGAGTTTATAACTACAACTCTTAGCATTCTAGTAGAAAACGTAATAATTTAGTGTACATCTGTTTGTTCTAAGCTCTCATGCATCCTTACACAAAATTGATGAGAGGCATCATTTCAATGGTGATATATACATGTCCTTAAGTTTTAGTTCAATTGAAAAATACTGTATTTTTAGATTTGACGTCTTTTTTTAGGTTCTAATTCGAGAGCTCATAATTGTGTGAGTTAATTATGATATAATTTACCATTTATTCTAACATAAAATAAATATACAGAGAAGGTATGTAGTTAAAAAAAAATAGACACTATTTCAAATTTTAATATTTTTAGGTGAATATATTTTAAAATGAATTTAAAAAGCATTGACTGGATATTTAAATCAATATTTACTCATTATGTCACTCATAAGCAATTTATCTTCGTCTACCACCAATCCGTTAACTATATATGTTCAACCCTTTCCATCTAATTGATTTTTCCACTAAAATCAATATGATTTTTATCAATTCCAATAGAACATCTACTTATCGACGTGACTATGTTATAACATTTTAAAACTTCTAACTTATTACAGTCAAGTTTTTGAAGAATAACCGTTACTAGGCCATGTCACAAAGGATTAATAACCATTACTAGGCCATGTCACAAAGGATTAATGTAGTTTTTGTGTGTATCAAGAGAACTATATAAAGAGCATATATAAAATGATGTTTTTTGAATGCATTCTGGAACAATTTTGAAAACAAGATCAATGAGGGTTTCTACAAACATTTTTTTCTTAAACTAACGATCTCTCTCGAAAATTTCATATTTGTTTCTCACTTAGATTTGTTGAGCTAAAAGAAATTCATTAAGCTAATTTGACAAATAAAAGGATCGAAAGTTCACACTAGTTTTAATATGCTAAGCGAACTTATAATTTGTTGAGTGAATTTAATCTAGAGTTGAACTTGTCTCACAAGTTTAAGACGTGAATATGTATGTGCACTAGTAGAAAATTGAGTTTATAATAAAACCAGTTAAGTCGTTTACGTATCACCAGAAATAACAAATGAAGCGAATGTATATTTAAGTCGGTTTCCTGTATAAATGAGTCAACAAAATTAGGTGGTGACAATTTTGTAAATATGTGAAACACATTTAACGCGGCTATATTGGCAACCGACTTAAGAGAGAAGGTAAAAATAAAAATAAAAAATTAATATATCCCATCTTCCTTCATGTTTAAGTCAATTACTTGGCTAAACGACTTAATCAAATGAGGTAGTGTAAATATTTGAAACTTGTTTAATGCAATTCTATTGATAACTATCTTAACCTCTATATTGTAAAGCACTTACAACCTGAATTCTGACTTCCTGCCTTTCTTCTAATGTCAACTTCACAACCCGTTGCCGTTTTATCATCACCACTTCTAAATTCATTAAGACAGGTTTGATTCTCAAGTCAAACTACATATTTTACATATCTCATTTTGTATAATTTGTGTGTACATAATAAGGAGAAAAACAATAGTATTTTATCTAGAAAGGTAGAGATATAAGGTGTAAATGTTACAAGTGTACTATTTTATGTATTAGAGACAATAGACATGTATATCTTGCTATTGAAATAGAACAAAACAATTAAAAAATATAGAATTTTACTAAATATCATTTATCTCCCTGATTTCACCAAACTTCTATCTCAAATAAGAAGGGTAGAGTTGTATGACTTGAATCTTTAAGAGATTAAAGGAACTATTATTTCTGAAGTAATAGCTCTTATCATCGATACACATGAAAATTAATTAATTTTAAAATACATAGAATATATAGATTCAACTAATACACTTGAAAGTGGTCATGTTTAAACTATTTCAATTGAAAGTGTCCCATTTAAAATATGTCAATTATTATGATGTACAGAGAAATTAATTAATATTTAAATACATAGAAGAAATGGATTAAACTAATATACTTGAAAGTGTTTTGTTTAAACTATTTCAATTGGAAGTGTCCCATTTAAAATATTTCAATTATTCTGTTATTGTAAATTTCATGTATACTTATATATTCACAAAATAATAACAACAAGGAAGAAAAAATAGTATATTATTATATTATTCTTAGCTATTATGAATACAACACTTTAAGACAATAAATAAAAAGTAAACTATACATTTTCTGAGCAATAAAAAGATTTTAATTTTAATCTTTTAACTTAATCTTTACAGTTATTTATTTTTAACATAAGTAGTTATGGATCCTATTGGTTGAGTGCTAATCGTTTAAGTGAAGTGTATTAGAAAGGTGTGGAAGAATTTTTCGAATTTGCTTTACAAAAATTTCCAAAAAAATGAAGGAAATTTTTATCGTCCTTGTGTTAAATATTTAATTGGGAATCAGTTAAGAAATAAGAAATCATCTTATTTGTTATGGGATATGTCATACTTATACAAAATAGATATGGCACGGTGATTCGTTAAACATGACAAATGTATCATAAAGAGAATAAATTCGAGAAGATATGGACAATCGGCTTGAGGACATGATTCTTGATATTGGGAAAGAGTTTTTTCAAGGTGCACATGTTTTTGATAGTTTGTGCAATGGCAATGAAGATTCTTTATATTCGGGATGCACTAACTTCACACAGTGATTTACGGTGTTGAGATTGTCCAACTTGAAAGCCATAAATGAATGGACATACAAAAGCTTCACATTACTACTTGAGTTGTTGAAAAAATGCTTCCTGATTATAATACATTGCCACACTGTTATTATGAGGCAAAAAAGATATTGTGCCCAATGGATATGAAAAATAAGAAAGTACAAGCATGCCCTAATGATTGCATACTATACTGAAATGAGTTTGAAGAGTTGAACCAATGTCCTATATGTGGATTATCTCGCTATAAAGTGAAGAATGGTGATTCCAATTGCGATGAAATCACAACAAGTCCTCATACGAAAGTGTTATGGTATCTTCCAATAATTCCAAGGTTCACACGATTATTCGTTAATATTAGTGATGCAAAGAATATTAGATAGCATGTTGATGAGAGACAACGTGATGGGAAACTTCGTCATTCAAATGATTTATTGTAATGGAAGAAAGTTGATGAATTGTATCTTGAATTCGGGAATGAGCCAATAAATCTTAGACTTGTACTTGCCACAGATGGAAAGAACCCATACGGTAACTTAAGTAGTAACCATAGTTCATGGCCCGTTCTCTTACTTATTTACAATCTACCTCATTCGATTTGCATGAAGCACAAATACATTATTATAGGTTGCTAGGTTTGAGAGTTAAACCAAAGATAACATAGAGTTTTCCTACAGTTAGTTGTTTACAAATAAATAACTTCATTTATAATATTAGAGTCAGAGACAAGTTTCAAATTATGAGTGTGGCTATTATGTCATGTTACATATAATGAACATTGTAACAGTTGGTATTGTTGATTCATAAATGCAATTACGTAAATTTTTTACAAGTTATTCATTGTGTTTTTTATGTTGGTATTATAAAAAACTATAAGTTGTTATTATTTGTGTTTTTTTTAATATTGGTATGATAAAAATTAGGATTCAATCGATATTGATTGAGTTTTTTTTTTTTTCCATATATTTGCTGACTCGAGATCATTTCATTATCTACAATATACCTCCTTCGATTTGCATGGAGCGCAAATACATTATGTTATCTTTTATTATTCCTAAGGAGCGTAATTTAGTCTTTATATGTTTATTGGGAATGAAGCCAGATAAAAAATATGCCACGTTTGTGATTTGTAGGTATTTAATTTATTTATATTGTTCGTAAGTATTGTAATATGTTTTATAACACGATTTTAATAATTATTTTTATTTTGTAGAGCTTTTGAAGGTTATTATAGGTTGCTAGGTTTCAGAGTTAAACCTAAGATAACATGGATTTTTCCTATAGTAAGTTATTTTCAAATAAATAACTTCATTTATAATATTATAACAATTTTATGCATTTAACATTTTTTTGTGATTTCAATTTTAGAGTCAGAGACAAACTTCAAATTATGAGTGTGACCAATATGTCATGTTACATTTGTTGAACATTGTAACAGCTGGTATTGTTGATTCATGAATACAATTACTTAAAGTTTCTACAAGTTGCTATTCATTATATTTTTTATGTTCGTATGATGAAAAATTATAAGTTGTTATTGATTGTGTTTTTTTTTTTTTTGATATTTGAAGACTTGAGATCATTTCATCCAGATCAAATTATAGAAGTTCAAAAACGTTGTGTGAATTTTATTTTTGAATCAATTGAAGAAAATGTCAGTGCTTGAATATATTTGTCAATTGAATAATTCTAAATCTGATTTTATAATGGACATTTAAATCATTTGGTCGTCTTGTCAAGAGTAGTCAGAAATTGTGAGACATCTTCTTTGTACTCTATATTTGGTATGAACTTCTGATGTTGTATACATTAATTGGTTATTATATGGTTATATAAAATTATAGTTGAAAGTACAAAATTTTGATTTGAAATTTAATACGAAATATTGTATGTGTGTATATATGTATGGAGTAGGAGCACAAAAAAATGATAAATGTATGAAAAAAAAATATTATTATAACTATATCTGTTAAGTTAGTTGATCAAAATAACCGACTAAAAATGATGATTTGTTGAACTGAATTTAAGATATTTAAGCCGGTTAAGCTGAACCGACTTAACATGACAAAGCTTTGTTAAGTCGGTTCATGAAATGACTAAAAAAGCAACATGTTTATTAAGTCGTTTGACCGACACAGAACTGACTTAAAATATTCATTTTAACTGACTTAAAAAGGTAAAATTCTACCAGTTGTGATAGCTTAATGAACTGACTTATGCTATTGATAAATGTTTGTTTAAAAAACTTTATTATGTGATATATATTGATTTGATTGGAAATGGTACAATGAGAGTTAATTGTGTTTCACTAAAGAAACATTTGCAAGAGAAGAGCAATTGGAATGCCAATTGTGGTCAATACCAAGACTTACCTTATAAAATATGGCCACAATTATCTTTGTAGCTAATGTGAAATGAGTGATGTAAAATACTATTTTAGATAATTAATCTAGTGTTAGAATCATTTTCGATATATGTTGATTAGTTTTATGATTACTTCTTTTTACATGTGTGTTTTCTATGACATAATTGACTAAATGAGTGACGTAAATAATAAATATTATTTTATTAGTTTATATATTTTTTATACAAAATAATAGTATTATAAAGAATAAGATTTTATGCGGTTATATTTTAAAGAATAAGATTTTATGCAATTATATGTGTATAAGTGAGTTAGTAATTAATGTGATATTTTTATGTATGAATGACTAATATTTAGTGTGCACATATTTATATTTTTAAGTATCCCTTATTTTAATTATTTACTTTATAAATAATTTTCTTTGGATATTAGTAATGTTGTGTTTGATTTCCCTTATTTAATATATGTGTTATAATATTGTGAGATATAATATTTTGAGATATAATATATGTGTTATAATATTTAGTCCTTTTTGGGATAAATTAATTAACGTGCAAATATGGAAATTGTGAGATAAAAATATGGAACAAAAATATTTGTAAGGTGTTGATTGATTTAATTTCATAAATGTGTGACATTGGATATTATTGTGATATTAGGTGTCGAATGAAAACTATGTATATGTTTGATTAGATGAGTTTGGGTGATGTGATAATAAAAGATGAATGCATTGTAATAATTTTATGTGATGATGATGATGTAAGATTAATATTTGTGATGTTCTAAATTTGTGATAAGTTATGTGATGATGTATGATTGATGATAGTGATGATATAAATTTATGATGAAATTATGTGAAGACGATGATGTATGATTAATGATAGTGATGTTATAGATTTTTTATGAGAATATTGAAGTAACCCTAGAGTTGATGAAATGGTGGTGATTCCAATTTGTGTTTGAGATGATGGTCTTAATGGAGTATCATAAGCCAACGGGGGGAGAAAATAAATATGGAGAATTTATGAACTGGAGATTACTTTGTCATCATATAGGTACGACCTGACAAGCCTAGTGATTTCGGGGAAGTACAACTGAAAGAGCTTGATCGTGACGGTTTGTTGTTGAGCCTTAAGGCAAGATAGTTTGAACTTGGAGGTATTCGGGTAGAGAATCCCTTGGTGACTTGGAGGTAACACGCTTGGAAGCTTCCATGCAACACACATTTACCTCGATTGTCGCTTATATGTGTTTCGGGTGGAGTTGAGGGGATCTATAAGGACCAGACTTATTTGAGTTTTCGGTCCACTGGGATTGTAGTATAGTATCAAGCCTCCTAACCAAGTACTTCAGAGTTAGAAAGGTACCACATTATGAAGTAGAGTCTAAGTTCATGCGTAGCATTGCATTTTCGTGTGATTGTTTTATTGTGATTAATATGTGTCATGTGCAATAATAATTTATCTTAGATGATTTGATGTTATAGTGAAATATATTGATTTTCCTTGAAGAATGTTTGTGCAATGATACAGTTTATTTATGATAAATTGTGTGTTCTCCTTACTTATATTATACTATTAATATGATTTTGAGATATAATATATGTGTTATAATATTTAGCCCTTTTTGGGATAAATTAATTAACGTGCAAATCTGAAAATTGTGAGATAAAAATATGAAATAAAAATATTTGTAAGGTGTTGATTGATTTAATTTCTTAAATGCGTGACATTGGATATTATTGTGATATTGAGTGTTGAATGAAAACTATGTATATGTTTGATTAGATGAATTTGGGTGATGTGATAATAAAAGATGAATGCATTGTGATAATTTTTATGTGATGATGATGATGTAAGATTAATATTTGTGATGTTCTAAATTTGTGATAAGTTATGTGATGATGTATAAGACCCATAATTTTAAATTACACTTTATGTATTTTAGTGTATTTTGGTGTTGAACTCGGAGGCTTTTTAGCCAAAGTTATTAATATTTTGGAGTTTATATGACCAAGAAGATATTTTGATGCCAATTAGAATTACTCGTCGATAAATGAATTAAATTTACTACGGCGAATCTTTTATGGAGAGTTTAATGCATTATGGGAAAGAAAGAAAAGAAAAGAAAGAAAGAGGAAATAAAGAAAAAGAAAGGAAAAACGTTTCTTCCTTCTTCCTCTGCCTCGCGTGACCCCTTCTTCTCCCTTCCTCCATTGTTCCTCCATTTTCGTTCTTTCTTGCTTCCTTGAGTTTGAAAATTGAAACCCAAAGCTAGTGGGTGAGAAAGATCAAATTCCCAACTCCTTCCTCCTTCTCGGATTCGAAAACAGAGTTAGGGATTTCAAAAAACCGTCAAACACAAACCTTCCCGTTTCGTCTAGATCTAAGCATCATTTCGCAAAGAAATAGAAGGGAAAGTTGCTCACTACCACGCTACGGTGCTAGGGAACCAACTTTGGAAGCGGCGTTGCAAGCGGAAAATTTACCGGATTTACTCACGGTGCCGTCATCGCACGTTAAAGCTAACGTGAAGGTAAGGGCTCCTTCCAAACTTTTAGTTTGCATTTAAGGACTTACTTGTGGTTGTGCGGAAAAGGATTATGTTAGGGTTAAAGTGTTGATTTGGGGAAAAACGAATTAATGCTTTATGGGTGAAATTCTAATGCGGGGTTTTGGTGATATTGATGAATGTTTCATGGAAAATGAATATACTTCATTTATGTATTATTTTTGAGTAAATAAAATTTGCGGTGTTTGAGTGATGGATTGTGTTGATTTGTGTCTTCCTAGTCGACGTGTTCATAATTGATAATTATAGAATTTGGGATGTGATTTGGTGTGAATTATGGATTGAATGTGAAAGTATGTTTGAGTTTGTTTTGTGTGGAATTTGAAAATCATTAAGTTAAATGAGTATTAAGAATGGGGAATCTCTTAATATCTGCGTTACTTAATGTTGTCGTGAAAATGATTTTGTGGAGAAATGGATTGTCAAGTCAAGGTGATGCCATGTGATTTGTTGGTTCATCTTGTCTGTGTTGGGATTGTCGAGTCAAGGTGATGCCATGTGATTTGTTGGTTCATCTTGTCTGTGTTGGGATTGTCGAGTCAAGGTGATGCCATGTGATTTCGCCAAGGTGATGCCATGTGATTTGTTGGTTCATCTTGTCCGTGTTGGGATTGTCAAGTCGAGGTGATGCCATGTGATTTGTTGGTTCATCTTGTCTGTGTGGGTATTGCGTTGTAACCGTTAAGCGGTATGTTTTGAAATTATGCGTAAGTGTGTTGATTCAAGTTTATGATCGAGTGTTTTGAAACTTGAGATGTCTTTGTGATTGTGTTGATTATGCTAAGTGTTACGTTTTGGAATTGTGTGATAGCATGTTGATTTCAAAACTATTTCGAAGTTCATAATGTCGTGGTAATTGTGTGGAAATTGCTAAGTGTTAAGATTTGGAGTTGTATTTGAATATGATTGAGTTAGTTTATGTATTTTTGGAAAAATTTACAGGGAAATCGATTTACCCAATCGATTTGGTAATGTGTTTTTTTAAAACAACTTAAGAAATCGATTTAGCAAATCGATTGGCTTCAATACATGGGCTCTGTCTTTCACGAAATCGATTTGTCCAATCGATTGGCTTCAATATAGGGGCTCAGTCTTTCAGGAAATCGATTGATGTAAGTTTAGAGTTCAATTTTCACTAAAAACTTTCATGAAATTGATTGGCCCAATCGATTGGCTCAGTGGAAAATCTTATTTTGAGTTAGATAACTGATTGCTCAATTGATTTATCAATGTTTTGTTCAGTTATATATTACTTGATGGATTGAGAACATTATTTGATTTCATTTATATTTGGCAAGCATGATATGAACTCTTAGCATATGGAAAACCCTTCTAAGATGCATGTCAAGTTGAAAAGGTTATTTGTGCATTTTAAAACTTAAATGTTATGTGTTAAATGTTAATTTCGGTTGGTGACCCTTTACAACTATTGTGGAAATCTGGGCTTTGCCCTCAGATGAGAGCCAGGATGATCCTACCGGTTCGTACCCTACGAATGGGAATGTAGATGGGAGCTACGTTAGGAGGACCTCACGGGGCGCGTGGAGATCACTCAGGGGGTTTAGTTGTTTTGTAAAATGATCAGACTAGGTTGACACAGAGGGAACATACGTCTTTCTTTTGGGTTGCTTTTATTTTTAAACTGGAAGACTGTACCACTTTTGTTATGTAAATATTTTGAATTCATATTTTGAGAACTTTTTCCGCTGCTTGTAAATTATAATGACTTAATTATTTATCCAAAGGTGTTACCTTATTTATTTCTCTGTTTAATCTTAATTTCTTTAAAAAAAAAACAAATACACCCTCGCTTTGGAAAATGGGGTGTTACAATGATAGTGATGATATAAATTTATGATGAATTTATGTGAAGACGATGATGTATGATTAATGATAGTGATGTTATAGATTTTTTATGAGAATATTGAAGTAACCCCAGAGTTGATGAAATGGTGGTGATTCCAATTTGTGTTTGAGATGTTGGTCTTAATGGAGTATCATATGCCAATGGGGGAAGAAAATAAATATTGAGAATTTATGAACTGGAGATTACTTTGTCATCATATAGGTACGACCTAACAATCCTAGTGATTTCGGGGAAGTACAACTGAAAGAGCTTGATCATGACGGTTTGTTGTTGAGCCTTAAGGCAAGATAGTTTGAACTTGGAGGTATTCGGGTAGAGAATCCCTTGGTGACTTGGAGGTAGCACCCCAAATGATGGAAGCTTCCATGCCGCACACGTTTACCTCGATTGTAGCTTTTATGTGTTTCGGGTGGAGTTGAGGGGATCTATAAGGACCAAACTTATTTGAGTTTTCGGTCCACTGGGATGGTAGTATAGTATCAAGCCTCCTAACCAAGTACTTCAGAGTTAGAAAGGTACCACATTATGAAGTAACGTCTAAGGTCATGCGTAGCATTGCATTTTCGTGTGATTATTTTGTTGTGATTAATATGTGTCATGTGCAATAATAATTTATCTTAGATAATTTGATGTTATAGTGAAATATATTGATTTTCCTTGAAGAATGTTTGTGCAATGATACATTTTATTTATGATTAATTGTGTGTTCTCCTTACTTATATTATACTATTAATATGATTTGAAAACTGACCTCATTCGTTGTTTGTGTTTGACTGGATTAGTCCTACATTTGCGAAATCACAATTATTCCATATTAATGAGTCTTGAAGTTCATGTTTGGTAGAAGCCCTTCCCTTATAGGTGATACCGAGAATGAGAATCATAAGTTGTATTTTATTTGTTTAATTAGAAACAATTTTTTGTATGAAAATCTTATAATTATTAGTAAATTTTTGGAATTAAAGTTAAAAAATCTTGTATAAATTATTATATATTATTTTTGGATTCAGGGTATCACATCTAACTTATTACAGTCGTGTTTTTTTTATGAAGAACCATTATTGGGCCAAGGAACCTAGGATTAATGTACTTTTTGTGTATATCAAGAAAACAATATAAAGACGATATAAAATTAGGCTTTTTGAATACATTCTAAAAGGATTTTGAAAATAATATCATTGGGGGTTTCTACAACGTAGATGCTCACATGAACTCACAAATTGGTTTCTTTGTTTTATGGGTTCTCTCACAATTTTCAATGATGCTTGAATGTCCATTTATAGAACCGAGTTGATATCGTTAATATTCTGACCGTTGTAAGTAATGTTGCACATATCTTGTACGGATTGTTCTATCAATACAACTTGCATAAATTTTAAAAAAGATTTTCTTGTACTTTTTCGTGCTTTATAATTTCTTCACAAAATATCTTGTTGAGCAAGTCAACATGATCAAAGAAAGTAAACATCTAAGGGTTCTTATCAAGTTGATTAAATGTTTAAATTAGAAAATTAGCTTGAGTTAAACTAATTAAACAGATAGTATTTGAATTTAGAGTTTATCATAGGATTAACATAGTTGTTCAACGGAGGAATAGTTAACATATCAAAATCTTCAATTAGAGGATATGCACACTTAGAATATACTTTAAAGTATAAATTATTCTCACATATACTTTGTTATAATCAAAAAAAAACTTAAGGGTCATTGTTCTTCAAATTTACTTGATTCTAACAAAATCTCCCCCTGAATTAAAGCAGGGATGTACTTAAGAACTAATTAAACATATTTAGAGTGAAACTGAATCACAACAAAAAAAAGAGCCATTACTTATCAAAGTTAAAGATAAAAAAAATATTATATAATTAAATTTATTGTCTTATTTGGCGGTGGTTGTATGAATGTTTTATTATCTTACTTGAATATGTATTATTATTTTCATAATTAGATAGTTTAGCATTCGGTGACCTTGCAAAAAAATCAGCATTTTGTCCTATATTTGTTGAAAGATGGGAAGAAATATCAAGAAAGAATAGTAAATCTGGAACTGCATCCTAATTATTATCTAGACTTCGTAGAGCACTTCTTTTATTGTATTTCTTGTTATTGAAGATTAATATGTTTGAAAATGATTGGATTACTTTTGTTTTCTACTATAAAGAAAACCACAAATGAAGGTATAAATATTCATTGAATTATTTTTACAAAATGAGCAAAATATAATGACACTTTATATTAAATGCATATAATGACTAATATTTAAAAATTGTAGAAACTAAGTAACCAAAATACGCCAAATCAAAAGATGGTTAAAGTCTCACATGATGGGGATAGCATGAGCAATGCAAGAAGGGGTCGTCATATGGTATGTTTAAACCATCACTTTTATTTTTATTTTTTTAAAATATTAAAGTATGTGTATATGAAAATAAGAAATTGATTTATATTTTATTAATATGTTAAGAGCTACAATGGAATAGACATGTATGTCGTGCTGAGAATATATTATGTAACACCTCAAATTTTATAATAAACTATTTTATTAATTAAATAGAATTTTAAATAATTAATTTAATGACTAATATTATTTTAGAATATATGTTGATAAATTTCGTGGCTAATTTTCGTTATATGGATGCTTTCTATGATGTGCTAGTTTGATACATGTTATATAACATGAGCGATATAAATAATACATATTGTATTTTATTAATTATTTGATATATTTAAAAAAAACAATAATAGTATTTTAGTGTAATATATATTTTAAAAAAAATGATTTTATGCGATTTTACGTGTATATAACTGTAACCAATTAATATAATACTTTTATGTGTGCTTGACTGATGTTAGAAATACACATAGTTATATTTCAATTATTTATAACTATTTTCTATTTTTAGTTATTTTTTTATAAACAATTATCTTGATATAGAATTGATATTGTGTTTGATTTCGTTTAATTTTAAATATTTTTTATGATATTGTGATTTTATATATATTTATTATGATTTAGTAATTAATATAAAATATTGATGTTATATTTATTTATTTTATAATTTTGACTATTTTCTAATATGATGGTATTATTATAATGTGAGTATTTATAGAAATAAGTATAAATGTGGAGATTATTTTGAATGTGAGAGTTTTGATTATTAGTAAGATGTTTTTTATATTGATTATTTTAATTACTCTAATTTATAAACTATTAGTAATGTTTGGAAAACTAAATGGTGTTTGGAGGAATATTTAAAAAAGAGATTAAATATAACAAACAAAGAAAAGGGGAGGGAGTTGGACAGGCAGCCTTAGAACCAAAGAGTAAACACAACAACAACCTATCGTTTGACATTGGTGAGCCATAACTGTCCCAGAAAAGTTTCTCTGTTTTCGTCCAAATTTCAGTATGTTGTTTTACTCATTTATCTATTCAATTAAACACAATTTTTCAGATTTTTAACAACCCGGATTTCTCCCTAAAATACCCGATTTCTCCATTTACAGAAATCCTTATTTTGCACTGTTCTCCTTCACCGTAAGTCCGATTTGAGTGAAACCAACGCCAAAACGACCGTGTGAAAAGTGGCTATATTATCCACTGATTAGGTTTCTGATTTATGGTAATTTTCCTTGACCGAATTTCGAATTTAGTTTTTAGATTATCTTCTCATAATTTATTTTTGACGTTTACCCATAAACTGTCGAGTTAGATTAGTTGAAGGACAAAGAGTCAAAGAGCAAAGAATGTTTGGGCATCGAATCATATTCATAGGTGAAAGCATCGAAATAAGGTAAGGGGTGAGAGAGCGTTTGAATTCATGAGTATAATATATTGTGAGATGAACGGGAAAACCGTATTTTCCAACGATTCATCCGGGGCTCGCTACGTATGGTAGAAGCCTTTTGAGGGATAAATTAATTAATTTACAAATATTGAAATTGTGAGATTGAAATATAGAATAGAAACATTTGTAGGGTGTTGATTGATTTAATTTCATTGAATGTGTGAAATTGATATTATTGTGATATTGGGTGTCGACTTAAATTTATGTATATATATATATATGTGTGTGTGTGTGTGTGTGTGATTAGATGAGTTTATTTGATGTGATAATAAAAGATGGATGTGTTGTGGTAGTTTTATGTGATGATGATGATGTATGATTAATTATTGTGATGTTATAAATTTGTGAGAAGTTTATGTGATGATGTTTGATTGATGATAGTGATGCTATAAATTTGTGATGAGTTTATGTGATGAGATATGATTAATGATAGTGATGTTGTGAATTTGTGATGAGAATATTGAAGTAACCCCATAATTGGTGAAATAATTATGATTTCAATTTGTGTTTAAGATGACGGTTTTAATGGAGTATCATAAACCAACGAGGGGAGAAAATAAATATTGTGAATTTGTGAAGTGGAGATTATTTTGTCATCATATAGGTAGGGCCTGACAAGCCTAGTGATTATGGGGAAGTACAACTGAATGAGCCTGATCGTGGCGGTCTGCTGTCGAGCCTTAAGGCAAGATTGTTAGACCTTGGAGGTATTCCGGTGGGGAATTCCTAGGTGACTTGGAGGTAGCACTCCAAATGTCGGGAGCTACCATGCAACACACGTTTACCTCGACTGTCATGTATATGTGTCTCGGGTTGAGTTGAGGGGATCTATGAGGACAGGGCCAATTTGAATTGTCCGTCCACCGGGATGGTGGCATAGTATCATGGCCTCCTAACCAAGTACTTCAGAGTTAGAATGGTACCACATTGTGAAGTAGAGTCTAAGCTCACGCATAACATTGCATTTCCTTGTGATTGTTTTGTTGTGATTGATGTGTTTCAAAGGTAATAATAATTAAATGATTGATGCATATTATAATGAGATGATTATTTTACTTGAGTGGCTTGGATGTTATAGTATGATACTATTTAATTAAATATTTTGATATATCGTAAAGTGATTATGGTACGGTTCTATTATGATTCTTTGCGTGTTCTTCTTACTCATATTATACTATTAACATGATTTCAAAACTCACCTCCTTCGTTGTTTGTGTTTGACTGGCTGGGCCCTGCGTTTGCGAAATCGCAGTTATTACAGGTTAATGAGTCTTGAAGTTCAAGTTTGGGAGGAACCCCGCTCTGATAGGTGATACCGGGAATAAGGGTTTTAATTTGTATTTTACTTATTTAATTTGAATCAAATCCTTGTATGAAAACCTTAGAAGTACTAGTAAGTTTTAGAATTAAATCAAGTAATTGTACTTAAATCAAGTTTATTGAGATTAAATTGTTTTATTTGATTAATAAAATTTGAATTATTGCATGTGTATTTTGAGAAACATGATATCCTAAATTAGTTACAAAAGTTTTTAATTTCTTGAAAATATAATTGTATTTATCCGCTGCAAATTTTATAGAAATATGATACAAATTATTATGTATATTATTTTGGGATTTAGGGTGTCACATATTATCCCATGGGTGTTTACAAAATGCGCGGATATTTCACTCAATTTGAAAATGTTGATAGCTCCAGCCAAAAAAATGTTGAGGACTTACCAAAAGGAAGTGTGCACTTTGAAAGAAAAGCTAAATTAATATGGAGAAACTAAAAAGCAACTTTTACAAACACAAAATCAAATTAAAGTTCTCTTAAATTTTATGCAAAGTAAATTTAGTGATGAGTTACCTACGTTCAACCAAGGTTTTCCTCCACCTTAGTAATATGATTTCTTATAATAAATACAAATTTTTGTTATTAAGAGTTTTTGCACTTAGATCTATACTTTAAATCATAGCAAATATCATGTTCTATTTTTTTTACATAGTGATTAATATTATTAAAATGATACTCATTCATTATTGTTAATTACTAAACATTTTCGTATGTTATGCTTCTACTGGACAAGTTCTAATTCTCATAATAAAAGATTAAAGTTCACCTTAATTTTTGGAGTAGAAATGGAAGGATTGTGTTTTTCGTTGTCTGCGGGCATATGGAAGAAATTTGATGATTTGTAGACTGTTTTGTTGTTGCTCTAAACTATTTTGATGTCGTCAACAATTTCTATATGTTTCATTAGTTTATGTATAAGATTTTAAAATGATTTACTACTAATTTAATTTTGTAGTTGGTATAAACTACTTTATGCTTTTATTTTAATGATGATTTTAGAATATCAATTAGTTATTGTTGCTGTAATTGTGGCTAATCTTTTTTGAAGCCCAACTAAGCCATATACAAGGTTAACGTGACTAAATTTATTAACCACATACAATTGACAATTTAACCACGGCTGCGAACGTGGCTAAATAGCAAAATTTTGTAATTTATGTAAACTTTGTAAACACAATTCTTTGGTTAATTGAGTTAACAATGGTTTGTTAATGCAACTAGTGTTGAACCAAATGAGTTAACAATCTTTGGGTAAGTAATTTGTTTGGCCACCATGTTAACAAATCCTTCTAAATATTTAGAAAAAAATCTAAAGCCACGTTTTTTCATTCATCTCTCTATTTTGCATCAAGCCCTTACTCGTGAATAACATAACCCTTATGTTACCCTCTAGTACTATGTAATGTTGTTGCGCTGCCCACCTTCGCTAGTTTTTTTCATCTCATATTTGGATTCTAATTTCAAAGAAATTCGGAAAATTGTACATTCTATTACTTTCACTTAACCTAAATTTTGCCGTGTGTCTTCTTTCTTAACCATGTCTTAATCCTACTCTCTAACTTTGTTTGGTTTTGAGAAATAATTTAGAGAAGAAGAAAAACATGATGCTCATCAGTTAGTCTAATAAAGTGTTGATATTTTTAAAAAAAAATTATTTTTTGATGTGTTTGAGTTATGTAACACCCCGACCCTCCAGCGTTACCGGCTGTGTTACCTCACGATCTTTTTGCCCCTCCTTTCCCTCATGGAAATTTGGCGAGTTTTTGCCTTCTGTGGAATTTGAACCCGGAACCTAAGGGATAAGTACCGCCTTCTCAAATCCTACTCTCTCATGAAGGGTTTTGTTTGGAATTGAGGTGTAAGAACTATGATAGGCTACACTTTAAGAAATCGTGCGGGCCTGTGATAGGTGGCACCTTAGTAATTAGTATTTGTCTGTGAGAGACTGTACAATTACGATTTTCGCCTCTCGGGGAGAGTTTTGATTGGAATTGTAACACCATGTTTTTCAAAGCAAGGGTGTATTATTTTTTTTTTTAAAGAAATTAAAATACAACAGAGAAATAAATAAGGTAAAACCTTTGGATAATTAATTAAGTCATTAAAATTTACAAGCAGCGGAAAAGTTTTTCAAAATATAAATCCAAAGCATGTCCTGATGTCAACAATAGTATATGTACATCCTTTCAACTTAACTAAAGGTAGCCCAAAAGAAAGACATATGTGCCCTGAGTGACAACCTAGTCTGGTCATTCTATACATAACAAAAACTATACGCCTTGAGTAATCTCACGCGCCCCGTGAGATTCTCCTAACGTAGCTCCAATCAAGCACTCCCATCCACATTCCCGTCCGAAGGGTACGAACTGGTGGGATCATCCTGACTCTCATCTGAGGGCAAAGCCTAGATTTCCACAATAGTTGTAAAGGGTCACCAACCGAAATTAACACTTAACACATAACATTTATGTTTTTAAATGCACAAAATACCTTTTCAACTTAGCATGCACCTTAAAAGGATTTTCCATATGCTAAAAGTTCATACAATGCTTGCCAAATGTAAATGAAATCAAATAGAGTTCTCAATCCATCAAGTAATACACAACTGAACAAAACATTGATAAATTAATTGAGCAATCGATTATCTAACTCAAAATAAGAATTTCCACTAAACCAATCGATTGGGAAATCGATTAAGTGGATAATTGAGCCCCTGTATTAAAGCCAATCGATTTCCTGAAGGTTTTTAGTGAAGTTTGAATTCTAGGCTTAATTCAATCGACAGTTGATTGGGCAATTGATTGGGCAGTTGATTGACAGCATAGCTGAGCCACTAACTTAATGCCAATCGATTGGGCAATCAACTGGGCAATTGATTGGGCAATCGATTGACAGCATTGCTAAGCCACTGACTTAATGCCAATTGATTGGGCAATCGATTGACAGCGTTGCTGAGCCACTGACTTAATGCCAATCGATTGGGCAATCAACTGGGCAATCGATTGACAGCATTGCTGAGCCACTGACTTAATGCCAATCGATTGGGCAATCGATTTCCCTGCATATTCTTCCAAAAATACATAAACTAACTCGATCACATTCATACACAAATCCACATCTTAACACTTAGCACTGATAACGCATTCGCTAAAACAACATGAGTTTCGAAATAGTATTGCAACCAAACATGCTATCACCAAATTCCAAAACCTAACACTTAACACTTATAACACAATTACTACGACCTCATGAGTTTCGAAATGGTATTGCAATCAAAAATGTTATCACCAAATTCCAAAGCATAACACTTAACACTCATAACACAATACTACAACATCATGAATTTCGAAATAGTATTGCAATCAAACATGTTATCACCAAATTCTAAAACATAACACTTAACACTTATAACACAATACCCACACGGACAAGATGAACCAACAATTCACAATTTAATAGGGTGTAGTCTCTCACGGACAAACACCTGTGTAGTCTCTCACGGACAAACACAATTCACCAAGAAACGTAAGTCGTAAACGTACCACCTATCACGGGTCAGCACTGTTTACCGAGGTGCCACCTATCATGGGTCAGCACAACTTACCAAACGTAAATCGTAAACGTACCACCTATCACGGGTCAGTACAATATACCGAGGTGCCACCTATCACGGGTCAGCACGATTTACCACAACAAACAATAAGTGACCAAGACATTAAGAGATTCCCCATTCTTAACGCCTAGTTAACTTAAACAATTTTCAAAACAACATTAAGTAACCAAGACATTAAGAGATTTCCCATTCTTAACGCCCAGTTAACTTAAATGATTTTCAAAACAAATATTAAGTAAACAAGACATTAAGAGATTCCCCATTCTTAATTCTCATTTAACTTAAACGATTTTCACAAACGAACACACATTAAGTAAACAAGACATTAAGAGATTCCCCATTCTTAATACTCGTTTAACTTAATGGTTTTCAAATTCCACACAATACAGACTCAAACATATTCACAACTTTATTACACTATTCACGCCAAAACACGACAATTCATTTCTCCACAAAATCATTTTCATGACGACATTAAGTAAACGCAGATATCAAGAGATTCCCCATTCTTAATACTCATTTAACTTAACGATTTTCACAACAACTATAAGCAAACAGACATATTAAGAGATTCCCCATTCTTAATATACTTTTGACTTAAACGATTTCCACAACAAGACTTTCAGTAAACAAGTCATTAAGAGATTCCCCATTCTTAATACTCATTTAATTGAATCGATTTTTCAAAAACAAACGTTAAGCAACCAAGCCATTAAGAGATTCCCCATTCTTAACGACCAGTTAACTCAAACGATTTTCAAATAACATTAAGTAAACAAGAAATTAAGAGATTCCCCATTCTTAATTCTCATTTGACTTAAACGATTTTCCAAAACATTAGTAAACAGAGGTATTAAGAGATTCCCCATTCTTAATACTCTTTTAACTCAAAACGGTTTTCACAAACACACATTAAGTAAACAAGACATTAAGAGATTCCCCATTCTTAATACTCGTTTAACTTAATGGTTTTCAAATTCCACGCAAAACAACTCAAACATATTATCAATTCACATCAAAACATATCAATTCATTTTTCCACAAAATCCAACCATACATATATCAAATTCCATCAGTATCTATTAAGAACACGTCAAAACAATGAACACAAATCAACACAATCCACCACTCACACACACAAGTTTCATTTACTCAAAATCATACATAAATGAGTTTTAAATTCATTTTCCACGATTCATTCATCAAGGTAACCAAAACGTAACTCTAAGATTTTACCCAAATAGCCTTAGATACATTTTCCCCAAATCAATACTCCAACCCTAACAAAATTCTTCTCCACACAACCACATATTAGGCCCTAAATGCAAACTAAAAGTTTGGAAGGAGCCCTTACCTTCACGTTAGCTTCCATGTTCGATTATGGTACCGCGAGTAAATCCGGTAAAATCTCCGCTCGCAATGCCGCTTCCAAAGTTGGTCCACTAGCACCGTAGCACGAAGGTGACCAACTTTCCCATCTATCTCTTCGTGAAACGAAGCTTAGATCTAGAAGAAACGGGATGATTTGTGTTTGACGGTTTTGAAATCCCTAAACCGTTTTCCTTCGTTTTCGAATCAAAGAGGAGGAGTGAAGTTGAGAAATCCTTGTCCTATCACCCACTATCAATTTCGAACTCAAGGAAGCAAGGAAGAACGAAAATGGATGAAGATGGAGGAAGGAAGAAAAACACACGCGAGGCAGGGGAGGAAGAAGATGGAATTTTCTGTTTTCTCTCCTTCTCTTTTCCTTTCTTCCTTTTTCTTCCTTTTCTATTTTCTTTTCCTTCTATTTCCTTCCTTTCCTTTTCTTTATATATATATATATATTAATAATAGTTAACAAATATCTCCAAATCTTTAGATATTTATTAAATTACCCTTTTACCCATAACGCATTTAAACTCTTTGCAAAAGATTCACCGCAGTTAATTTAATATATTTATCGACGAGTAATTCTAATCAGGCATCAAAATATCTCTTTGGTCATATAAACTCCAAAATATTAATAACTTGGCTAAAAAGCCCCTGAGTTCAATACCAAAATCCATTAAAATACATAAGGTATAATTTAAAATTACGGGTCTTACAGGAATTCTGAATTCATGCATTTTGGCATATACGCATTGCATTAGGGTGTTTGCCATGCGAGTCATGTTTGATATTCTGCGATGATTGTATATGTATGCTCAGTAGTTGTTGTGATTGTGCCGTAATTGGTAAGTGTGATTGTTTGGGTTTGTGTGTAAGTGTTGATTGATTGCGAAACCATTTCAAAACCGAATTCTGGATTTTTCTGCTATTCTATTCGAATACAAGGAGTTGTATTCGAATACAGTTGTGTTGTTTTTACTACTGACTTGTCCTGTCTGGTATCCGACTACATCCTGTCTCATATTGGAATATAGTTGTGCTGATTTTGCTACTAATTTATGAATTAGCACTGTATTTGAAAACAAGGTTGTTGTATTCGAATACGATAGTGTAGTTTTTTTAAAAACATCATTTTTCAACTTTGATTATGCATGTTTGGCATATGAAAACCCTTTCAAAGAGTATGATAAGTCGGAAGGTTATTTTGTGCATTTAAAATTTAAATACTATGTGAAATTTGTTAATTTCGATTGGTGACCTTTACAATTATTGTGGAAATTTTGGTTTTGCCCTCATATGAGAACCAATATTGTAACACCCCGATTTTCCAAGCTAGGGTGTATTTTTTTTTTAAAAGAAATTAAAATAAAACCGAGAAATAAATAAGGAAATACCTTTGGATAGATATTTAAGTCATTTCAATTTATAAGCAGCGGAAAAGTTTTTCGAAATATGAATCCAAAGTATTTACACCTCAAAAAAATGGTACATGGAACCCATCGAAAATAACCTGTCATGCTGACAATATTAGTAAAGATACAATTTTCCAATTTAAAATAAATGCAATTCAAATTAAAGACATTTGTTCCCTCTATGTCAACCTAATCTGACCATTCTACAAAAAACTATACACCCTGAGTGATCTCCATGCGCCCCGTAAGATCCAACGTAGCTTCAGTCAAGCATTCCCATCTACATTCCCATCCGTAGGGTACGAACCGGTAGGATTGTCCTGTCTCTCATTTGAGGGCAAAGCCCAGATTTCCACAATAGTTGTAAAGGGTCACCAACCGAAATTAACAGTTAACACATAACACTTAAGTTTCAAATGCACAAAATAACCTTTCCATATGCTAAAAGTTCATACAATGCTTACCAAATGAAAATGAAATCAAAATAAGTCTCAAATCAATCAAGTAATAAACAACGGGCCAATTCGTTGATGAACCAATTGAGCAATCGATTATCTAACTCAAAATAAGAATTTCAACTGAGCCAATCGATTGGGGAAATCAATTGCCTGAAAGTTTTTAGTGAAAACCGAACTCTGGGCTTAAATCAATCGATTGGGCAAATCGATTTCCTGAAAGTTTTTAGTGAAAAATGAACTCTGGGCTTAAATCAATCGATTGGGCAAATCGATTTCCTGAATGTTTTTAGTGAAAACTGAACTCTGGACTTAAATCAATCGATTGGGGAAATCGATTGATGAAAAACTGAGCCCATGTATTGAAGCCAATCGATTTACCAAATCGTTTTTGTCAATTTTGCTGATATTACAAAATCGATTGGGTAAATCGATTTTGGAAAATTTACGAAGTCTCTGTAACTCATCAAATCGATTGGGAAATCGATTCCCCTGTAAATTCTTCCAAAAATACATAAACTAACTCAATCATCTTCAAACACAACTCCAAATCTTAACACTTAGCAATTTCAACACAATCACTACAACATCATGAACTTCGAAATAATTTTGCAATCAACATGCTATCACACAATTCCAAAACATAACACTTAACACTTATAACACAATCACTACAACATCATGAGTTTCGAAATAGTTTTGCAATCGAACATGCTGTCACACAATTCCAAAACATAACACTTAACACTTATAACACAATCACTACAACATGGTGAGCTTCGAAATAGTTTTGCAATCAAATATGTTTCCACACAATTCCAAGATATAACACTTATAACACAATACCCACACGGACAAGATGAACCAATAAATCACATGGAATCATCTTGACGCGACAATCCACACACAGACAAAATGAACCAACAAATCACAATTTACCAGGGTGTAGTCTCTCACGGACAAAAACAATTTACTAGGGTGTAGTCTCTCACGGACAAACACTTGTGCAATCTCTCACGGACAAACACAATTTACCAGGGTGTAGTCTCTCACGGACAAACACCTATGCAGTCTCTCACGGACAAACAAAATTTACCAGGGTGTAGTCTCTCACGGACAAATACCTATGCAGTCTCTCACGGACAAACACATGTGCATTGTCTCACGGACAAACACAATTTACCAGGGTGTAGTCTCTCACGAACAAACACCTGTGTAGTCTCTCACGGACAAACACAATTTACCAGGGTTTAGTCTCTCACGGAAGAACACTTGTGCAGTCTCTCACGGACAAACATACTTTACCAAAAACGTAAATCGTAAATGTACCACCTATCACGGGTCAGTACTGTTTACCGAGGTGCCACCTATCACTTGTCAGCACGATTTACCAAAACAAACATTAAGTAAACAAGACATTAAGAGATTCCTCATTCTTAATACTCAGTTAACTTAAATGATTTTCATAAACAAACACACATTAAGTAAACAAGACATTAAGTGATTCCCTATTCTTAATCCTCATTTAACTTAAACGATTTTCACAACAAAAATTAAGCATACAGAAATATTAAGAAATTCCCCATTCTTAACACTCTTTTAACTTAAACAATTTTCAAAACAAACATTAAGTAAACAAGACATTAAGAGATTCTCCATTCTTAATACTCATTTAACTTAAACGATTTTCACAACAAAAATTAAGCAAACAGAAATATTAAGAGATTCCCCATTCTTAATACTCTTTTAACTTCAACGATTTTCAAAACACACATTAAGTAAACAGTGATATTAAAAGATTTCCCATTTTTAATACTCATTTAACTCTAATGGTTTTCACGCCAACATTAAGTAAACACAAACATTAAGAGATTTCCTATTCTTAATACTCGTTTAACTCTAATGGTTTTCAAATCCACACAGAACATACTCAACCATATTCAAAAATTCAATTCCATAATTCACACCAAAACACAACAATTCATTTCTCCACAAAATCGTTTTCACGACAACATTAAGTAAACGTGGACATTAAGAGATTCCCTATTCTTAATACTCGTTTAACTCTAATGGTTTTCACAACAACATTAAGTAAAAGTAGACATTAAGAGATTCCCCATTCGTAATACTCGTTTAACTCTAATGGTTTTAAAATTCCACACAACACAAACTCAAACATATTACCAATCCACATCAAAACACATCAATTCATTTCTCCACAAAATCCAACATACACACATATCAAATTTCATAAGCTTTAATTATGAATACTTCGAATACGATGAACACAATCAACACAACATAACATTCAAACATATCAAATTTCATTTACTCAAAACCCTACATAAATGAGTTTAAATTCATTTTCCAAGAAACATTCACCAATATACCCAAAACCTAACTCTAAGATTTTACCCATAAAGCCTTAGATTCATTTTCCCCAAATCAACACTTCAACCCTAACAAATTCTTTTCCACCCAACCACAGATAAGTCCCTAAATGCAAACTAAAAGTTTGGAAGTGGCCCTTACCTTCACGTTAGCTTTCACGTGCGATTATAGTACCGCGAGTAAATCCGGTAAAATCTCCGCTCGCAACGTCGCTTCCAAAGTTGGTTCTCTAGCACCGTAGCGTGGCAGTGAGCAACTTTTCCTTCTATCTCTTCGCGAAAAAAACTTAGATCTAGATGAAACGGGGAGGTTTGTGTTTGACGGTTTTGAAATCCCTAACTCCGTTTTCGAATCCGGAAGGATGGAAGAAGCTGGGAACTTGATCTTTCTCATCCACTAGCCTTAGGTATCTATTCTTGAAGAAAATGAAGCAAAGAAAGCAAAGAAAAGTATATCAATGGAGGAAGGAGGAAGCTGGTGCGAGAGACAGGGAGAGAGAAAACGTTTTTAGGTTTTCCTTTGGTTTTCCTTTCTTCCTTTTTCCTTCCTTCCTATTTATTTCCTTTTTCCTTCCTTTCCTTTTCTTTCTATATATATTAATTATAATTAATAAATATCTCAAAATTAGATATTTCTAAAATTACCATTTCACCCATCACTTCCCAAACCACTTTTTGTTAAAAATATCCACTCTCATCGCAACTCAATTGACCGGTACAATTTTCAGCAATCCGATATATTTCTAACAAAATTGCCCGGTATTAAGTCCTTCGTAATGGAAGTAAATTATTTTCCGACAAATAATTTTAATCCAATTTCTAATAGTATATTTTTGGCATTTAACTCACTTAATACCAAAAACTAGACTAACAGCCTAAGAAATTCCACAAAAAATACCCTAAAATTGTAAAATTTGGGATTTAAAAACTATGGGTCTTACATTACTACTCCCCTAAAATTAGTTTCGTCCTCGAAACTTAAAGTACGAGTAACAATCCACACTAGGTTTGTACTCCAATTCAACATACAAGTCACAACTTGTTTCAACCGGCCTTCTCGAAGAAAGTGTTGCCTACCCCTTCTCATAGGGTGCTTAATAACTTCACACACCTCCATAGTCGGTAAGGCTCGTCCGTTCCATTCAACATGATTTTGTCTACTATCAACAAGAGATTAAGGATGATCAGCCCCTCAGTTTGTCAATAAATAACCAACAACCATGATAGTGGCTTAGACTATCTTAACCGAACTGTAATAGCGCTCCTTGCAACTTACAACTGAGGTTATCTTAATGTACAAGCAGTCAACAATCTTCTCAAAGTCTATTGAGTTGTTCTTATTTTCCTACAACTTTGATTATGTCGATGAAGTAAAATATCCCATACCTATGTCACGTAGTCTCATTTGCATCCACTTGGTACGAAGCATCCATTTGGTACCAAACTGAAATACTTAGAATGACCCCCAACACACTGAGCACAGAATAATCACTACATCCGAGAACTCCTAAATTTCTCCCTTTTCCACAAATCCTCGATTTTTCTTAAGTTTTACAACTACGTCAAACTGTAGTGTTCTTATCAGTATGTTATTCTTGTTGTAAATTTAATAATTCCATCCCCACATATGCTTGGTGATCAAAGCTTCCTAAAATATTTTCGAAATCATGCCCAAGACTATACAACTTGGGACGCACAAACTTCCTTTCAGTTTAGTACTTCATTTCAAGAGTCATGTTTTCCATTATAATCTAACTTGAATTTAATTCACAAATCAAGTTCTACATTTGTCTCATGCCTAACACCTCAAATTCACGCTTCACTAGAATATTTCTTACGTACTTTGCAATTATGCACAAACTGGAAAATAATCCTCCTACCTCTATTGCCAACATTGATTCTGATACTTCTTAATTTCGCTGTGTCCTTCATTTGCAACTTGATGATTATCCTTTCATCATGATAGGTCAATTGCATTGCATTCACTCCATCACTTTTCCATTTTATACAAACCTTAAATTTCTACCTCGAGCCTTGATACATCTTCATTATAGTGATTCCAATAAATCAAGGCTTACTATTTCCCACCAAACTTTTCCATTTCATGTTCAGTTGCTTCCTTTATAATTATAATGTCTGAATTATAGGTAAGATAATTCCTTTCCTGAATCTTTAATTGTCATAAGCTACATCTCTATGTGCTGCTCCAACAAATTTCTTGGCACATTTTCCAATATTTGTTTCACTTGATGGATTCTTATTCCTTCACAACCTTCACCGAGCTACAAACTGAAAGAATCCTAACAATCGAACGTCCTAAAGAATTATTTCTCACACATTCCCCATAAGCATTTCCTAAGACATAATTATCTATAACTTCGTCGTCCTAAATTCTGCAGTAAAATGTCTCAAAGATCCGCATACCTTATATTACCGCAATCTCAAGTGTTCCCGTACTCGATACTTCAAATTCCACTTAATGGTAACCTAGAGTTCAATACATCAAGGCTTAACTCATTATGTTTTTCCAAACATTGCTCAAAATTCACACTTATGTGTCTATAGATTCATCCAATATCACTATCCATACTTACTATCTCCTAAACCACAAAGAGATTGGTCACTTATCAATAAAATATATAGTCTCATTCCTATTCTCGTCATGAGATGCATACTTAATAATCCAAGTTGCGAATCTAGTCTAACTCGAATGCTCGACTTTATTACTCAAGGTATCGACCATTCCTCAAAGCGTATTTTCTCTAACCAAAGGAGTATTTACTCTTAATGTGCAGCGCTCCCTTAACTTCAATACCAGTCTCTTTCATTGACACCTAAACACCAAATGCTATTCCAAATGGAAGCCTCATCTTCTCAACAATTCCATGATGTTCATATCACTTTGACAGTTGTCAAACTTCATCCAATTTCATCCTGAAATCTACCTAAAAACATCTAATACTTTCATAACAAAAGTCCTCAACTTAGATCTTTACTTGAAATCCCTTATTAGCCTAATGTTAATCCATCAATACTAATCATCTTCCAGTTAACACCAACACATAGCATTTGTGTCCTTGGAACAATTTCATAAATTCCATGCCGTCAAGATTTGCTTCAACTCTGCTTGACGATCCGTCATCTCAAAGATCTATTCCTTTCCTTGAATCCACTAATCAGGTTTTTCCTGAGTTCTCATCACCCTTGAACTTTGGAGGATGGCAACGACGAAAATCTTTCAATCCTCTAGACTTAATAGCACATATCTCTCTTTTCCTCTTCTCTAGATCCCGTAGAGTCTTTGCAGCTGTCTGTGCAACAACATAACATTAATGTTATTCGTAGCTTCAACCATTTGATCATCCCTACTGACGTTCATTCTGGCCATGTCGTTCCATCTTGGAGATAGTATTTCCGAAAAACCAACATCAAGAAGAAGTGTTAACACCACTCCGAATAATTCCAAAACTAAGTGTCGAATATATCAACACATAATAACTACCCCTGATCTGACAACTCAGACCAATTACCCCGACGCATGATCAGATAACGACTCACAACCTACAGGTTGACTTACAATCTATAACCAAAGGTTCCACAGCCCCCAAAGAAAACCAAACCAAAGCTCTGATACCACAATGTAACACCCCGATTTTCCAAGCGAGGGTGTATTTTTTTTTAAAAGAAATTAAAATAAAATAGAGAAATAAATAAGTAAATACCTTTGGATAAATATTTAAGTCATTTCAATTTGTAAGCAGCGGAAAAGTTTTTCGAAATATGAATCCAAAGTATTTACAACTCAAAAAAATGGTACATGGAACCCATCGAAAATAACCTGTCATGCTGACAATATTAGTAAAGAAACAATTTTCCAATTTAAAATAAACGCAATTCAAATTAAAGACATTTGTTCCCTCTATGCCAACCTAATATGATCATTTTACCAAAAACTATACACCCTGAGTGATCTCCACGCGCTCTGTAAGATCCTCCTAACGTAGCTCCAGTCAAGCATTCCCATCTACATTCCCATCCGTAGGGTACGAACCGGTAGGATTGTCCTGTCTCTCATTTGAGGGCATAGCCCAGATTTCCACAATAGTTTTAAAGGGTCACCAACCGAAACTAACAGTTAACACATAACATTTAAGTTTCAAATGCACAAAATAACCTTTCCATATGCTAAAAGTTCATACAATGCTTACCAAATGAAAATGAAATCAAAATAAGTCTCAAATCAATCAAGTAATAAACAACGGGCCAATTCGTTGATGAACCAATTGAGCAATCGATTATCTAACTCAAAATAAAAATTTCAACTGAGCCAATCGATTGGGGAAATCGATTGCCTGAAAGTTTTTAGTAAAAACTAAACTCTGGGCTTAAATCAATCGATTGGGCAAATCGATTTCCTGAAAGTTTTTAGTGAAAACTGAACTCTGGGCTTAAATCAATCGATTGAGCAAATGGATTTCCTGAATGTTTTTAGTGAAAACTGAACACTGGACTTAAATCAATCGATTGGGGAAGTCGATTAAATGAAAAACTGAGCCCCTGAATTGAAGCCAATCGATTTACCAAATTGATTTCGTCAATTTTGCTGATATTACAAAATCGATTGGGTAAATTGATTTTGGAAAATTTGCAAAGTCTATGTAACTCATCAAATCGATTGGGAAATCGATTCCCCTGTAAATTCTTCCAAAAATACATAAACTAACTCAATCATCTTCAAACAAAACTCCAAATCTTAACACTTAGCAATTTCAACACAATCACTACAACATCATGAACTTCGAAATAGTTTTGCAATCAACATGCTATCACAAAATTCCAAAACATAACACTTAACACTTATAACATAATCACTACAACATCATGAGTTTCGAAATAGTTTTGCAATCGAACATGCTGTCACATAATTCCAAAACATAACACTTAACACTTATAACACAATCACTACAACATCGTGAGCTTCGAAAAAGTTTTGCAATCAAATATGCTTCCACACAATTCTAAGACATAACACTTAACACTTATAACACGATACCCACACGGACAAGATGAACCAACAAATCACATGGAATCATCTTGATGCGAAAATCCCCACACAGACAAAATGTACCAACAAATCACAATTTACCAGAGTGTAGTCTCTCACGGACAAACACAATTTACCAGGAGTAGTCTCTCACGGACAAACACCTGTGGAGTCTCTCATGGACAAACACAATTTACCAGGGTGTAGTCTCTCACGGACAAACACCAGTACAGTCTCTCACGGACAAATACAATTTACCAGGGTGTAGTCTCCCACGGAAGAAAACCTGTGCAGTCTCTCACGGACAAACACAATTTACCAAAAACGTAAATCGTAAACGTACCACCTATCACGGGTCAGTACTATTTACCGAGGTGCCACCTATCATGGGTCAGCACGATTTACCAAAACAAACATTAAGTAAACAAGAAATTAAGAGACTCCCCTTTCTTAATACTCATTTAACTTAAACGATTTTCACAACAAAAATTAAGCAAACGGAAATATTAAGAGATTCCCCATTCTTAACACTCTTTTAACTTAAACGATTTTCAAAACAAACATTAAGTAAACAAGACACTACGAGATTCCCCATTCTTAATACTCATTTAACTTAAACGATTTTCACAACAAAAATTAAGCAAAGAGAAATATTAAGACATTCCCCATTCTTAATACTCTTTTAACTTAAACGATTTTCAAAACAAACATTAAGTAAACAAGACATTAAGTGATTCCCCATTCTTAATACTCATTTAACTTAAACGATTTTCATAAACACACATTAAGTAAACAGAGATATTAAAAAATTCCTCATTTTTAATACTCGTTTAACTCTAATGGTTTTCACGTCAATATTAAGTAAACACAGACATTAAGAGATTCCCCATTCTTAATACTCATTTAACTCTAATGGTTTTCAAATCCACACAGAACATACTCAACCATATTCACAAATTCAATTCCACAATTCACACCAAAACACAACAATTCATTTCTCCACAAAATCGTTTTCACGACAACATTAAGTAAATGCAGACATTAAGAGATTCCCCATTCTTAATTCTCGTATAACTCTAATGGTTTTCACAACAGCATTAAGTAAATGCAGACATTAATAGATTCCCCATTCTTAATACTCGTTTAACTCTAATGGTTTTCAAATTCCACACAACACAAACTCAAACATATTACCAATCCACATCAAAACACATCAATTCATTTCTCCACAAAATCCAACATACACACATATCAAATTTCATAAGCTTTAATTATGAATACTTCGAATACGATGAACACAATCAACACAACATAACTTGCAAACATATCAAATTTCATTTACTCAAAACCCTACATAAATGAGTTGAAATTCATTTTCCACGAAACATTCATCAATATACCCAAAACCTAACTTTATGATTTTAACCATAAAGCCTTAGATTCATTTTCCCCAAATCAACACTTCAACCCTTACAAATTCTTTTCCACACAACCACAGATAAGTCCCTAAATGCAAACTAAAAGTTTGGAAGGAGCCCTTACCTTCACGTTAGCTTTCACGTGCGATTACAGTACCGCGAGTAAATCCAGTAAAATCTCCGCTCGCAACGTCGCTTCCAAAGTTGGTTCCCTAGTACCGTAGCGTGGCAGTGAGCAACTTTCCCTTCTATCTCTTCGCGAAACAAAGCTTAGATCTAGATGAAACGGGGAGGTTTGTGTTTGACAGTTTTGAAATCCATAACTCCGTTTTCGAATCCGGAAGGAAGGAAGAAGCTGAGAACTTGATCTTTCTCACCCATTAGCCTTGGGTTTCTATTTTTTAAGAAAATGAAGCAAAGAAAGCAAAGAAAAGTATAACAATGGAGGAAGGAGGAAGCTGGCGCGAGAGACAGGGAGAGAGAAAATGTTTTTAGGTTTTCCTTTGGTTTTCCTTTCTTCCTTTTTCCTTCCTTCCTATTTATTTCCTTTTTCCTTCCTTTCCTTTTCTTTCTATATATATATATGTATTTATTAATTATAATTAATAAATATCTCAAAATTAGATATTTATTAAAATTACCATTTCACCCATCACTTCCCAAACCACTTCTTGTTAAAAATATCCACTCTTGTCGCAACTCAATTGTCCGGTACAATTTTCAGCAATCCGAGATATTTCTAACAAAATTGCCCGGTATTAAGTCCTTCGTAACGGAAGTAAATTATTTTCCGACAAATAATTTTAATCCAATTTCTAAAAGTATGTTTTTGGCATTTAACTCACTCAATACCAAAAACTAGACTAACAACCTAAGTAATTCCACATAAAATACCCTAAAATTGTATAATTTAGGATTTAAAAACTATGGGTCTTACAAAGATCATCCTACCCGTTAGTACCCTGGAGATGGGAAGGTAGTTAGGCATACCTGACCAATATTGTGTTAGAAGGATTTTGCGGGGCGCGGGGCGATCACTGGGTTTTTATAGCTTTTTCTAGCATGATCAGATTAGATGGTTGTATAGAGACCAGTTGTTTTTCTATTGTGGATGTATTTATTTCGATTAGGAAGATTGTACCTATACCTCATATTGTTAGGTGGGTCCTTGTACAACTTTTATGCAACGTGGGGTAGTTTAAATTCTTGGAGCAATGCTTTTGTACATGTGTCTATCGAGATTACCCCATGGGTATGAGCTATGTCTGATATGTCTTATAGCCCCAGTGTATTTTGCTGTTTAAATACTTTGGGTTTGTGTTTCAAAAACTATTTCTGCTACATGTAAATATTTGTTAACTTTTGTCGTTATGTTACCACTTAAATATTTTATCTAAATGTATTTCTTTCTTTATTTCTTTGTTTTGTGAAATTCGATTTTTGAAAAATGAAAAAAAAATCGAACTATTACAAGTTTCTTATTTAGGGAAATTTGTATTAAATTGATCGATCCTCACAAATTACCGACATTGCAGAGGAAATTGTTGTTACTTTTTGTGATCTTGAAATATATTTCCCACCCTCGTCTTTTGATATAATGGTTCACCTTACTGTTCATCTTGTTAAGGAGACACAACTTTATGGGCCAACTTATATGAGATGGATGTATCCAATAGAACGGTATATGAAAATATTAAAAGGGTATGTAAAAAGTAGAAGTCAACCAGAAGGTTGTATTGATGAACAGTACATTATCATAGAAGCTGCTAAATTTTGTACTGAATATTTGTCCAATGTTGAATTGATATGGCTTCCCATGTCTCATCATTTGGAAAGAATACCAGGAGCATGAATAATTGGAAAGAGACTAATGACTATATCAAGGACATAATGGAAGCAAACACAATTGTATGTTATGTACAATGATGATGAGGTTCAACCGTATGTTACAATACATATTCATCAGTTATCTAGTTTGAACATGAATAAGAATCAAAATTGGATAACTCAAGAGCACAATTAGAGTTTTATAACATGGTGAAATAATGACATAAAGTCAAAGTTTGATATAGACCGTGTATGAATTTCACAAAGATTGGGGTGGCTAGCAAATGGTCCTAGTTTACTTGTCTTTTCTTACACCGGTTAGGTAATTAACGACTAGAGATTTTATACCAAAGAAAAAGATCATGAAACCACTATGCAAAATAACGGAGTCACTCTCATAGCTGAAGCGATGCATATCTCAAGTGAAAAAGACAAAAACCTAATATATGCAAATCTATTATATTTTGGGGTTATCGAGTGCATATGGGAGTTAGACTACACAATATTTCATGTTCCCATATTTGGTTGCAAGTGTGTCGATAACAGTAATGGCGTTCGGATTGATGAGTCAGGGTTCTTGCTTGTAGATTTTAATAGAGTTGGGATGCAAAGAGGAGCCTTTTATTTTAGCGTCGCAAGCTCAACAAGTGTTTTATGTCACTGATCATGCTGATGATAAATGGTTCGTTGTCCTATCTACCAATCAAATAAGTGATGATAACAATAACGATAAATATCTTGGTAATTATCTTTTCTTTGCAACATCACAACCACATGAATTTGATTCAACAGATGATGGTTTATATCTTAGAGATGATCATGATGAGGGAATTTGGATTAATCCATCGTTTCGTATCGTTAAAGGACAAACAAATGTGAATTCCACTAGAAAAAGAAGAAAGGCATCTTAATGTGTTTAATTATTTTATATAAGCCATGTAATCTGAACTGAGTTTATGTAATTTAATTGTTTGATCTGCTAGAATTGAGCATTTTAGTATTTAGCTTGAACTGTATTTGATTTTCAGCTTATACTTATTTTCTACATATATTTAGCTTGATCTTAGTGTTTTATACTACATTCATGTAATTTAAGTGTACGTTTGACCTGCCATAACTGATTTTCAGCTTATAATGAACTTGAAAAAGCTTTGTTTGAGTACTGGGAATTTTTCTTGAACTTCAACTAGTTATCCCAATATGAGCTGATTAACTAATAATTTGGAAGAAAAAAAGTCCAAATATTTTATACTAAGTTAAAGAGGCCTTTTAAAGCGTTTGTTGCAAAAGCGCTGTAAAAGACTTTTAAAAATACATAACCTGTTATATAAGAAAAAAAAGGGGTCTTTTGAAGCGCTTTTTGGAAAAGCATTGTAAAAGGCTTTTAATAAAATAAAATAAGGAGGTCTTTTATAGCTCTTGGACAAACGCCTTAAAGGCTTCTAAAAAAGCGCTGTAATAGGTTTTTAAAAAATAAAATAAGGAGGTATTTTACAACGTTCTTTCAAAAAAGCGCTGTAATAGGGTTTTATATATAACAGTAAACCGCTTAAGTTTCCTCTTCATTACGTAAACTTCACTACGCATCAATGTCCTCCTCCTTTTCATTGTCCTTCTCTTTGCGAACCATATTGTCCCTATTAACCATATTGTCAACCATCTCCATTGCGAACCATCTCCATCTTTGTTACTATCCCTACGAACATTATTACATACTCATTACGTAACCCTCATTACGTATTTTTGTCAACCCTACTCTGTCCTACGAACCGTTCGTATTTCTGCGCATTCTCACTGTTCCTTCTTAAACGAAGTCGTAACCCTATGAACCCTACGTATTTCTTCGAACTCTTCATGTATTGTATTCATTAATTTTTTGTTGTCACTAAAATGAATGTTGAACTTATACTGCTACGTACGTAGACTACTGCATGTTGAACTTGTTGAAGTTATATTGAACTGCATGTTGAACTTGTTGTACATAAATGGATTCTAACAAGGCTTTGGATTGTCAAAATAAGGAAGTTCTCAACACTAAGACTTATGAAAATGAAGTTAAACGTGGTGCAACCATTATGCAAAATGTCATAAAAGCAAGAAGTAATGGCATATAATTTGAGGTATACTATACTTTGTTTGTTGTTTGTTTTTTTTATCTTTTTTGAAAGCACGTACTTACTATATGAGTTTATTAGGTGGGATGGAATGAAAGTGGCTAGCCAATTGAGCCCAACTATTCCATGTTGGTAATTTATATCGGTGTTGTTGTTCGTCAGAATATCTCAATTACAATTGACGATTGGAGAGATAAGGCTTTGAAGGATGCAAAAGATATATTGTGGAATGATATAAAAGTAACTTTTTTACCCCACTTTTTTGTTACTTATAATTTTTTCCATTGAAATACTTTACTCAAACTATATCTTTATTTGGTTTGTAGTCGGCTTTTGATGTTGATGAGGTGAGAAAAACTTACGTGCTTAAAGTTGCCGAAAAAATACATTGGGGATTTATATCTCATCTGTCAAACTGCTACCTAAGAAGCCATGATGGGAATATGAATCTTGAAGCTCCAAATATATATAAACACTATATATCAAATGACGAATGGAGCGCATTTGTAGCTAAACGTGCAGACCCCGCGTTTGTGGTAAATGATTAATTTATTAGCATTTGTGTTTTATTATTCATATTCATAGCGTATTTTAAATGTTCCTGAATATTCTGGCCCCGTGAGGGGGAAAGGATTTGGCGTAACTCCAACCCGCTATTTTTCACAAGAGAAACACCCAAATCCATCTAATAAGGAAGTATTAGAGGAGCTCAAAGTCCTAACAGAGCAAGTGGCGTTCTTGGTGAAAACGAATAAAGAAAAGCAACTTCTGGATTAGCTCCAACGTAAAATACAAATGGAGAGTGAAAACGCTAGGTGCAACATTGGTCTTAAAAGTCTTCTCGAGGTAATTAATTACTTAATAAAATAAGAAATTCATTCAACCTAATTGTTTCATATACTTTTGTATTATCCATTGATTTAGGGTGTCTCTACTTGTGTGCTATATTTATCCTGCCCTACTCATCGCAAGGTTGCAAAAGGAACATTGTACAATACTTTGGGTGATGTATTGCACAACACTTCAATCCCTGTTGGCCATGTCAAAGTATCATTCGTGATTGCTTTTGAACCAAATGCACCGTTCCTATACCGGAAAACGATGAAGATATGAAGTATTTGCGAGAAGCAATGGGTAGTTACATTGTATTGCCCAAAAATCTTGTTGCCCTTGATAAGGTATGTTTAATTGAAATGCATGTTTAATTGATATGTATATTTAATTGCACGATATATGATTATGATTGATTATATTTAATTGCTGATTTTTTTCCGCTGTTAATTTTAAATTCACATTTATTTAGATTCATACAAAGTCTAAAGGGAATGACAAGAAGATTCCCTGCACTGAGTCTGTCACATCACTGTAAAAGGTTTGTCACATTTATTCTGGTAGGTTTGTCATTTTTTTCAGATTCAATTAACTAACAAACTGATTAATCTCATTTTTTCATATTTAATCAAACCAATCGCACAACAAACCTGCCAGAATAAAGTCGCACCATAGCGGAATGCTCGTTGTGAAATTAAAGCTGGCAAACTTCAAAATTTGGAGGGTAATAAAGTTGCCAAAAATTCAAAAACTGGATCGGGGTAAATCAGTTGTTGTTCCTAAAATAATTCATCCATGCCTTGCTCGATTTGGATCGTGTCTTGACATACAATCAAAAATGAATATGGACAACAACGATTCACACATCATAAGTATTGAGAAAGCTACTTTCGGAGATGAGTATGAAGAACTACTTGAAAAAGATAAAAATTACTTGTAATTGCATTTATTGGTAATTAATCTAATTTGACATTTTCATTGAAAGTTTTTGTATGAGAAGTTGGTGTGCACGCACAAATTATAAGATAGATTTTCATTCTCATCTCTGCATTTCAATGTTTAAACTCGATCCAGTTAATGTAAAAATATATGTTGTAGATATTCTATTGGGAAATAAAGAGAAGGATAATTTGTTCCTAGCGCCATATAATTCAGGGTAATTATATATTCTTTATTTATATCTTTTTTAATTTATGAGATCTTAATTTATTAGTTGTGTAAACCAAATTGCCAACTAAATTTTTGTTGTTGTAGGGCACATTGGATTTTGTTTGCAATCAATACGACCTCTGAAGTTATATACTATTTAGATCCTTTGCACGACCATTACAATAATCACTCGGATATAAAGACTATCTTCTACACGTAAGTAATATTCATTTATTTCTTACATATATATATATATATATATACATGTATAATGTGTTTGTTAATGCTATAATAATCATATATATTTGATAGTGCTTTACAAGTTTTCCGAGCTTAAAGGGGTGCTACAATGTCGAAGCAAAAGTCAACTAACATCACATGGACTCCAATAAAAGTTTGAAATATATGCCTTTAAAATTTCATTAACAATCAATGCACAAATATTTATTAACTTTTTTGTTTTATTTTATAGTGCCCTCGTCAAACTAACAACATAGACTATAGGTACTATTTTATGCGATTCATGAAGAGATGGTTGATATCAATCAAACTATAATCCCAAAAATGGTAAGGTATTATCATTATATTTTGATTTTCATATATAAAATATGTATATATTTCATTCTAACTTATTTATTCAAATTTTATATCGCACAGTACTTTAACAATTCCAAACCAACATACTCTGAAAGAGATCTAACTGAAATATGTAATTGTGTCAATATCATGTGCTGTTTGTAAACTGATTATGTCAATATGTAAAGTTACATGTCTGTTGTGAACTGATCGTGTCAATATGTAAAGTTATAAAGTTATGTAGTTCTGTTGTTGTGAACTGATTGTGTCAATATGTAAAGTTACAAGTTTGTTGTTGTTGCTGTTTAAATAAAAATATAGTAATTGTGTCAATCTCATGTGCTGGATGAAGATGATTTTGGAAAAAAAATTAAAAGATAGCGCTTTCTTAAAAAAAATTCATAAAAGACTTGTTTATACAAACCAGCGTTATTTTAAAAATTCGATTTATAGTGGTTGTTTAATAAAAATAGAATAAGAATGCACCTATTACAGCGCTGTAAAACGTGCATAAGAATACACCTATTACAGCTTTTTTTCCTGAAAAAACGTTGTAAAACTAGTACAAATAACATAGCGTTTTTAAAAGGGATTTACAATGCTTTTTATTTTATTTTAAAGAGCATTGTTGTTTCTTTTTAAAGCACTAGATACTACAATGCTTAATTTTTTCAAAAAGCGCTGTAAATGTCTTAAAAACGCGCTGTAAAATACTATTCTTTGCGTAGTATTTAGAAACTAATTAATGTTAAAGTAGAAAAATCATTTAGGGTTTTGATTCTATATTTTTCCTTGGCCTTGTGGTGTATCGGTATGAGGATGTCCAAAATCCGATGTTATGGTGTTTGTTTTTAAGGTTGAGTTTTTCAAAATAAAATTAGGGGCTTGTCTGAAACAAATTTAGTTTTTTAGTTCTTGAAATCTATTTTATAAATCAATTTTAAAAAACTGTTTTCACCATCTAAAAACATAATATATGTTTGATAATTCATTTTTCAAAATTTGTTTAGAGATGAAAAAAATGATAAAACTTGTTTGTTATAATTATATTTTAAAATTTTATCAGAAAGTGAAAACTAAAAAATCAAAAATTTGTTTGATAAATATTTCATTTTTAAAATCATTCTCTTTTAATATCTTTTATTTTTTCAATATAAAATATGAAATCTTTTAAAATATAAATTTTACATATTAAATAAAAATGTAAATTGGTTTGGTCAAAGATAAAAAAACAAAAAAATTGATTTTTGAATGATGTGATTTGAGCTAACGAGTTAAATCGAGTTGCTTGTGAATTTGAATTTAGTTGAACTTCGTGTTAAAATAAAATTCATATAGAACTTGAGTTGAGTTTCGAACAAAACAAATTTTTATTAAGTTAAGTTAAGACAAACTCAATTGAGCTCGATTCATTTTCAATCTTAATTGTGCAGATATAATCTACAAAACAGACAATAGTAATATTTATAATTTATGTTCGTGAATGTTAATTTTTAACTCTAAACATTTAGTATTTTTATTGTATTTATAATAACAAAAAAATTATCAAAGAAATTACAATAATTTGTTTTACAATATTTATAATTTTTTGAAAGAAAACATTTATTCAAAAATTATTACTTTTAACTTTAAATATTAAATAAAGAGAAATTGTCTTTATTTTCTCTATAAATGTATAAGTTTATTAAAAATTATTATAACTTGGATAACACAAAGTAAATAGGTTAAAAAAGGGAAAGAAAGAAGGTTGTGGCGGTGGGAGTGATCAAAGCATTTCCTTTCACATCTTCATCGTAGAACAAGATAATAGTACAAGTTGTTTATACTTTAAATTTGCAAATATTACAGCAAAACCAAAATTTAAAATTAAAAAGTAAAGAGCTTGTTTGATTAGATTTTAAAAATTAAATTTACTTTTATAAAATAATAAAACTCAAAAATCCACTTGGCAATACTTTTTATATTCAGGTGTTTTTACAATTTAGTGTTTTAGATTTTTTTGAAAACTGTTATTATTAATAACAGTAAAATGATAAATATATTTTTTTATATAAAAAAAATGCATAGAGGTAAAATTCACATCTACTAATTGTGAAGGATTCTAGATTCAAACAAGTTTCCACATATAAAATATTTTTATAACAATCATATAAGTTGTACTTACCGACATCAATAAATTTCTCTTTATTAATCATAATATAATAAATTTTAAATATGACAATTGAATTTAGATCTAATAGTACTTAGAAAAAATATTTATTGAAATAAAAGTCACAATATGCACTACACTACGCCAAAAATGTCATTTAATAGCGCTCATTTTATAGCGCTTACTAAATACAAGCGATGTTGTAAATATATTTTAATAATAACGAATTCTATCACAGCGCTTTTTTGACAAGCACTGTGAAAAAAGCGTTGTTGTAGGGTCATATAGCGTTTGCGCATAATGTTTATAAGGCTTTTAGAGTGCTTGTACAAATGTGCTGTAAACTGAAGCGCCTTCACATATTGTTTTACAACGCTTTTTTCACAAGCGCTGTAAACGACATGCGCTTTCAAATAATTAAATTACCAAATACTGCACTTTTTTCACAAGCGTTAAAAAAGACATGCGCTTTCAAATAATTTAATCACCTATTACAATGCTTTTTTCATAAGCGCTGTAAAAACATGCACTTTAAATAAAAATCATTTACTTTTAAATAAATAAAAACAAATTTAAAAGAAATTTACGAACGCTCATCCCCTCTACCCTGGGAACCCTCATATCATCTATGTATTGAAATATTTTCTGTTTTGAAATTGTTATTAGATATGTTGATATTGGTTTCTTTTTTAAATTTGTTGATCTGTTCAGTAGCTTTTTTTTTTGTAACTGCATTTATATAGGTCGTATAATATGGATGTCTGCCAATCGATTGTCAAAAGAGTATGAAAATAGAGTGAAGGAGTTTGTTGAGTTTGCAGTGAAGAATGGAAAAGATCCAAATAGAGTCATTTGTCCTTGTTTAAAATGTTGTTTTGGAAAACGCGTTAGAGAAGATGAATTGGAAGGACATTTAGTATGTAATGGAATTGATCAAAGCTACACATGTTGGACAAGACATGGTGAGAAAAAAAAAAAGAAAACATTAATTTTGAGAATGGTTCGATATATGCTTCAACTGACTTCCATACAGATACATAGGAGCCGGACCGAGTTCAGGATATTGCAAAAGCAGTTCAAGAAGATCTTCGAGATTGTCCAAAAATTTCTGAAAGTTTGTTGAGTGATGCAGAGAAAGCATTATACAACGGTTGTACTAAATTCACAAGACTGTCGGTGATATTGAAGTTGTACAACTTAAAAGTGAGTAATTGATGGTCTGATAAAAGCTTCACAGAATTATGAGAACTCATAAAAGATATGTTGCCAGATGATAATGAACTTCCCAGTAGAACCTATGAGGCTAAACGAATTTTGTGCTCTATTGGCATGAGTTACCAAATGATTCATGCGTGTTCTAACGATTGCATTTTATTTCGAAACGAATATGAATAACTTAAGGCGTGTCTGAAATGCAATGTCTCTCGATATAAGAAGAAAGAATCTACTCCAGCAAAATTCATGTGGTATTTTCCTATAATACCAAGATTTAGGCGCATGTATCGCAATGAGGAAGATTCAAAACACTTGACATGGCATACAGATGAAAGAATTAGAGATGGAATGTTTCGACAGCCTATAGATTCCCCACAACAGGAAAAAATTGATCACGAGTATCCTGAATTCGGAATAGAGTCAAGAAATCTAAGACTTGCACTTTCTACTGATGGAATGAATCCACATGGTCTTCAAAGCATCTCACACAACACGTGGCCTGTGATTTGGTGGATTTATAACCTACCTCCATGGTTATGTATGAAGATTAAGTTTATGATGTTGTCTCTGTTAATTTCTGGATCCAAACAACCGGGGAATGATATCAACGTATACTTGACTCCTTTAATTGAAGATTTAAAAATTATGTGGGAGACAGGTGTGGAAGTTTATCATGGGTATAAGAAAGAATGTTTTAATTTGAGGGCTATGTTGTTCGACACAATTAATGATTTTCCAGCATATGGTAATTTATCAGGATATAGCATTAAAGGTAAGTGTCCATGTCATATATGTGAAGAGAGTACAAATTGGATGCGGTTGAAACATAGTAAGAAGAATGTGTTTCTTGGACATCGTAGATTTTTACCTTATAGTCATCAGTATCGTGGGTGGAGAAATGACTTCAATGGAAAATCAGAGGAATGTAAAGCTCCTTTAGCACCGACTGGATATGAAATACTTGAAAAACTACAAGGTTTGACCAATAAATTTGGAAAACCTTTTACGGGAGAGCTGGTCAAAACTGGGTGGAAGAAAAAGACAATTTTCTTTAAATTGCCATACTAGAAGTCATTGTATATAAGACATTTTCTCGATGTGATGCATATTGAAAAAAATGTATTTGATAGTGTTATTGGTACGTTACTCAATATTCCAGGAAAGTCTAAAGATGGCATCAACGCAAGATTGGACTTGGTCGATATGGGAATAAGAAATCAATTGGGTCCCGTAAAGAAAGGAAATCGCACATATCTACCTCCAGCCGCTCATACTCTATCTAGAAAGGAAAAAATTGTTCTATGTAAAATTCTACACGAAGTTAAAGTTCCATAAGGATACTCTTCAAACATTAAAAATTTGGTTTGTATGAAAGATCTCAAGTTAAAAGGTTTGAAGACCCATGATTGTCATATTCTAATGGAGCATTTGCTACCAATAGGTATACGATCCACTTTACCTGAAAAAGTTCGACGAGCCTTAACTAGATTATGTTTCTTCTTCAGGGAAATTTGTAGTAAAGTGATCGACTCTCAGAAATTACCGACAATGTATAGGGAAATTGTTGTTACTTTGTGTGAACTTGAAATGTATTTCCCACGCTCGTTTTTTGATATAATGGTTCACCTTACTGTTCATTTGGTTAAGGAGACATAACTTTGTGGGCCAGCTTATATGAGATGGATGTATCCAATAGAACGATATATGAAAATATTAAAAGGGTACTTAAAAAGTAGAAGTCGACCAGAAGGTTGTATTGCTGAACGGTACATTGTTGAAGAGGCTACTGAATTTTGTAATGAATATCTGTCAAATGTTGAATCTATAGGGCTTCCCTTGTCTTGTCATTCGGGAAGAATATCAGGAGATGGGTTAATTGGAAGGAGACTACTGACTATATCAAGGACATAATGGGAGCAAGCATAATTGTATGTTCTGCACAATGATGATGAGGTTCAACCGTATGTTACAATAAAAATGGATCAGTTATCTCGTTTGAACATGAATAGGAATCAAAATTGGATAACTCGAGAGCACAATCGAAGTTTTATAACATGGTTAAAAAATCACATAAAGTCAAAGTTTGATATAGACCCCATATAACATAAGAAAACAAGAAGGCCTTTTACAACGCTTTTTCAAATAAGCGTTGTAAAAGAGCCTTTTTAAAATAACGTAAGAAGGCCTTTTAGAGCGCTTATTTGCAAAAGCGTTGTCAAAGGCTTTAAAAAAAATCATATAACATAAGAAAACAAGGAGGTCTTTTACAACGCTTGTTCAAATAAGCGCTATAAAAGAGCCTTTTTAAAATAACATAAGGAGGCCTTTTAGAGCGCTTTTCTAGCAAGCGCTGTAAAAGGATTTAAAAAAAAACATTCATATAATATTAGAAAACAAGGAGGTATTTTTACAGCACTTATTGAAAAAAGCACTGTAAAAGAGCCTTTTAAAAAATTAAATAAAGACTCCTTTTTTAGCGCTTTTCAAACAAGCGCTGTAAAAGGCTTAGGCCTTTTAGAGCACTTTTCTAACAAACGCTGTAAAATGCTTATAAAAAAGCGTTGTAAAAGGGTTTTATATATAACAGTAAACCGCTTCAGTTTCCTCTTCATTTTGTAAACTTCACTATCATCTCAACCTTCATCGTTCTTCTCTTCCTTTTCAAACCCTATCATCTCTTCCATTACGAACCTTATTTCCATCATCATCTCCTTCATTTCGAACCTTATTTCCATCCACGATCATCTCTCCCATTGCACACAATATATTTTCATTGAAATACGTAACCCTCATTATGTATTTCTTCAAACCATATTTCTGCGAACCATATTTCTGCGAACCCTCTTTTCTTTGCATTTCGTATTTCTTCGAACCCTCATTATTCAGGTATTGATGTTATTAATTTTTTGTACTCACTAAAATGCATGTTGAGCTTGTTTAAGATTTACTAATACTGATATATACATAGAATACTGCATGTTGAGCTTGTTGAAGTTATACTAAACTGCATGTTGAACTTGTTGTAGTTAAATGGATACCACTAATGATTTAGAATGTCAAAAATGAAGAAGTTGTCAACACTAAGACTTATGAAAATGAAGTCAAACATGGTGCAACTATAATGAAAAAGGTCATTAAAGCAAGGAGCAATGGCATCAAATTTGAGGTATATTATATTCTGTTTGCTGTGTGTTTTTTTATCTTATTTTAATAGCATGTACTTACTATATGAGTTTATTAGGTTGGTTGGAATGAGAGTGGTCAGTCAATTGACCCCAACAGCTCCATGTTTGTAAGTTTCATTGGGGCTGTTGTTCGACAAAATATCCAAATTACGATTGATGATTGGAGAGATAAGGCATTGAAGGATGCCAAAGATGTACTATGGAATGACATTCAAGTAACTTTTTTTATCCACTCTTTTGTCATTTATAATTTTTTTCATTGAAATACTTTACTTACTCAAACTATATCTTTATTTCGCTTGCAGACGTCTTTTGTTCTTGATTAGGGGAGAAAGAGTTATGTATTGAGAGTTGCTGGGAAAATCCACCCTGAATTTAGATCTCACCTATCTAATTTCTATCTAAAAGATAGAGAAGGAAATACAAATGTTGAAGCTCCAAGAATATATAAACATTATATATCAAATGATGAATGGAGTGCATTTGTATCCAAACGTTCGGACCCCGCGTTTGTCGTAAGTGATTAATTTATTAACATTTGTGTTTTATTATTCATATTCGTAGCGTATTTTAAATTTTTACACGATTGCTATTTTTTTTATAGAATATTAGTAAGGCATATCGCGAAAGGGCGATAAATCTGACACACCCATACAAAAAATCACGTACGAGATATGCACGTCTTGAGCAAAAACTTGTAAGTACTTAAACATCACTTTTATATAATGAAGTAATTTGTATTATAAACTATAGTTTCTAACTAATATTTTGTTTATGATCTTAACGAATAGCGACAAGACACCCAATCCGATCAACCCTTGGGTCGTCATATATTGTGGGAGGAAGCTCATGTAAATAAAGACTGAGTGGTTGACAATGAAAATGTCCAAAAAGTAATAGAACTTTGTGTAAGTATATTATCACTTTAATATTTTTTAATATTGTATTTTATCACTTGAATATATTTGAATATTGTATTTTAAAAATGATGTTGAACTTATCTTTTTAATCCTACATGTATTTTAGGAGACTATCAAACAAACTTCTGAAAATCAAGAGGGCAACAAGGCTAGTTGCAGGGACATTCTGGGTAAAGTTTTTAATGTTCCTGAGTATTCCGGTTGGGATAGGGGGAAAGGATTCGGCGTAACTCCCAAAAGCTATTTTTCTCAAGAGAAGCGCCAAAATCCTTCCAATGAGGAAGTATTAGAGAAACTCAAACTCCTTACAAAGCAAGTGGCACTTTTGGTGAACACGAACAAAGACAAGCAACTCTCGGATCAGCTCCAACATGAAATACAAATGGAGAGTGAAACCGCTAGTTGTAACATCGGTCTCAAAAGTATTCCTGAGGTAATTAATTACTTACTTATGTATTAAATATACTTATATATTAACTGTACTTATGTTTTAACTATTGATTTAGGGTGTCACTCCATGCGTGCTATACTTATCTTCCCCTACTCATCAAAAAGTCGGAAAAGGAAAATTGTACAATACTTCAGGAGAAGTATTGCACAATACATCGATCCCTACGGGCCATGTCAAAGTATCACCTATTATTGCTTTGGAACCAACTGCACCGTTGCCGATACCGGACAACGATGGAGATATGCAGTTTTTGGGCGAAGCAATTGGTAGTTACGTGGCATGGCCCACACATCTTGTTGCCCTCATTTTTGTAGATCCAATTAAATAAACCACCCGTACAGCAAAAAAAAGCCGGCAAACCTAAAAAATTGGAGGGTCATATAGCTAGCAAACTACAAAAGCTGGGGGTAATAAAGCTGCAAAAGTTGCAGCTAGAAACATGGATCGGGGACAATCGGTCACTGCTGCTCCTAAAATAAGTCAGCCATGCCATGCTAAATACGGGGCGTGTCTTGACATCCAAGTAAAAAGGAACATGGGCAGCAATGATGATTCGCGCGTCATACCCATGAATAAAGCTATATTCGAAGATGAGTATGAAGAATTTCTCGAAAAGGAGCACATTTACGAACTTCTCAACCATAAGGAGTTGAGTGCTACTATCATCAGCTTGTATGTAACGCCCCGATTTTCAAAGCGAGGGTGTATTTTTTTTTTTTTCAAAACCAATTCATAAAACAAAGAAATAAATAAGTAAACACCTTTTGATAAATGTTTAAATCAATATAATTGATACGCAGCGGAATAGTTCTCTTGAAATATGAATCCAAAGTATTTACACAACAACAAATGATACATGGAACCCATTCAAATAAGATGTCATACTGACAATATTAGTAAAGATACAGTTTTCCAGTTCAAAATAACGTAATCCAAAAGAAAGACATATGTTCCCTCTATGTCATCCTAATCTGATCATTCTACTAAGAAAAACTATAGCTATACACCATGAGTGATCTCCACGCGCCCCGTAAGATCCTCCTAACATAGCTCCAGTCATGCATTCCCATCTACATTCCCATCCATAGGGTACGAACCAGTAGAATTGTCCTGGCTCTCATCTGAGGGCAAAGCCCAGATTTCCACAATAGTTGTAAAGGGTCACCAATCGAAATTAACAATTAACACATAACATTTAAGTTTTTAAATGCACAAAATAACCTTTCAACTTAGCATGCATCTTAAAAGGATTTTCCATATGCTAAAAGTATATAAAATACTTGCCAAGTAAAAAAGAGATCAAATAAAGTCTTAAATCAATTAAGTAATAAACAACAAACCAATCCATTGATGAATCAATCGAGCAATCGATTATATAACTCAAAATAAGAATTTCCACTAAGCAAATTGATTGGGAAATCGATTGCTTGAAGGTGTTTTTGTAAAATCTGTACACCGGGCTTAAATCAATCAATTGAGAAATCGATTGAATGAATAGCTGAGCCCCTGTAACAAATCCAATCGATTACCAAATCGATTTTGTCCAAATAGCCGAGCTGCTGTAATGGCCAAATCGATTGTTTCAATATATTTTCAAGATTCAAGAAAACAGGAAACATACCAATCGATTGCCAAATCGATTTCTTAAATGGTTTTGAAAAACAGATTACAAAATCGATTGGCAAATCGATTTTGTCAAATTAGCGAAGTCCCTGTAACTCATCAAATCAATTGGGAACTCGATTTCCCTGCTTATTCTTCCAAATATACATAAACTGATTCAATCACATTCATACACAACTCCAAATCTTAACACTTAGCAATTCCCACACAATCACCACGACAAATTGGTTTTCGAAATAGTTTTACAATCCATCACACTTACACACGATAATCAATACATAACACTTAGCAATTCCAACACAATTACCACGACAACTTGGGTTTCCAAATAGTTTTACAATCAGTCACACTTACACACAATATCAATACATAACACTTAATCATAACTTGATTCAAACACGACTCGTGTGCCAAGCACCCTAATGCAATGCGTATATGCCAAAATGCATGGACTCATAATTCCAAACCAAAATCCTCCTCGAAGGGCCGTAAATCATAATTGTACCGCCTATCGCAGGCCGAAGTACCAATTACCAAGGTGCCACCTATCACGGGTCTGCATGGTTTACTAAAAAGAACGTAAATTGTAAATGTACCGCCTATCACAGGCCAAAGTACTATTTACCAAGGTGCCATCTATCACAAGTTTGCACAATTTACAAAAAATCGTAAATCGTAAATGTACCGCCTATCACGGGCCAAACAGAAATATTAAGAGATTCCCCATTCTTAATACTCTTTTAACTTAAACGATTTTCACAACAAACATTAAGCAAACAGAAATATTAAGAGATTCCCTATTCTTAATACTCTTTTAACTTAAACGATTTTCACAACAAACATTAAACAAATAGAAATATTAAGAGATTCCCCATTCTTAATACTCTTTTAACTTAAACGATTTTCAAAACGAACATTAAGTAAACAAGACATTAAGAGATTCCCCATTCTTAATACTCATTTAACTTAAACGATTTTCAAAACAAACATCAAGTAAACAAGACATTAAGAGATTCCCCATTCTTAATACTCATTTAACTTAAATGATTTTCACAAACACATATTAAGTAAACAAGACATTAAGAGATTCCTAATTCTTAATACTCGTTTAATGTAATGGTTTTCAAATTCCACACAAAACAATCTCAAACATATTTTCAAATTCAACCCACGATTCACACCAAAACACATCGATTCATTTCTCCATAAAATCCAACCATACACATATCAAATTTCATCAGTATTTAATTAAGAACACATCAAATACGACGAACACAAATCAACACAACTCACCACTCAAACAAAACGAGTTTCATTTACTCAAAATCATACATAAATGAGTTTAAATTCATTTTCCACGAAACATTCATCAATATAACTAAAGCCTAACTCTAAGATCTTACCCATAAAGCCTTAGATTCATTTTCACTCAAATCAACACTCTAACCCTAACAAAATTCTTTTCCACACAATCACAGATAAGTCCCAAAATGCAAACTAAAAGTTTGGAAGGAGCCCTTACCTTCACATTAGCTTTAACGTGCGATTACGGTACCGTGAGTAAATCCGGTAAATTTTCCGCTCGCAACGCCGCTTCCAAAGTTAGTTCCCTAGAACCGTAGCGTGGTAGTGAGCAACTTTCCCTTCTATCTCTTTGCGAAACGAAGCTTAGATCTAGATGAAATGGGGAGGTTTGTGTTTGACAGTTTTGAAATCCCTAATACCGTTTTCGGATCCGGGAGGAAGGAAGAAGCTGGGAACTTGATCCTTCTCACCCACTAGCCTTGGGTTTCAATTCACGAACTTAAAGGAAGCGAAGAAAAACGAAAATGGAAGAAGGGGGGAGGATGTTTCACGCAAGGCAGAGGAAGAAGAAAAACTTCTCTTTTTTCTTTCTTTTCTTTTTCTTTCCCTTGCTTTTCTTCTCTTTCTCTTTCTATTTTCTTTTCCTTTTTCCTCCACACAAACTTATATATATATATATATATATATATATTAATTATTTTAGCAAATATCTCCAAATAACTAGATATTTGTTAAAATTACCATTTCACCCAAAACGCATTAAATTCTTTGCAAAAGATTCACCGTAGTTAATTTAATTTATTTGTCGACGAGTAATTTTAATCGAACATCAAACTATCTTTTTGATCATATAAACTCCAAACTATTAATAACTTGCGTAAAAAGCCCCTGAGTTCAATTCCAAAATCCACTAAAATGCATAAAGTATAATTTAAAATTATGGGTCATACATTACTACCCCCCTAAAATTAGTTTCGTCCTCGAAACTATGCGTCGACAAACAACTCTGGGTGTTGTTCTCTCATCTTGCTCTCTAGTTCCCAAGTCACATCTCCAGTAATTGGGTTCCAAATCACCTTGACCAACGAAACATCCTTGGTCCTCAATCGCTTAATCTTCCTGTCCTCAATTCTCACAGGTGGTACTTCCAATGACAAGTTATCCTTTAGCTGGATTATGTCTGGTTCGATCACATGAGATGGATCTGCAAGTTATTTCCTCAATTCTGTCACATGAAACACGTCATGAATATTGGACAGTATTGGAGGTAATGCAATCCGATAAGCAACAGGCCCAATTCGTGCAGAAATCTGATATGGTCCAATGAATTTCGGAGTCAACTTCTTCGATTTCAAGGCTCTACCAACTCCAGTAGTAGGTGTGACTCTTAGAAATACATGGTCACCCTGGTCGAATTCTAAAAGTCTGTGACGCTTGTCCGCGTAACTCTTATGACGATCCTGTGAAGTCTTCATTTTCTCCTTGATCTTTCTTACCTTAGCTATAGTGTGTTGCACCATCTTTGGTCCGACAATCATACTTTCATCGTCCTTATACCAACACAAGGGCATTTGACACTTGCGCCCATATAAAGCCTCATATGGTGCCATTCCAATACTTGCGTGGAAGCTATTGTTGTAGGTGAACTCAATCAACGGAAGTACATCATCTCAACTTCCTCTATCATCTAATATACATGTTCTCAATAGATCTTCCAGGGACTGATTTGTCCTTTCAGTCTGTCCGTCTGTTTATGGATAGTAAGCTGAACTCAATCGTAGTTTTGTTCCCAATGCTTCGTGCAATGCTCCCCAAAAATGTGACATGAACTTTGGATCACGGTCTGATACAATACTCGATGGTACTCCGTGTAATCTCACAATCTCGGCAATGTAGATCTCTATTAGCTTATCTACCTTATAGGTGGTCTTTACTGGCAAAAAGTGTGCGGATTTAGTCAGTCGATCCACTATCACTCATATAGAATCATTCTTTCTCCTGGTTTTAGGCAATCCAGTTATAAAATCCATGGAAACGTTGTCCCTGTAACACCCTAAATTTGATAATAAACTATTTTATTAACTAATTAGGATTTTAAATAATTAATTTGATGTTAAAATTATTTTAGAATATATGTTGATAAATTTTGTGAGTAATATTTGTTATAGGAATATTTTCTATGATGTGTTAGTTTGATAGATATTATATTTAATGAGCAACATAAATAATAAATATTTTATTTTATTATTTTATATATTTTATATATTTTATATATTTTATATATTTTATATATTTTATATATTTTATATATTTTATATATTTTATATATTTTATATATTTTATATATTTTATATATTTTATATATTTTATATATTTTATATATTTTATATATTTTATATATTTTATATATTTTTCTAAAAATAATAGAATTTTAGTGTAATATTTTAAAGAACAAGATTTTATATGATTTTAAGTGTATATGTGAGTTGGTAATTAATATGATATTTTCTTATATGTTTGACTAATGTTAAGTGTGTACATATTTATATTTTAATTATTTTTAAGTATCTTTTATTTTAATTATTTCTAAATATATCTAAACCCGTTACCTTCACTCTAAGAGTCGGTCACCGTCCCGCTCTCGAACTCTGTCACCGTCAATCTCACAGTCACCATTTAGTGTCCCCGTCGCGCTGTCATTTGTTGTCGATTCTCAAGGTTAGTGTCGCTGTCTCACTCTTAGTTGTGTATTCTTGTTTAGGTTTTATGGCATTTTAGAGGTTTTATGGCATTTCTGTGTTGTATTGTTGTTTGACCAAATCAAATTGTATTCTTCGCCCTGACATTCTTGTGCATTTGTTATACATATTTTTGAGATTACTAATTAAGTGTTTAATATTTGCTTCCTCTAATTGTGTTATGGATTCTACATTCCTACCTAAATGAGTAAATAAAACATGAAATAACTTGTTAAGATTTGAGTTAGCTTTAATTGTTAACAAAATTATGTTAGTTACTTGTTGCTTATTGTTTGTCTTTTGAACTATGATTTTTGCGCTCTTGTTTTATATGGATAGTCGAAAGTAATAATTTTGATTGACCAGCTGTATGTTTCAAGTTACTAATCTCATTCAAGTAATCTTAGTTATCAAATGTCATACCTCACTAGTTAGTTGTTTTAAAGTTCGACTTTCACCCTTAATCAATTTAAAATATTTAGTTTTGATATGTATTTGTTTAAGGTGTTTGATCTAATAACTAATTGATTGAAACATTGATTTCCATATGGATTATATGTTTAAAACTTCAAGTATTGACTTTTACTAGGTACAAATTATTATTATTATGTTGAAACTCAATTTAGAGAAAAAAGGATGTTTCGTTCTAAACTTTGAGTTAGATAGGAAATATGTTTCTTACGTTTAAAATTTTAATTTTGACTAAAAAATTTCTTATTTTTATTTTATGTTGGCTTGTGTTAAAAAAAAACAAAAATTGATTTTAAATCGTGAATGTTAACTTTAAATCACTTGAAAGTGTTGATGGTTGTATCTAGATGAGTAGAGTTTTGATATTGATTTTGAAAACAATTTAAAATGTTCGTCATGAGTTAGATAGTATGAAATTCATATTATTAGCAATATTAATTATTGAATATTAGAGGTTGGTAGAATCTATTATTTAAAAAAACAAAAACAAAATTTTGAAGGAGTTAAAGTTTATTTATTTTGTATGATAAAACTAACTTTTGTTTGAATTACTCTTGATTATTTTAAAGAAAAAGAAATTAATTTGAGTTGAGTTTTTGTTGATTTATAAAATAATAATAATTCTAGACTACTGATTTTATTTAATGTTTAAAACACCTTAAAACTTACATTATGTTTTACTTTATCTTTGTTTTTAAAAAAATTGAAAAGAGTTGTTGTTTAGGGGGTTAGTGTGAATATTGAATCGTGAGGGTGTTGGGATATTTATTTGAAATGATTGATTTTTCTGATTATGATATTATGAACCCATTAGAGTTTGACTGGATGATAGAGTTTTAGAGTTTAAGAACTCTTCAGTGATTTAAAATAGTACTAATGATAAAATTTCTACTAATTGAGAAAGAGAAGGAAAAAAAAAAAGAGAACAAAATTTTTAAAAATATTCTCAATAGTGAAATTCTTTTTATAAAAAAAAAATTATTATCTAAATTTTGGATTCTATAATTGATGTATTTTACAAGTAGATTTTGTTTGTTATATGAATTAACATAACAAAATGGTATGCATTAGATTTGTAGGTGTAGAGTTCTTATAGAAACTAAAAATTTATTTTATCAATTATAAAATTGCAATTTTTATTTAAGACTCAATTTTTAAGATTAGAACAAAACTTCAAAATTGAGGATGTCTTGTGTTTTTGACCAATTTGGCTACTTGATAGAAATTGAGGGATGTATCTATAAGCATGTTGAGTAGTTAGTGTGAGAGGAGGCTACTATTTTGTAGCTTTATGAATTAGTGTAATTCATTATTATTATCATATATCTTATGTTTTGTATTCCTTCAATCAAATTATTGGTTATATATTGATGTTAGTGGTTTTTCTTTTGTTGTTGTAACTAGTAGTAAATTACAAAAAATTATTGTGAAGGTGTAATTAATTGAATTTTTAACTTGAAGTAAGGATTAGAAGTTGTGGCGCCGCCTTCGCACTCCTGAACTACGTTAAAGATACTTTTAATTATCCATATTTGAATTTGAATGATTGCAGTTATAGTTCCTTAAGTAGTTGACTACATGAGTAGAAGGGACTAGCTACCCCGATGACTTATCGTCAATAAAAGAGACAACGATAACTCATTATTTTG
>JBBPBS010000549.1:1831449-1895529 GCA_037974835.1 Cicer judaicum | reverse complement strand
ACGTTAAAGATACTTTTAATTATCCATATTTGAATTTGAATGATTGCAGTTATAGTTCCTTAAGTAGTTGACTACATGAGTAGAAGGGACTAGCTACCCCGATGACTTATCGTCAATAAAAGAGACAACGATAACTCATTATTTTGTTAGAAGTACCTTTTAATTTTTTTTTGTTAAATAGTTAAAAAAAACATGTTCATTGCTTATATCAATTGAATGAATTTAATTTTTAAATATATGTTATTAGCAAATAGTATCTCTATCATTAGTTTTTTTTTCTCCTTGATTATATACAAAGTATGTTTTTATAGAATAATTGATTATAAATTATTATAATATTATTAAATTGTTAGATGTGTTTAATATTTTGAAAATTGTTCTCTTCGTCAGGCTTAAATGAAATTTGTTGAATGTTTGGTGATATGATTTAGATTTTATTTTAAGGAGTAAAACTAGTAATATTTGGTTTGAAGGAACTAGTTGAAATTGACAACGTGCTAAGAATGTGTTTCATTTAACCAAACTAAATGAACTACGTTATTATTGACAAAATCTATATGTTATATTTTATATGTAAATTACAGTGAGTAACTCTATGGTATCTTATTTTATAATTGAATGACAAATGTGATAGACATTTTATTTCATAATTGAATGATAAATATTGTGTTTAATTGATGTATTTTGTCATGTTAGTCTATCATGCTATGTTAGTTGATTTTCTACATATTGTGTTTAATTGGAGATTGAATGTCTTAAATATAATTCTAGACTAAGTTTGAACCTTGAGGGTGGTAAGTTAGATATTAGTTCACTCACCACAAATTTCGAGGACGAAACTTTAACAAGGGGAGAATTGTAACACCCTAAATTTGATAATAAAGTATTTTATTAACTAAATAGAATTTTAAATAATTAATTTGATGTTAAAATTATTTTAGAATATATGTTGATAAATTTTGTGAGTAATATTTGTTATAGGAATATTTTCTATGATGTGTTAGTTTGATAGATATTATATTTAATGAGCAGTATAAATAATAAATATTTTATTTTATTATTTTATATATTTTATATATTTTTCTAAAAATAATAGTATTTTAGTGTAATATTTTAAAGAACAAGATTTTATATGATTTTAAGTGTATATGTGAGTTGGTAATTAATATGATATTTTCTTATATGTTTGACTAATGTTAAGTGTGTACATATTTATATTTTAATTATTTTTAAGTATCTTTTATTTTAATTATTTCTAAATATATCTAAACCCGTTACCTTCACTCTAAGAGTCGGTCACCGTCCCGCTCTCGAACTCTGTCACCGTCAATCTCACAGTCACCATTTAGTGTCCCCGTCGCGCTGTCATTTGTTGTCGATTCTCAAGGTTAGTGTCGCTGTCTCACTCTTAGTTGTGTATTCTTGTTTAGGTTTTATGGCATTTTAGAGGTTTTATGGCATTTCTGTGTTGTATTGTTGTTTGACCAAATCAAATTGTATTCTTCGCCCTGACATTCTTGTGCATTTGTTAAAGAGGATTCAAATCAGACAAAGTTTACTCACAAATAAAGGCCACCCTTGGTTCACTAAGTAACATTGGTACCTCTTAAGTCACCCCAAATTCACTGCCATTGAAATTGGTACCTCTTAAGTCACCCCCAAATTCACTCACAAACAAAGGCCACCCTTGGTTCACTAAGTAACCAGACATTCTCTTCATATTTCCAGACACTTGTCCACATACTTTATTTCGGTTCCCTGATTCCCAACCTTGACCATCAGTGAAACCATACCAGTGTGCTATAAATACTAGTTTCTCAGTGAATGTTAGGTTCACTGCTCTTTGGGAGTTTTCTTATACTAAGTTGCACTTTTTAGATGGAAGGCTACTGTAATTTTGACTCTCTACAGAGGAAAATGAATTTTACCCTTTTACAGGGGAAGGGTAGGGAATGATATTATCTTTTCGTAAAAAATCAACTACATTCTTGTCTGTTAGAATATAGTATAAAAAATATTATATTTTATAATATTCTTACTGTCATGTACATAGTTGATGTTGAATTATGCATCATTCGATTTCACTTTGATTATTTAATTAAGATATATTTCCACATACAGGATCTAGCCAAGGAGCTCCTACAATTTTTTACAGCCAGAAAAATGGCTAAAGCCTTTTTTGTTAATAGTGGATCAGAAGCCAACGACACTCAGGTGTGTTAGAGTAATTATCCTCTTATTTTTTATCACCTCATATTTTCTCCTGTAAAATTTCATTCAACTTTAGGATAGATTTTTCAAATATGCTCACTTTCTCTGCAAAATAGTAATTTAGCTTAAAATCTCCAAGAAATATGCTGCGTGCAACAGGAACCATCCACAGGAAAAATATGTGAGACTTCAATCACCTAAAATATTAGAAGACAAAGTGTTTCCTTCAATTGGAAAATCAGCATTATGACTGACCTATATGTTTTTTTTTATTACAGATTGTTGCATTTATTGCAGAACTAGTAATGTGGGCTGGAGGTGTAATACTTCCACCATCAACTTATTTTGAGAAGGTATTTTCTCATCATCAATATTTCAGACATGAGCTCCACATTTTCAAGCTAGATGCAACTACAAGGACTGTTTGGCATGAGAAAACGTTATTCATTTCCATTTTTCATTACTTACAGAATATCACTTTGTTTCCACCTTTTTTTTTTTTTCCTGTTTTTTAGGATTTCTGTATGAAATAGTGAAAACAAAAATAAGATAAAGAAAACGTTTTTCATATTTCTCAAACCAAATAGGCCCTAAAAGTTGTTTGTCTGGCGTTAATGCCTTTTCATTTCTATTCTCATTTCCAAAGAGATGAAAAATGGGTAGAAGGAATTATTTGTAAAATATTTCTAGTTTATCAGTTAGATGATATTAGGGTTATTAGTATGGTAATATTGGTTTTCTGCTTGAACTAGTAATACTAGTATTTGACCTACTAAGTATATAAATAGGTGTATTTATGTGTTACATGCTACTACCTATTTAATAATTCATTGTAGACTGTAGTTTTCTTTTTATGATTTTCCTTGTCTAAACTCTGAAAATCTTATAAAAAAAAAGGTGGAATAAATGGGAATAGAGCAGGATGAATGACATAGAACTGATGCCATTTTTCACTTTCCAAAATTTCCATTTTGCAATGTTTCTTTAGTATGTGACATTAAATGACATAATTCTTGCTCTTCTACACACAATGGAAACCAACATTTTTTCTTGTAACATGTAATTCTTATGTAGATCCAAGCTGTTGTGAAAAAGTATGACATTCTTTTTATTGTGGATGATGTTTCATTTTTAGCTTCGATCGTTTTAGCCTAGGTCCGATCTCGACGCTAAATCGACGCCAAAGCCGACGATAAATCATGTTTTTCTAGTAGTGTATTATCACATTGCATAAATTCATCTAATCAAACAAACAAATAAAATTCATTCAACACCCAATATCACAATAATATCCAATATCACACATTTAAAGAAATTAAATCAATCAAAACCTTACAAATATTTCTATTATATATTTTAATCTCATAATTTTCATTTTGCATATTAATTATTTTATCCCTCAAATGGCTACTGTCGTACGTAGCGAGATTTCCTGTTCATCTCACAATATATTATACTTATGAATTCAATCGCTCTATCACCTATTACCTTATTTCGATGTTTTATCGAACATTAGAATCAATGGGAGATTTCAACAGCAACTTTAGATTGATTGACAACGTAAAATGGAGGAATCCAAAGGTATAACAAATTCACAAAATCGTTGAGACTCGACTGATAAATTATGCAGAGCATAAAAATAAATATTAAATAATTTATAATAATTTGTTGAGCAAAAATGGGGCCAAAACGACAAGGAGAAAACTGCATAAAAATATCTCATCGACTCGTTGGTGCCTCGGGAGGGTCTGACCTCAACGTCACCGAAAAAACAAATAAGTAGTATTCTTGAAGCTTTCGACGAGAGAAATCCAAAAAAGTTATCAGTTTTTTGAGGCGACAAATGTGGTGATCTGGATCGGCTAAAAAGCAGCTTACCCAAGGAAATAAACGTTGTTCTTTCTGATTAAACGAACCCATGATCGATAAAATTGATGTAAAAACTGAATTTAGTGTTATTTTTGGTGGGATAGTAGTTGGGATCATTTCACAATGGCAAGGGATTGGTGGGGATAAATTTGAAACAAAAAGGGTTTCTTTGATGGATGCGCATGTTTTTTTTTTTTTGCTGAAGAAGAGGAAGTCTTCCAATGCAAATGGGAGGTGCAGGTAGCAAATGTACAAATGCATGAGTAAAACAAGTTGTAAGGTCTAACATAGGAGAGTCTAGTATGTTTCTGATGCAGGAATAGGGGTGTAATGAGCAATTCGCAGGTGTAGGAAAGAAAAGCTCAATTCTATAATAATAATAATAATTGAAATTAATATACAGAAGTAGAAAATAAGGGTGTAAATAGTTGTTTGGTCCAAAATTTATTTTCTACTATTTATATGTCTTTAATAAACAAATAATTTATTTTACGCATCCCTCTAGAAACTTTATTTCCAAAATATTCATTTTAACATAATATTAGTCTTTCTTATAATAAAGAAATAATTAAACAAATATAATTTAATCACTAAATCAAATATAAAAAAATCATCAGATCATAGCAAAACACACAAAGAAAATTAATTCATAATATCTATTAACATTTATCATAAACACTTTAAATATCAAATTAGCTCTGTAAAATAGTATTTTAATTAATTAAATAGTCTACTATAAAATTTAGATTGTTACAATTCTCCTCTTGTTAAAGAGATTTCATCTTCGAAATGGTGATCCTTACGTGAACTAATATCTAGCTAACCATTTTCAAGATTCAAACTTTTCCCCCAAGGATATAGTAAACATATCTAAGCATAACATATCAAGAGTCCTAGCATGATAAGCTAACATGATACAACAAATTAGTTAAACACATCAAATTCAACAACTCAAATACGAAAGAAATATCATGATTAATCATTAGCGTTGATAGATAAAACTAAGCTTGTTAACTTAGTCAAAAATAACTTACGACATTTAGTTAAATCAAATACCACATATATCCGATACGCTTTAAAGTTCAACTAACTTCTCAAAAATATTTTACTAGTTTTACTCTCCTAAAAGAACGTCTTAATAACAATTACTCTACAAGTTTCACAAAAGTTAAATAGATAAAGAAACATTTAAAATATTTCACACCTTTAGGAATAACAAACAGAAATGCATCTAACAATTTAATGAAATGCAGTTACTTAAAAGAAAACTTATGTGTATAATTATAGTGGAATAAGAAAAATATTTTCACATATAATTTCAAACATACTCAAAATCTAAATTAATTTTCAAGTGTTATACACCAAATTCAATAAGATACTAACACAATGCACTTATTTATCTTAAGCAAGTTACTTAGAAACTTATAGTATCCTTACTAGAACATTTAATTTTAACACAAATACATGCATTACAACTTATGTTACAAAATTCAAAATAATCTTTAATATTTGATAATGATATATATAAGATTTATAATCAGTAGCTTTATGACAAAACATTTTATAAATAATAAAAGGAAATAAAAAATAACTAAGAACTCATCGATAGACATACTATCTCACAACACATACACTAAAACGATTTAAATGTCATAAGAGATTAACACACTTTTCAACTATTTCAGAAATAATATTAACAATTGTATTTTTCACAATATTAATGAGTTATTTTTGCCTCTTTTAGCAACGATAAGTCATCAGGGTAGCTAGTCTCTCCTATCTCTTAAAATAAATCAACTATGACTCCTTCAAAATGCCTTTTCAAGAATTATTACTCACAAACATCTATTATTCATGAATTATTATTACTCACAATACGAATTTCCTAATGTTTCAAAACTACAACTAATATTCTAAATTGATTTCATTAGCAAGATCAAAATTGTAATCATCAAAGTACAACCATCAATACTTAAAAGAGGTTTAATATTAAAATTTACACTTCAAGATTGATTTTTCATTAAAGCTAATGCCTTTAATTTGTTTCACCACCAAAAGAATATTTTTAACGGTTTGTACATAATCAATATTTTTACTTCTCATAACATCAAGTTATGTGCTCTATATATTAATAAAAAAAAAACTAAAAATTTTAACATTTTATAAATATTTTTGAAGACACGATTTTTAATTAACGACACCATGTACTACATTAATGTAATAAAACAAATAAAAATAGTAATGACAACAATCATTAGTTTTCTTTCTTTCTTTCACACAAGCCAATTTAAAATCAAAAATAAGGATTTTTTAGTCAAAACTAAAACTTTAAACATAAGAGATATTTTTTTTTATCTAACTCAATGTTTAGAAAGAAATATTTAAAAAAAATGGGGTTTCAACAAAAATAATGATAATTTCTACGAAGTAAAAGTCAATAATTAAAGTCTTAAAAATATAGTTCCTACAGAAATCAATATTTAAATCAATCAGTTATTAGATCAACCATTTTAAACAAATTCGCATCATGACTAAATATCTTAATAGAAAGAAATATTTTAAAAAAAATGGGGTTTCAACAAAAATAATGATAATTTCTACAAAGTAAAAGTCAATAATTAAAGCCTTAAAAATATAGTTCGTACGGAAATCAATATTTAAATCAATCAGTTATTAGATCAACCATTTTAAACAAATTCGCATCATAACTAAATATCTTAAAATGACTAAAGTAAAAAACTAAACTTTAAAATAACAATGCTAAAAATAGCACTCATACTTTAAACTTTGGATACACTAAATGGATTTAAAGGGAAAATAAAATCACTAATAAAATATATTAGTTAATCAAGTTTAATGGTGGAAACAACTTACTAAAATTTGAGGAAAATCAAAGTAAATTTCCCGCACAACCACAACTAGTAAATTCTATAAATTCAATAATTAGGATTATCTTGACGATATTAATAAATTAAAACATATAGCTAGCTAATGAAAAAATTTATTTGAACTATTCACATGAAACAAAAGAGTATAAATTCATATTAAGGCGCACAAGCCACAAGTCCACTCAAAAAGTAATTAAGGAAATCAATGACTAGTGGCGGATCTTGCACAAAATATTTGGGGGAGCCGAGTTTATTTAGGGGAGCCGGATTTTTAAAAGTCATATAGTTTTTTTTAGAGTATCACAAATTCATACATAGTAGACAAGTTGAAAAAAATTAGAATTTCAATTTTCACAAGTCATACAATTTTCACAATTCAATCCGATAAAATTTATCAATTTTATAATTTTCATCTTTGTCAAAAAATTTCTTGAAAAAATCTTTGTTGGTTCGAGATGAGTTAGTTTATCGTTATCTATCACATACTTTACGTATATACAGATACAGATGTTATTGTTTTAATTTTATTATATTTTAGTAGTATAAATTTTAAGAGAGAGTAGAAAGTAAATATAAAAGAGGATCATAGGTGAAAAAGAGAGATGAAAATTACTCAAAAACTAACCATAGAATTTAAAGATATTTTAATAATTTATCACTGTTATTTTGATAATATATTGTTAGTTATTATATATATATATATATATATATATATATATATATATATAAAAGAAATTGAAAAATATAAGGGGTGCTGTGGCACCTGCCCGCTCCTAAGAAGATTCGCCGCTGTCAATGACACAATTAAAATTCACTCAAATATTGACAGTTAATTTAACAGTTTATTTAGTCACTTAGGTAGGAATTTATAATCTACCACACAATCAAAATAAGCAAACAACAAATAATTAAATAGAAATGTCATAAATCATATATAATTACACAAAAGTATATAACACATAATACAATAGGAAAAATGATAGTGAGAATAGTTAATATACACACGCAAACAAAACTGACACGACTAGCACTTGACTGATTCAAAATCGACACTCGACCCACTTGGTCGGATTCGACAAACCTGCTCTGATATCATTAATATGACATCCAAAACCGCCAAATAATATATATATATATATAAATTTTAAATTTAATTTGCAGCGGATAAAAAAAATGTTTTTTTTTAAATAAAACTTTTATAACAAATTTAGGATATCACATTATTTAAAATTCAAATGGAAAAATTTAAACTTTTCCTCTGATAAAATAGTAGGGTTTTCATTAAAGAGTTGTTTCTAATTAAATAAATAAAATACAATTCATGACTTTCATTTCCAATATCACCTATCAGAACGGGCTTCTCCCATACTTGAACTTCCTGACTCATTAACTTGTAATAATTGCGATTTCACAAACGCATGGAGTCAAACACAAAAAACGAAGTAGGTTAGTTTTGAAATCATGTTAATAATATAATATAAATAAGAAGATCACACAAACAATCATAATATACCACATCATAACGCAAATATTTTTCAAGGTAAAATATCACATTATAAAGTTAAAACCACTCAAGTAAAATCAATACATTTTACTATAATATCAAATCATCTAAGAGAAATTATTATCGCACACGATACATATTAATCACAACAAAACAACTACAAGAAAATGTAATGTTATGCATGAGCTTAGACTCTACTCCACAATGTGGTACGATTCTAACTCTGAAGTACTTGATTAGGAGGCTTCATACTATGTCACCATCCCGGTGGATGGAAAATTCAAATTGGCCATGTCCTCATAGATCCCCTCAACTCAACTTGAGATACATATATGTGACAGTCGAGGTAAATGTGTGTTGCATGGTAGCTCCCGAGATTTGGAGTGTTACCTCCTAGTCACTTAGTAATTCCCCACTCGAATACCTCTAAGGTCTAACAATCTTGCCTTAATGCTCAACAATAAACTGCCACGATCAGGATCAATTAAATGTACTTCCCCGGAATCACTAGGCTTGTCTGGCCCAATCTATATGATGACAAAATAATTTCCACTGCAATAATTCTCAATATTTATTTTCTCCCCTCACTGACTTATGATATTCCAAAAACGACATCAACTTCACCAAAAAAATCCAAAACGATGTCTGCGTTTTGAGACGACAAACTTGGTGATCGGAATCGGCCAAAAATAGCTCGCCCAAAGAAAGATATGTTGTTGTTTCTAATTAAATGGATCCATGATTGATAAAATTGATTCCAAAAATGGATTCAATGGCCAATTTTTTGTGGGGTAGTGGTTGGGATCGTCTCGAAATGGCAAGGAATTGGTGGAGATGAATTTGAGACAAAAAGGGTTCCTTTGACGGATGCGGATGTTTTTTTGCTCAAGAAGAGGAAGTCTTCCAATGTAGATGGGAGGGTGCAGGTAACAAATGTACATATACGTCAATAAAAAAAGGTGTAAGGCCCAACACAAGGGAGTCTAGTATGTGTTTGATGCAACAATAGGGGTGTAATGAGCTATTCGCATGTGTCGGAAAGAAACACCCAATTCAATAATAATAATAGTTCAAATTAATATGCAAAAGTAGAAAATAAGGGTGTAAATAGTTGTTTGGTCCAAAATTTATTTTCTACTATTTCTAAAAATCTTTAATGAACAAAATATTTATTTTATGCATTCCCACTAGAAATTTTTTCTCCAAAATATTTATTTTAACATAACATTATTCTTCTTTAAAATAAAAAAATAATTAAATAAATAAAATTTAACAACTAAACCAAATATAAAAAAATCATCGGATCATAGCAAACACACCCATCAAGAAAATTAATCATAATATCTATTTACATTTTTCGTAAACACTTTAAATATCAATTTAGCTTGGTAAAAATGTATTTTAATTAATTAAATAGTCTACTATAAAATTTGAGGTGTTACACAATAACTCTTGTACTCTTTAAGAGATTAAATATACTATCAGTCCTGAAGTAATAACTCTTATCATCGATGTACATGGAAATTAATTAATTTTGAAATGCATAGAAGACATGGATTAAACTAATACACTTGAAACTGGCCTTGTTTAAACTATTTCAATTGGAAGTGTTCCATTAAAAATATTTCAATTATTCTAATGCACATTGAAATTAATTAATTTTGAAATACATAGAAGAAATGGACTAAACTAATACACTTGAATGTTTCCTGTTTAAACTATTTCATTTGGAATTGTCCCATTTAAAATATTTCAATTACTCTGTTATTGAAAATTTCACATGTGCTTAGATATTCACAAAATAAAAACAATAAGGAATAAAACAATAGTGTACTATTAGATTATTCTTAGCTATTATGAATATGACACTTTAGGACAATAAATAAAAAGTAAACTATAAATCTCCTGAACAATAAAATTATTTTCATTTTAATCTTTTAACTTAATCTTTTACGGTATTTATTTTTAACAGAAGTAGTTATGGATCGTAGTTGGATGAATGCTAATCGCTTAAGTAAGTGTATCACAAAGGTGTGGAAGAATTTTAAGAATTTTCTTTAAAAAAAATTTCTAAAAAATGAAGGAAAGTTTTATTGTCCTTGTGTTAAATGTTTAATTGGAAATCGATCAAGAAATAAGAAATAATCTTATTTGTTATGTGATATGCCAAACTTATACAAAATGGATATGGCATGGTGATTTGTTAAACATGAAAAATGTAACATAAAGAGAAGAAGTTCGTGAAGATATGGGCAATAGGATCAAGGACATGATGCTTGATATTGGACAAGAGTTTTTTCAACGTGCACGTGTTTTTGATAGTTTGTTCAATGGCAAATAAGATGCTTTGTATCCGGGATGCACTAACTTCACACGGTTGTCTATGGTGCTGAGATTGTTAAACTTGAATGCGATAAATGGATGGACAGGCAAAAGCTTCACATAACTGTTTGAGTTGTTGAATGAAATGCTTCCCGAAGATTACACATTGCCAAACCCTTAGTATAAGGCCAAAAAAATATTGTGTTAAATAGGTATGGAATATAAGAAAATACATGCATGCCCTAATGATTGCATGCTATATTGAAATGAGTTTGAAGAGTTGAACCAATGTCGTGTAAGGGGGTTATCCCGCTATAAAGTGAAGAATGGTGATTCAAATTATGATGAAAGCACAACAAGTTCCCTTGTGAAGGTGTTACGGTATCTTCCTATAATTCCAAGGTTCAAAAGATTATTCGTTAATGTCAATGATGCAAAGAATATTAGATAGCATGCTGATGATAGACAACATGTTGCAAAACTTCTTCATCCAGATATCAAGAAAGTGGATTAATTGTATCCTGAATTCGAGAATGAGCCAAGAAATCTTAAACTTGGACTTGCCACATTTGGAATGAACCCATACGGTAACTTAAGTAGTAACCATAGTTCATCGCCCGTTCGCTTAATTATCTACATCTACCTCCTTCGACTTGCATGAAGCGCAAATATATTATGTTATCTATAATTAATCCTAAGGAGCTTAATGTAGTCTTTATATGTTTATAAGGAATGGAGACAGAAAAAAAATATGCCACATTGTTGATTTTTAAATATTTAATTTATTTATATTGTTCATAAATATTGTAATATATTTTATAACAAAATTTTAATAATTATTTTTATTTTGTAGAGTTTTCGAAGGTTATTATAGGTTGCTAGGTTTGAGAGTTAAACCGAAGATAACATAAAGTTTTTCTATAGTAAGTTGTGTACTAATAAATAACTTTATTTATAATATTATAATAATTTTATGCATTTAATATTTTTTTTGTTATTTCAATTTTAGAATCAGAGACAAACTTCAAATTATGAGTGTGACTATTATGTCATGTTGCATATGTTGAACATTGTAACAGTTGGTATTGTTGATTCATGAATGCAATTACATAAATTTTTTACAAATTGTTATTGATTGTATTTTTTATGTTCGTATGATAAAAAATTATAAGTTGTTATTGATTTTGCTTTTTTTTTTAGATATTTGATGACTCGAGATCATTTCATCCAAATCAAATTAATGAAGTTCAAGAAAGTTGTGTGGATTTTATTTGGGAATTATTTGAAGAAAATGACAGTGCTTAAATATATGTCTATTGAATATTGCTAAATTTGATTTTGTAATTTTGTTAATGAACATCTAAATTATTTTTTTTGTCTTGTCAAGAGTAGTCAGAAATTGCGATACATTTTCTTTGTACTCAATATTTTGTATGAACTTTGGATATTGTATACTTTGATTATTAGATGGTTATATACAAAATTATGATTTTGAAATTTAATACGAAATATTGTATGTATGAATGGATAAGGAGCATAGAAAAAATAAAAAATTTATTAAAAAAATAATTAATATAACTTTATCTATTAAGTTTGTTGATCAAAAGAACATACTTAAAAAGATGATTTGTTGAACTGAATTAATGATGTTTAAGTCGGTTAAGCTGAACCGACTTAACATGACCAACCTTTGCTAAGTCAGTTTATGAAACGACTTAAAAAGCAACATATTTATTACGTCATTTGTTGTTAACTCAAACACATAATTGACTTAAAATGTATATTTTAACCGACTTCAAAAGGTAAAATTCTATTAAGTGTGATAGCTTAATAAACTAACTTATGTTATTGATAAATGTATGTTTAACAAACTTGATTATGTGATATATTTTGATTTGATTGGAAATGATACAATGAGACATAATGGTGTTTCACTAATGAAACATTTGCAAGAGAAGAGTAGTTGGAATGCCAGTTGTGGTCTACCTTACAAAATATGGCTTCAATTATCTTTGTAACTAACGTGAAATGAGTGATGTAAAATATTATTTTAGATAATTAATCTAGTGTTAAAATCATTTCAGATATATGTTGATTAGTCTTATGATTATTTTTCTTTATATGTGTGTTTTCTATGATGTGATAATTTGTACATATTTGACTAAATGAGTGATGTAAATAATAAATATTATATTTTATTAATTTATAAATTTATTTTAAAATAATATTATTTTAAAGAATAAGATTTTATGTGATTATATTTGTATATGTGAGTTGGTAATTAATGTGATATTTTTTATATGTTTGACTAACGTTAAGTATGCATATATTTATATTTTAATTATTTTTAAGTATCTCTTCTTTTAGTTAGTTACTTTATAAATAATTTCTTGGGATATTAGTAATGATGTGTTTGATTTTTTTATTTTAATATATGTGTTATAGCATTGTGATTTTATATATATTTATTATGATATAATAACAAATATAAAGTGTCGTTTATTTTATAGTTTCGACTATTCTCTAATTTTAGTAATATTTTAATTTGAGTATTTAGAAAAATAGGTATTATTATAGTTATTATTTGGAATATGAGAATTTTGGTTATTAAAAATTAATTACTTTAATTACCTTATTTTATAAAACATTAGTTTTGAAGTATTAGTAATAGTTTAGTAATTGAATTGTGTTTAAAAAAGTGTTAAAAAAATAGTTTTGGAAATTGTCTATTTTATTTTTAAATAATAAATAACTAAATAAAAAAAGAAATAAAATGTATTTTATGGGTTAGGCCCATATAATAGGTTAAAATCTAATTAATAAAAAAAACTGATTGAAAACCAGAAGAATGAATGGTAGGCAAAATAGAGGAGAGCGGGAGCCAAGTGCACTTAGACGAAAAAAAAATAAAAAGAAAAAGAAAATTGATACTAGTGATCGAAAACTGTCATAGAATTTTTTTTTCTTTTATTTTCGGCCAAATTTCAGTATCTTGTTTCATACATTTAGTTAGTCAATTAACATATTTTCCCATATTTTTAACCATTCTAATTCAAGTGTCTTGAATTCATGAGTATAATATATAGTGAGATTAACATGAAAATCGTATTTCCCAATAATTCATACGAGGCTCACTATGTACTACAGTAGCCCTTTTAGGCATAAATTAATTAACGTGCAAATATGGTAATTGTAAGATAAAAATATGGAATAGAAATACTTGTAAGGTGTTGATCGATTTTAATTTATTTAAATGTGTGTCATTGGATATTATTGTGATATTGAGTGTCGAATAAATTTTATGTATATATTTGATTAGATGAGTTTATGTGATGTGATAATAAATGACGGATGCAATGTGATAATTTTATGTGATGATGTATGATTAATAATTGTGATGTTATAAACCTGTGATAAGTTATGTGATGATGTATGATTGATAATAGCGATGATATAAATTTATGATGAACTTATGTGATGATGATAGTGATGAGAATATTGAAGTAACCCTAGATTTGATGAAATGGTGGTGATTTTAATTTGATTTTTTGGTGACGGTGTTAATGAAGTATCATAGGCGAATGGAGGGAGAAAATAAATATTGAGAATTTGTGATGTGATGATTACTTTGTCATCATATAGGTAGGACCTGACAAGCCTAGTGATTTCGAGGAAGTACAATCGAGTGAGCTTGATCGTAGCGGTATGCTGTTGAGACTTAAGGCAAGATAGTTAGACCCTGGAGGTATTTATGTGGAGAATTCCCTTGTGACTTAGAGGTAGCACTCCAAATGTCCAAAGCTATCATACAACACACGCTTACCTTGATTGTTGCGTATATGTGTCTTGGGTTGAGTTGACCAGATCTATGAGAACAAGGCTAATTTGAATTGTTTTTCCTCCGGGATGGTAGCATAGTATCAAGTCTCATAACCAAGTACTTCAGAGTTTGAATGGTACCACATTGTGAAGTAAAGTCTAAGCTCATGCATAGCAATACATTTTCTTGTGATTATTTTGTTGTGATTAATCTGTATCTTATGCGATAATAATTTCTCTTAGATGATTTGATGTTATAGTGAAATGTATTGATTTTCCTTGAGTGGTTTTGACTTTATAATGTTATGTTTTTCCTTGTAGATTTTTTGTGCAATGATACAATTTAATTATGACTAATTGCGTGTTCTCCTTACTTATATTATACTATTAACTTTATTTCAAAACTCACCTCCTTCGTTGTTTGTGTTTGACTGGCTTGGTCATGTGTTTACAAAATCGCAGTTATTATAGATTAATGAGTCTTGAAGTTCATGTTTGGGAGAAGCCATTATGTGATAGGTGATACCAAGAATGAGAATCATAAGTTGTATTTTAGCTCTTTAATTGGAAACAACATTTTGTTTGAAAATCTTATAATTACAAGTAAATTTTTGGAATTAAAGTAAAAAATCTTGTATAAATTATTCTATATTATTTTGAGGTTTATGGTGCGACATCTAACTTACTACAATTATGTTTTTGAAGAACAAATTGGTTTTTTTCGTTTTATGAGTTCTCTCACAATTTGCAATGAAGCTTGAGTGTCCTTTTATAGTACCGAGTTGATCTCATTAATATTCTGATCGTTGTAGGGAATGTTGCACATATCTGGTACGTATAGTTGTATTAAGACAACTTGCGTGAATTTCAAAAAATATTTTGTTGTACTTTTTCCCACTTTATATTTTTTTTCAAAAAGTATCTTGTTGAGCAAGTCAACATTATCACAGAAAGTAAACATCTAAGGATTCTTATCAAGTTTCACTTTGAATATGTTTAAGTTCTTAAATAGACGAAAATCCTCAAAATCTTCAATTAGAGGATTTGCACAATTAGAATATGCATTGAAGTATAAAATTATTCTCACATATACTTTGTTATCATCAAAACAAAAATTAAGGATCATTGTTCTTCAAACTTACTTGATTCGAATAAAATTCCGTTTTTGATGATGACAAACATTTATGTTGATGAACTTTTTTCTTAAACTAATGATCTCCCTGAATTAAAGCAAGGATATATTTAAGAACTTAAACATATTCAAAGTGAAACTGAATCACAACAAAAAGAGGAGCCATTATTTATCAAAGTTAAAGATAAAAAATCTCATATCATTAAATTTATTGTCTTATTTGGTAGTGGTTGTATGAATCTTATATTATCTTACTTGAGTTTGTAATATTATTTTCACAATCAGATACTTTAGCATTCAGTGACCTTGCAAAAAAAAAAAAATTAGCATTTTGTCCTATATCTGTTAAAAGATGGGATGAAATGTTAGAAAAGAATAGTAAAGCTGGAACTACATCCATGTTATTATCTAAACTTCGTAGAACATTTCTTTTATTGTATTTTTTGTCATTGAAGATTGATATGATTTTATGTAATCTTGCAAGGATCATTTGGTGTATGATTATGCAGTTGGTATCAATGGACATGAACAATCCTAAGAGAAATATGCAAGGGCTATAAATATAAGTTATGATGTAAATACTTCTACCTAACAAAAGTAAGGAAGACCTATATGCTATTGATCCTCATGTGTCTGAAAATGATTGGATTGCTTTTGTTGACTACTATAAAAAACCACAAATGAGTGTATAAATATTTGTTGCAGTATTTTTAAAAAGTGATCAAAATACGACAAATCGAAAGATGCTTAAAGTCACATGTTGGGGGAAGTATGAGCAATGCAAGAAGGGGTTGTCATATTGTATGTTTAATCCATAACTTTTATTTTTAATTTTATAAAATATTAAAGTACAATGGGATAGACCTATATGACGTGCTAAGGATATATTGTCCCAACGGTGTTTCAAAATGTGCGGATATTTCACTCAATTTGGAAATGTTGACGGCTACAGCCAAAAAAATGTTGAGGACTTACAAAAGAAAGTGAATACTTTGAAAGAAAAGCTAAATGGATATGAAGAAACTAAGGAGAAACTTTTACAGACAAAAAATCAACTAAAAGTTCTCCTTAATTTTATGCAATGTAAATTTGGTGATGAGTTACATTCTTTCAACCAAGGCATCCCTCCACCTTAGTAATATAATTTCTTATAATATATAAAATTTGTGTTATTAAGAGTTTTTGCACTTAGATCTATACTTTAAGTCATAGCAAATATCATGATCTATTTTTTTTACATAGTGATTAATATTATTACAATGATATTCATTATTTTTAATTAGTAAACATTTGCTTACATTATGCTTCTACTTCACAAGTTCTAATTTTTATAATTAACGAGTAAAGTTCAACTTGATGTTTGGACTCGAAATAGAAGGATTGTGTTTTTTGTTGTCTACATGCAAATGTAAAGGAATATGCTACTATTTGTACTGCAAATGGAAGAAATTCAATATTTAGTAGATTGTTTTGTTGTTGCTCTAATCTATTTTGATGTCGTTAACAATTTTTATATGTTTCATTAGTTTATGTATAAGATTTTAGAATATTAGTTAGTTATTGTTGCTATAATTGTGACTAACAATTTGTGAAGCCCAGCTACATCACATACAAAGTTAACGTGACTAACTTTATTTGCCACGTACAATTGGCAATTATACCACGGCTGCGAATGTGGCTAAATAGAGATTATTACATTGCAGCAATTGAAGCTTCCAAAGAACTCTTGTGGATGAAAAAATTCCTACATGAGTTAGGCCTCAAGCAAGACAAATTTGCATTATTTTGTGATAGTTAGACTGTGATTCATCTCAGCAAAAATCCGACTTTTCATGCAAAGTCGAAGCCTATTGAGGTGTGGTATCATTGAATATGAGATGCACTGGAAATGAAGTCATTTTCAATTGAAAAAATTCACACTAATGAGAATGGTTCAAATATCACGATGGATGTCTTGTCTTTGTCGTAGATGATTTGCTGTAGAAAGAAGGTTGACATGGTTGAGCATTACCATCCCACTTGAGTCTTGATAGAGAGATTTATTGGGTGAGCTCACTCCTCAAATGAAACCCACCAATTTTTACTATTATTATTATTATTATTATTATGAAAGAAAGAAAAAAAAAAGGAATATGTGTTTTATTGGGTTTGGCCCATGTTAAAAAAAAGGTAGGGATTTGAAATCCCTATTTTAAAGAATTTAAAGAACCATAGAGTCGCATGACAGAAGTAGAAACACATGAAAAAGTGACGGCAAGAAAGCAACAAGAGATGAAGAAAATTGATTTTCGGTGGTAACAAGTGTGTAACAAACTTATTTCGTTTGATATACCATTTTTGTATATTATTTATACTATTGAGTTTGTTATTTTAATATATAGTCTTCGTATTTTTACTTTCTCTGAGAGTTACTTTGTAATAGTCACTTTAGTGAAAAGTTATTTGTTATTTTGTTTGATTTTCACCTTTGGTGATGACTATTGTTGATTGATTTTCCTTAGTGTTACTAGGAATACTTTAGTGTAGCAATTAATTATTATAGTGGAAGTTTTTACTGGACGATGACATGTTTTTATTCTCTCAATTTGAGAAAAAATTTCCACGATAAAAGTTATGTTTGTCTCATATTTAATTTTTTACAAATTATTGTACCTAATGTTGAATTATATTTTCTGTTTGATGATTTGTGTCCACGGATAAAGAAAAATATTTCACAAGATAATTATATCTTGTTTTTCCAAACAACAAGTACTAACATTTTTTTCATTTTCAAATTAATTGAGAGACTATCGAAAGTCCACTTTGAGTGACTTGATTTGATTAGGATATTGGAAGATAGTTTGATAGTCCAATTATTTATGTAATTAACATACATTTGATAGTCCAACTCGCCGGGATCACATTCTTTGCCACAAATATCTTCCCAGACTCAATTGTGGTTAGCGTAATAGTAAATGGTGCTCTTAGTTGTGACCCTTTATTAAATTTCCAAACAGAGCAAACAGACACGACGTGGAAGGCTATTGAGACACCATGGTAATTGGTTGGAACTCTGCATTAAAGAATCAATAGTTTATATAATTGCAATATTGTGAACAAAATAATTAAATGTTGAAAGTAAATGATTTTATTTTTTTTACTCAACTAATTAAGGCTGGTTACATTTAAAAAGATAAAAATAAAAACATAAACATGAAATTGTCTATTTTTTTATGACCCCGTTGACTATTTTATATTTTTTTATGATTCAAAACATTTTATATTAACAAAAAGAGTAATGGTCAATATAACCTTAGAACATTAAAAATGACACATAAATAAACCCTAAAAAATACTTCTACAAAACAAAAGCTTAAAGAGAAACAGAAATAATACCTTCTATGTTAAACGACTATTTTTCTATCCTTGCGAAGATTTCCATCTTGACATGAAATTGCCACAGCACCAAAAGCTCAACCACTCATCGGTAACAATAACCTTCACAGGATTTCCATAACATGAAATTATAGTAAAATATAAATTTTTAATAATTAATATTTTTTTTTTGGAACTCATGTGAAGTATATATATAAGTCAATGCTATTGAAGAAACTATACTTTTTTAATTTATAAAAATTGAGAAAAATAAATTATTATTAATTAAAGATTATTTTATAATTTTGTAATAACAGATTTAAAGTTATAAAATATTATGACAATAATAGTCTTTTAGTATTGAACTTACACTATTAACAACAATGTAATAATATTCATGTATAGAAATAAACAATCCCCTAATTATTTTTGTATGTAGGATTTTGTCGATATTATATTTACTTTTTTTTAATAATAATAATTTTATTACTTGTTATTTTAAGGCAGTAATTGTATTAATTATTAGCACCGCATAACAAGAACCACAATCCTTGTCCAATTGATAGATGACATGGCTTCCGACTGATATCATTGAAGATAATGGAGGTTGTCGAACAACATTTCCATATCCATAAACACCACCTACATAATTATTGTATATATAGTCATTGAATTTTCTTCCATGATATTGTAACCATTATTTGGTTATATTTTGTATTTTAACAAAAATGAAATTTAAAATTATACATATTAATTATGAACAAAAATATTTACTATATATATACCTTCACTTCCATCTTCCATGGGAGGTCCATACCAAGTGGCCACTGAAGGTGAGCAATTATAATTAGACGAAGTAACATTAACAACCTTCTTGGGACTAAAACAAGAAGAAGGAGTCACTAGGAATATTGAGAGTGAACCTACAAGGATGAATATATGAGAGAATGCACATTTAAGTGTACAAGGCATATCTTCACAAAACCGCTGAGATTTATAGAGAGAAATGACTCAATTAGTTATTTTACTGAAAATTACAAATTATGGCTTATACACTTTAATATGCATTCTCTCGTATACTCATCCTTGTACGTTCACTCTCAATATTCTTAGTGACCCTTTCTTATTGTTTTAGTCCCAAGAAGGATGTTAATGTTACTTCGTCTAATTATAATTGGTCACCTTCAGTGGCCACTTGGTATGCACCTCCCACCTGAGAGGGAAGTGAATGTATATATAATAAATATTTATAATAATTTAATTATAATAATTTAATAATAAAAGAAGTTTTATTTATTAAAATACATTTGCTTTCATTGAGAAATGGCTCTAGAATCTTTTGACTAATTAGAGGAAAGTAAAGAAATGCGATTATTCAAATAAAGGATATATTGTATCTATTATATTAAAAATACAAATGAAGATTTGTTCTAAGCTCTCTCATGCATCCTCCACACAAAATTGATGATATGGCATCATTTCATGGCACTTCTAAAAAAATAAGAAAACCAATGCATTCAAAAAATATGGAATACATAATTAAATGACATGATGTACATAAAGGTATTCTATTCAATGAAAATGGCATTATTTTAAATTTTCATGTTTTTCAAGTGAATATATTTTAGAATTAATAAAAAAAAATTAACTAAATAACTACATCAAAATTTAAATATCTTTAAGATCCAGCTCAACATGCAAATATTAAAATTATTAAGTCAAATATCATGTCTAGATTTTAAATTCAAAATTTCACAATTGTTTGTAAATTATTTCATTTTTAGACAAGAAAATATGGAAATTTAATTGTTTATATCCTTATAATTTCTAAGGTTGCTTTATTAAGAGTTGTAATTCTTAAATAGAATGTTTTATAAACTTATGAAAATAATGTTTTCCTTAATACCAACATAGTTTATATAATTTTCTTGCAGGAAAACATACGTGGACCCCTGCCATCCATGGGATAATTTTTCTTTTAAAAAAAATATAATTTATATGTTTATTTATAAATTATCGTACGATGAATATGTTTTATATTTAACTTATAAAAGTTGAAATAATTTTAGTTAATTTGTTTATAAAAGGTTTTTAAACTATTAATTTTTTATATATATTTTATTAAAAACATTTATTAAAATTAAATATAAGTTATTAACTAAAACCCTTGGTGTATGTGTATTAAGACGTTGATAATAAATATATGTGTAAATTGTACATATGTAAATTATACTTTATTTATCTATTAAAAAACAAAGTAACGTTTGTTCTAAGGTCTCTCATGCATCCTTACACAAAATTGATGACATGGCATTATGTCAGGCCCTTCTAGAAAAACAATAAAACTAATGCATTCAAAAACCTATTAAATGCATACTTAAATGGTGATGCACATAAAAGGTAAAGAAGCAATATTATTTCAAATTTTAACTATTTTAGGTGAATATATTTCGAATTTAATAAAAAACCATCAAAGAAATAATTAAATCAAAATTTAAATGGTAATATTCTCTTATAAATTCAACCATAACTAAGTTTTTTACAGTTGCAATCCTTATAAATAATGTTTCATAAACTTATAACGATTTTCTTAATTTTAAGTAGCATATATAATTTTTTTTGCATACGACATTGTGAATTTGTGTCATGTATGGGATAATTTTTCTTTTTCAATATGATTCGTATATTTGTTTATAAATTATCGTATATATGATGAATCATGTTGATAAATAATTAATAAAAGTTAAACTATTTTTTATATATTTTAAATTAGGTTTAAGTTATTAGGTTTTAAAGATTGTATTTTATTAAAAACAATTATTTTATTTTTTTTAAGTTGATAACTACAACTCTTAGCATTACATAGTAGATAACGTAATATGTTATAATAAATATATTTTATTAAACACAATTACAATATTTTAAAAAATTTATAACAATAACTCTTAGTAGAAACCATAATAATTTAGTGTTAGTGTGTTAAGATGTTGATAATAAATATGTGTTAAAAATACAAAAAATACAAACAAACAAAAATTATAATTTTGCTTCCCACACCCCTCAATTTTTTTAAAACACAAAATACCCAAACTACCTTTCCCTCTTTATTCACTTAACCACTCATTTTCTATCTTCATCATCTTCATCTTCATTACCTATCATCTTCAATCTTCTTCAATATTCTTTAATCATTTTGATACATTTCATGTTCAATAATCTTGAATCATTTTCAACATCTTCATCATTATAGTGACTCAAATCAACTAGTTATGTATTTTGTTGTGTTTTGTAGCTGATAATTTTTTTTTCCAAATCTGAGTTTCATACGTGAACTTACGTTTACGTGACCTAAATTCATGTACTTGATGAAATTAAGAAAATTCAGATTCTACGTGAATTAGGTTTACGTAAACGTACGTCAATTAAGTTTGCGTACATCATTGGAGTTTTAAAATTCATATTAGCTACGTGAACTAAGATAACGTAGGTGTACGTGAACTCAATTCACGTAGCATACATGTGAATTGAATTCACGTATACATATGTGAACTGAGTTCACGTATGCTCACTTGAATTCAATTCACATATGTGATACATGAACTGAGTTCACGTACACATACGTTTTCTCAGTTCACGTAAAAGTGATAAAATTTTGATTTTTTTTTTTTTTTTTTTTTTTCTGTTTATTGTGTTTAGGAGTTAAGAATTTTTATGTTATATTTATGTAATTTATTGGATGCAGTTAAATGGATCAAGGGGGAGACAACAGTGGCAGAATGTATGAATGTTTGGTACCTGATTTTGAAGAAATATATGATGATTTGAATCCTGATTTTGAAGAAATGTATGGTGATGTGGAACCTAATTTTGATGCTTTGAATGGCGAAGTTGAACCTGTTATGATTGATTTGACTGATGTGCTTACCACCAGCATGATGTTTGATACACGAGATGAATTATTGAAATGGGTTAGAAATGTTGGAAGGGAAAATGGAATTGTTGTTGCGATATTTAGATCTGAAACTGCGACAGCACGACCAAGAACAAAGACAAAATTAATTATTGGTTGTGAAAGAAGTGGTAAATATAGACCTTCGAAGAATCCTAATATTACAAGGAGTACTTGGACTAGAAAATGTGATTGTCCATTTAGATTGAGAGGAACACGATCAAGTGTTGGTGATGGATGATATATGCATGTAATATGTGGTCTCCATAATCACGAATTGACCAAAAAACTGACCGGTCACTCTTTCTTAGGCGGACTGTCTCAAGATGAGAAGAATGTACTTGGTAATATGACAAAGAACTTTGTAAAACCATACAAAATTTTAACGACATTGAGGGATCATAACGCGACAAATACGTCTATCGATATAGGAAGGTAGAGGGTTTAGATGAGTTGAGGTACATATTTTGGGCCCATCCAAATGCTATCACTCTTGTAAATAATTTTCACATAGTACTGATTATGGATAGCACTTACAAGACCTGTAGGTATCAAATACCATTACTTGAAATTATTGGTGTTACACTATTGAAATGACATTTTGTGTGGGATTGGCATATCTACAGTTTGAGCGTTTTGATAACTTCACGTGGGCACTACAAATGGTAAAAGAACATACTACAAGTGGTGAAGTTGAAGTCATCGTTACTAATAGAGACCTTGCTTTGATGAACGCAGTTGAAAATGTTTTTCCAAAAGTTGTGAATTTATTATGCTTGTTTCATATATGCAAGAATATCACAACCAAATGCAAGATGACTGTTTTTAAAAAAAAAGAAGCAAGTGCAAATAATGGAGGCATCGAAGGCTCTTATTTACAGTTATGATGAGTCTCAGTACTATATGAAGTTGGCTATCTTTGAAGGAATTTGTCGTAGCTGTTCTATTTTTTATGATTATGTACACGAGTAGTGGTTAATTCTCACAAAGAAAGGTTTATTGAGGTGTGAACAAATAGAGTTATGCACTTTGGGAACACCACAACACCAAGGGTTGAGTCGGCACATTGGAGTTTGAAAAGGATATTACAAGATAGTATTGGTGATATATGCAGTGTTTGGGAAACCATCAATAGCATGATTGTATTACAACACAATGAGATAATAACATTATTTGAAAAGAGCATCATTCAAAATATGCATCAATATAGTAACAGATGATACGCGAATTTGTGTGGTGTTGTGTCAAAAAATGTAATTGACCACATTGTCGTAAAGTATGACCGCGTGAAGTATGTAGGTATTGATCAGATTGAGTGTCGTTGCACAATTAGGACAACACATGGTCTACCTTGTGCCTGTGAAATAGCCAGGTATAGTCTGATCCCACGTTCCATTCCATTAAACATTATTCATGTTGTGTTGAGTAAACTAACTTTCCATGTTGATGCATTGAGTAAACCTTCAGAATTATCTGTGAAACATGAAATAGATGTCATAGTGAAAAAGTTTGAAGAACATGGTGGGAGTATGTGGATGCAAGTGTTCGATGTAGTGTCACAAATGTATGTAGCACTATAGATACCAGTAAAGTAGAAAAGCACACACATCGACAATCAGTTAGCAAAGTGCAACAACCAAGAGTTCTTCTCTTCAAAGATTGGTTGCCAGTTGAAATTTATAATTTCATAGATGACATTATTGACGTCAATGATGATGGTAATTGTGGATATCGTGCAGTCGCAACTTTACTTGGAATGGGTGAGAACTATTGGGATTCATCTGTCAACAGTGTGTGATAGAGCTTAAAGAGTTCATGTCTCATTTGGTGCAGAAAATTATTTTCGACAACTTATACACAATGTGTATATTGAGCAAGTTGCATCGAAGGATAATTGGATGACACTTCCAGAAATGGAATATGTGATTGCTTCAAAGTTTAACTTGGTTGTCGTCGCATTATCACATAACCAATCGCAAACATATTTCCACTTCGAAGTCCACCAACAAAATCTATGTCAGATCATTGTGTGATTCTTATTGCATTTGTTAATAACTTTTATTTTGTACATGTATTAATTGTCATATTAAATTGTTATTGATAATTCATTTTATAATTTTTATTGATTTATAATTGATAATTATTGTTGATTAACAGGTTTAAAATTGATAATTGATTTATAATTTTATGAAATTTAACAGGTTTACTTAAAGTCAGATTCCCCTATACCACCAACAACATCTATGTCAGATCATTGTGTGATTCTTATTGCATTTGTTAATAACTTTCATTTTGTACAGGTATTAATTGTCATATTAAATTGTTATTGATAATTCATTTTATAATTGTTATTGATTTATAATTGATAATTATTATTGATTAACAGGTTTAAAATTGATAATTGATTTATAATTTTATGAAATTTAACAGGTTTACTTAAAGTCAGATTCCCCTATACCACCATCAAGTAATTTGTGGAAAAGATATTGCAATGAAGAAACACGACAATGAGAATTTATTTACAAGGATCGCATCCAACATTGGTTGTAGTTATTTCCATAAACTATCAATGAAGTTATTGTAAACTGAATTATTGACATTTAATGAAGTTGTTTAATTAATGAACTTGTTTAATTCAACTAAATGGTTGCAAATATAATGAAATTATTTAATTAATATTGTCGAAATCCAAAATGATATCTAAAATATATATCCAAAATATATATCTAAAATACATATCCAAAATTCATATCCAATATACATTTCCAAAATAAATATTCAAAAAACAAATACAAATCCTAATTCTGTCTATGTCTCCTACGATATAGCACTACATGAGTCCAATCTCTACCACCACCCCTCTGAGATTGCAAGGCCAAAATTAATTTATTGACGAGTGCGATGTCATCAGGTAATACCAGTTGTCGACCAAGAAGCTCCTCTGCAATTTGTATTGATCAACACTGCATTAAAAAATATATTAATTAATTACATGACTAATTAATTTAATAAAGTTATAAATTAAAGCTAAATAAATTTACCGTTGTTTCATTTGGAGCATGATCATCATCGGCAGGTTCTGCAACTGAAGAAGCTACATAGACTGGTTCTCTACGAATGATAAATGGATGAGAAATCTGACGAAACCAGCCCATGTACTCATTTGCGCAATCTGCAAGTTTGTGTACAACTGCCCCAGCATCAACTACATGAACATCGTATTGCATAAACATGATGTCCATTTCCTCTGGTGTGGTCGTCTGACCAACTATCTCCAAAGGTGAACCAGGAAAGGTTTGGACATGTCCATATTGACGCAATATCCTATCTGGTAAGTGAGCATACATCTTTAGACCCCAGCATATCCACCCTCTATATAATAAAACAACCTCAAATGGTCGTTTCGGTCTATGCTCTCTATAGGGTATCCAACATATGTCATCAACATCAATCTCATCCAGTGTTTTCCTAAATGGAATAACCAAACCTTTATCTCGTTTTGGCTTCCATCTAAGTGCTCTCGGATAGTCTTCATCATAAATTTGAGATAGTCGACAACAATTCGCACATAATATTGTAAAATACTCACACACCCACGCCTGCACATATATAATAACTTATTCATAAATCAGTAAAGCAACAAACTACAAAATCAGTAAATAAATCAAACCAGGAAAGCAAGCGCAAATACCTCTAATAGTGTCAGATACCCAAATACCGTTCTAGTCTGATGCATGCTCGTTTCTCGAAGATTGTCGTATAGGTAAGCAAGCGCAACAGTACCCCATGCATATCCCCTGCATGAGTTGAGGCCTTTGAAACATTCAAGGTAGGCAACATTCACTAGGAAGGCACTCTTGACGTTGAACAAGGTGCAACCCACCAAAAATAAAAGAAATGCCCTCGCAGCCATCTGTCAATTTTGATCAACACATCGCTGATGGTATACGTCAAGCAATCAACTATACCGAATAGTGGTTGTCCGCGTCAAGTTAAACTCAGCAAATGCAGCAGCCAGACTAATCCCAAGAAGCTCACCCAATAATTTTGTAGCGTCATCCTTGTTAAATATATTAACGCTGAAAAATGCACCGGTGATGGGTATATGCAACAGCGAAGAGACATCATCCAAAGTAATGGTCATCTCCCCAATTGGAAGATGAAAGCTATTGGTGTTGCGATGCCATCTCTCAACAAAGGCATAAATTAGACCTTTGTCGATCATATCGTAGCTGCATTTTAGCAATGTATATAAACCGGAACTTTTAACAAGTTCCTCAACCTCTTAATTTTCAATGACAACTTCTTTTAATTTTTTTTCCATTGTTAAAAAGCCTTAACTCTCTGTGGTCTTGAAATAAATTAACCGAACAAATATAAGTTCAAACACATTAACCAAATATTAGATATTTAATTTGATTTAGAAATTTACTACGTCGACCCATAGTCGTGTCGCTACATGATCCCCATATGTCCTTAAGATCGACCTGTCAACCGGACCACCAGGAAATTCGTGATCTGCTTCAAGTTGGGCCTTATCCGCATGGACCTCTTCAGGTTTGGCCTCATTCGCTTGGGCCTCTTCTGCTTGCCCATGTTTTGTTTGCGCCTGTTCTGCTTGTTGCTTCTGTAACCTTCACTATTCACGCATAACATGGTTAGCCCGTGCAGAAGCGGTTGGTCTAACTCGACAACTGTCATCAGTCAATTCATCAAGTATAACACGACCCTCTCTATCAATAAACATTGTGCGCACCATTTCTACATAAACAAATCGTAATCATTATCAAAACAACATTACAATATAACATTTATGCAAGTCCAGAAACATAAGAACACCATCAACCTACTTGAATTGAGTTCACGAACGTGAATTCCACAAGAAAACTATCAACTTACGTGAACTGAGTTCACGTACATGAACTCCATCAGTGTACGTGAATTGAGTTCACGTGCGTGAACTCCATCAGTGTATGTGAACTCAGTTCACGTAGGTTAACTCCATCAGTGTACGTGAACTTCATCAACCTACGTGAACTGAGTTCACGTACTTGATTTTAGTTCACATAGCTGAACTCCATCATTATACGTGATCTGAGTTCACATTCATAACCTAAAAAACTAAACCTACCATCAAACCTAGAAAACCTAGAAAACACCATCTTCATTCAAAAGCAACCCTTCAAAAATGTAGAGTTAAACCCAAAATTCCAAAATGCAGAGAGTTAACTCGAAAACAAAAAACAACAATTTCTTACTTGATTGATTGAAGATGCTTGAAGTGATTGAAGATGGTGTAGAAGATGGCGTTGAAGATGAATATTATATTGGGTTTAGGGTTGAAAGTGATTGAAGATTGCTTATTTGATTGAAGAATGTAGATGATTGAAGATGAAGGTGTAGGTTAATAAAGATGATATGATGAAGTTAAAAATGTTGAGTTAATTGAATAAAGAGGGAAGGATAGTTTGGATATTTTGGGTTTAAAAAAATTTTGAAGGGTGTGGAAAAAAAATTGAAAAAATTATTCTAAGCTCTCATGCATCCTTACACAAAATTGATGATATGTCACCATTTCAAGGTCCTTCTAGAAAACAATAAAACTAATGCATTAAAAAAATACTACCAAGTACATATTTAAATGGTGATATATACATGTTCTTAAAATTCAGTTCAGTTGAAAAATATTGGTATTTTTATATTTGAATTGAAAAAGTTATTCTAAGCTCTCATGCATCCTTACACAAAATTGATGATATGTCACCATTTCAAGGTCCTTCTAGAAAACATAGTTGCTCAACAGAGGAATAGTTAGCATATCTCCAATTAGACGAAAATGCTTAAAATCATCTATTAGAGGATCTGCACACTTAGAATATACATTAAAGTATAAATTTTTCTGACATATACTTTGTATCATCAAAACAAAAACCAGGGGTCATTTTTCTTCAAACTTACTTCATTCTAACAAAATCTCCTTTTTGATGATGATAAACATCTATATTGATGAACATTTTTACTTAAGCTAATGCCCCCCCCTAAGTTAAACCAGATATGTGTTTTTAAGAAATTAAACATATTTAGAGTGAACAAACAATTTTGAACACACAATTTCAGAGTGAAAAAACATTTTTTTTCTTAATCTAACGCTCTCCCATGAAAATTTCATATTTGTTTATAACTTAGATCTGTTGAGCTAAAATAAATTTGTTATGCTAATTTGACAAATAATAGGACTGAAAGTTCACACTACATTTAATCTGCTAAGCGAACTTATGATTTTTTGAGTGAATTTAATATAAAGTAGAGCTTTTCTCACTAGTTTAAGACGGTAATATTATGTGCACTAGTAGAAAATTGAGTTTTTAATACAACAAGTTAAGTTGTTTACGTGCCACCAGACTTAACAAATGAGGTGATGGCAATTTTGTAAATATGTGAAACACGTTTAACACGGTTATATTGGTAACTGACTTAAGAGAGACGGTAAAAAAAAAAAATATATATCCTATCTTCCTTCGTGTTTAAGTCGGTTACTTGGCTAAACAACTTAATAAAATGAGGCAGTGACAATTTTGTAAATATTTGAAACTTGTTTAATGCAGCTCTATTGATAACTGACATAAGGCAAACTAAAAAAATATAAAAGATGTTGTTTACCTAGCGTTTTATCTTCTCGCTCTGATAACCTTTGTGCTCTGGACCGCCACCTTTAATTCCTAACCTCTATATCGTGACCACTTCATCAATTCGTTAAGATACGTGTGATTCCCAAGTTAAATTACATATTTTACATCTTTCATTATTTATAATTTGTGTGTACAAAATAGGGAGAAAAACAATAGTATTGTATGTAGAAAAGGAGAAAGATAAAGTGTAAAATTTACAAATGTAGTATTTTATGTATTAGAGATAAAAGACATGTATATCTTACTATTGAAATAGAACAAACCAATTAAAAAATATAGAATGGTACTAAATATCATTTATCTCCATGATTTCACCGAACTTCTATCTCAAATAAGAACAAAGTTGTATGACTTGAATCTTTAAGAGATTAAATGAACTATTATTCCAGATGTAATAGCTCTTGTAATCTTTTAAAAGATTAAATGAACCATTATTCCTAAAGTAATAGCTCTTATCATTGATGTACAGGGAAATTAATTAATTTTGAAATACATAGAAGAAATGAATTAAACTAATACACTTGAAAGTTGGTATTGTTTAAACTATTTCAAGTGAAAGTATCCCATTTAAAATATTCCAATTATTCTGATGCACACCGAAATTAATTAATTTTGAAATACATAGCAGAAAATAATAATAATAATAATAATAATAATAATAGATAGTATATACTATTAGATTATTGATAGCGTTTCAACAAGTATACTGAATCGTTGCAAGTAATAATTAAAACGGTAGTACTGAGTGTCAAACTCAAGGATTGCATTGTACTATTGAATTATATATAAATACTAAAATTGAACAAAAAGTTTCCGAATAGATTGAAATAATATTTGAAATTAACAACAATAATAAAATTGATCTTTTACTATAAAAAAAAATCAGGGATTAGTTTCACTTCAAATCCAACCTTGATGTCTAATTTCATCCTAGTTATTGAATTCCTTTATTGAATTATTACCGAATTCTCTTTATTATTCTTGACCTAATGTCTTAGTGATGTTACCTTTAATTCTAAAGTAACCCCTAATTCCTTAGTGGATTTAAGAATAGAATTTAGCATTATTGTATAGGAATTCTCTTTTTATACTATTACATATGCAACTAATTTAATTGGTTTCATGATCTGCATCTATCCCTATACTACAAATTCATGAATTTCTCATCTCAAGCATTCGTAAGTTCTACTTCCGTTTCAAAATAAGAATTGTGGAACATTTTATTATTGATCAAGAAATAAAAAATATTAAGAACTGAGTAAGAAAAATAATTGAATAAACTGATTCACATAACTAGAATTTAAAATAAATAAAAAAGGGTTTTATCTTGTTACACTCATCCCTAACAAATAGGGTTTAGTTACTCATGAAAGAGATAGAAAATATAGAGATTAGAGAAGAACTACAAGAAAGATTCATGAATGATTTTTTATCAAACTACTTCAATGGTGATAGAAACGGCTGTCTTTGAGTTTCTCTGCTAGGGCACAAGTCTCCCAACTTCCCAATAGTCAAAAAGATCTCTAGAAAGTGAGAGAAAAAATGCATTTTAATGAACGTTGATGCGCGTCACGGCTCCAGGCGTGGGATTTGCGCTCTGGGCGCGCGCATGGGCAGTGTCTTCAGCCTAAAAATGCGCCTCATGCGCACAGGTTCTTCTATTCCATGTTTTCTACATTTTTCTCCTCTTTTGAGTCAAGTTTTTGCTCAGGTGTCTTCATGGAAGTTGTAGCTATGACTCTTAGATTTCATTACACTTTATTTGACTCCAATTGAACATCTACAACTCTAGTTATGACTCAAATACTCCACATAGGTGATGTTGGTTTCTCACCAAAATCCAGCACTGCAGTAAAACAAAGAAACAACGCAAAACTACAAAAAAAATCTCTAATTAATCAAGGAAATAAGAACATAAATATTTCATTAAATCAAATAACTAAAATCACTAAAAGATATGAAATAACTCCTTAAATGAACTAATGAATAAAAGATAAATAAGACTAAAAACAATGAAAAATATGCATATCATGAAGAGTCATCAATTATTGTTAGCTATTATGAATACAACACTTTAGGACAATAAGTAAAACGTAAACTATACATTTCCTAAACAATAAAATTGTTTTAGTTTTAATCTTTTACCTTAACCTTTACGGTTATTTATTTTTAGTAGAAGTAGTTACAGATCGTAGTTGGATGAATGCTAATTGTTTAAGTGAGGTGTATCAAAAATGTGTGGAATTTTTTTTAGAATTTTCTTTAAGAAAACTTCCTAAAACTTGAAGGAAGGTTTTTAGATAACACATTGTTAAACTGTTATTATGAGACAAAGAATATATTGTTTACAACGGGTATGAAATATAAGAAAATACATATATGCCCTAATGATTTCAAACTATATTGAAATGACTTTGAAGAGTCAAACCAATGTCATGTGTGTGGGTTATCACACTATAAAGTGAAGAATGGTGATTCCAATTGCGATGAAAGCACAACAGGTCCTCCTGCGAAGGTGTTATGGTATCTTCCTTTAATTCAAAGGTTCAAATGATTAGTCGTTAATGTGAATGATGCAAAGAATATTAGTTGTCATTCTGATGAGAGACAACATGATGGAAAATTTCGTCATCCAAATGATTCATTGCAATGGAAGAAAGTTGATGAATTGTATCCTAAACTCAGGAATGAGCAAAGAAATCTTAGACATGGACTTGTCATAGATGGAATGAACCCATACAATAACTTAAGTAGTAACCATAATTCATGGCCCACTCTCTTAATTATCTACAATCTACCTCCTTCGATTTGCATGAAGTACAAATTCATTATGTTCTCTATTATTAATCCTAAGGAGCTTAATATAGTCTTTATATGTATATTGGGAATGAAGCCAACTACAAAAAAATGCCACATTGTTGATTTGCAAGTATTTAATTTATTTATATTGTTCGTAAGTATTGTAATATGTTTTATAAAACAATTTTAATAATTATTTTTATATTGAAGAACTTTCTAAGGTTATTATAGGTTACTAGATTTGAGAGTAAAATCGAAGATAACATGGAGTTTTTCTATAATAAGTTGTTTACAAATAAATAACTTCATTTATAATATTATAACAATTTAATACATTTAACTTTTTTTTTTGTGATTTCAATTTTAGAGTCAGAGAAAAGTTCCAAATTATGAGTGTGGCTATTATGTCATGTTACATAAGTTGAATATTGAAAGAGCTGATATTGTTGATTCATGAATGCAATTACGTAAATTTTTTTCAAGTTGTTATTAATTGTGTATTTTATGTTCGTATTATAAAAAATTATAAGTTGTTATTGATTATATCTTTTTTTAATGTTTGTACGCTAAAAATTAGGATTCAATCGATATTGATTGAGTTTTTTTTGTTCACATATTTGATGACTCGAGCTCATTTCATCCGGATCAAATTAAAGAAGTTTCAAGAGTGTTTTGTGGATTTTAGTTTTGAATTAATTGAAGAAAATGACAGTACTTGAATATATGTCTATTGAATATTGCTAAATATGATTTTTGTAATTTTGTTAATAGACATCTAAATCATTTTTGTATGTGATATATTTTTGTATGTTTGACTAATGTTAATTGTGCACATATTTCTATTTTAATTAATTTTAAATATCTCTTATTTTAATTATTTACTTTCTAAATAATTTTCTTGGAGTATTAGTAAAGTTATGTTTGATTTTCTTATTTTAATATATGTGTTATAGCATTGTGCTTTTGTATATATTTATAATTTTGTTAATAGACATCTAAATCATTTTTCTATGTGAAATATTTTTGTATATTTGACTAATGTTAATTGTGCACATATTTCTATTTTAATTAATTTTAAATATCTCTTATTTTAATTATTTACTTTCTAAATATCTTTCTTGGAGTATTAGTAAAGTTGTGTTTTATTTTCTTATTTTAATATATGTGTTATAGCATTGTGCTTTTGCATATATTTATTATGATATAATAACTAATATAAAGTGTGATTTATTTTATAGTTTCAACTATTCTCTAATTACAGTAATATTTTAATTTGAGTATTTAGAAAAATATGAATTATTATAGTGATTATGTGGAATATGACAATTTTGGTTATAATTGTTTTTTAAAAATTCATTACTTTAATTACCTTATTTCATAAAACATTAGTTTTGAAGTATTAGTAATAATTTAGTAATTTAATTGTGTTTTAAAAAAAATGTTAAAAAAAATAGTTTTGCTAATTGTCTATTTTATTTAAAAAAGATAAATAACTAAATAAATAAAAGGAAAATGTAAGGGGTGAGAAAACATTTGAATTCACGAGTATAATATATTGTAAGATGAACATGAAAACCGTATTTCTCAATGATTCTTATGGGGCTCACCGTGTACGACATTAGCCCTATTAGGGATACATGAATTAATATGCAAATATCAAAATTGTGAGATAAAATGTGGAATAGAAATATTTGTAAGGTGATTGATTTTATCTATTTAAATGTGTGGCAATTGATATTATTGTGATATTGGGTGTCGAATGAATTTTATGTATATTGATGACTCTTCATCATATGCATATTTTTCATTGTTTTTAGTCTTATTTATCTTTTATTAATTAGTTAATTTAAGGAGTTATTTGATATATTTTGTTACTTTTATTTCCTTGCTTTGATGAAATATTTATGTCCTTATTTCCTTGATTAAGTAGAAATTTTTCGGAGTTTTGTGTTGTTATTTATTTTAATGCAGTGCTGAATTTTGGTGAGAAATCAACATGACTTATGTCGAGTATCTCAGCCATATCTAGAGTTGTAGATATCCAATTGAAGTCAAAACAAATGCAAATGAAAGCTACGATCCATAGCTACAACTTTCTAGAAGTCTCTGAAACAAAACTCGGACTTAGAAGAGAAGAAAAATGCACTACACTCCAGACATAAGATGTTGTGCGCTTGAAGCACGCCTGAAGTGCATTTCTCACTGAAGCCACTGGCAATCCGCGCCTGAAGCGCATTTTGTGCTGAAGCCAATGCCAATCCGCATAAGAAGCACGTAACGTGCAACAAAACACATTAAAACTTGTTTTTCTCACTTTTTATGAATCTTTTTTACTATTGAGAAGTTGAGAGACTTGTGCCCTTGTAGAGAAACTAAAAGACGGTCGTTTCTAACACCATTGGAGCAGTTTTATCAAGAATAATTCTTGAATCTTTCTTGTAATTCTTATCTAATCTCTATCTTTTCTATCTCTATCATGAGTAACTAAATCCTATTTGTAAGGGATGAGTGTAACAAGATGAAACCCTTACTTTTCGGATTTGATTTCTAGTTATATGAATGAGTTTATTGAATTATTTTTCTCATCTTTGTGCTTAATGCTTTTTATTGCTTGATCAACATTAAAATGTTCTACAATTTGTATTTTGAAATGGAAGTGGACTTTACGAATGCTTGAGATGAGAAATTCTTGAATTTGTAGCCTAAGGATAGATATAAGTCATAAAACCAATTAAATTAGTTGCAAAGACAATATTTAACAAGAGAATTCTTGTACGGTAATGCTTAGTTTTAATCTTAAATCTACTAAGGAATTAGGGGTTATTTTGGAATTAAAGGTTTTGCCACTAAAACATTAGGGCAATAATAAATAAATTAAATTCAATAATGATATGGCAATCTCCAACAATGGCACCAAAAACCTGATAGCGTTTCAGCAAGTGTACTGAATCGTTGCATGTAATAGTAAAATGCAATCCTTAAGGTCGAGACTCGGTACTACCGTTTTAATTATTATTTGCAATGATTCAGTACACTTGCTGAAACGCTATTATGTTTTTAGCGCCGTTGTCGGGGATTGCCATATCATTGTTGAATTTAATTTATTTACTTAGTTAAATGTTTTTTCTCTACAATAATATTTTTGCTATTATTTTATTTTTTATTTTGAAAATAAAAAATTTGTTTCAAAACTCTCTTATTTCTACTTAATTATTTATCTTTCTTGACTTCAAAACTGTTCATTCCTTATAATTTGTCTTACCTTGTATGCGAATGTGAAAGCAAATCGAAAAGAAGTTCGAGAAAGGAGACAAAGAGAAAGATAGTTAGTAGTGGAAGAAGAGGATTTGGGAGATTTCTCCATGTTTGCAGAAATGGATGAAATACCACCACTTGAACGTACCCTCGGTGAGTATGGGAATCGAAATAGAAACCGTGTTCGATTGACTATCCATAACATCTCAGTTACAGTTAACAAGTTTGAAGTGAGCCCTGCTTTATTTCGAGAGTTAAAGGAGATTCATTTTTCCGGCAAACATAATGAAGATGCCAATAGACACCTCACAAACTTCTTGGAATTATGTGAAATAGTGAAAGTAGATGGTTGTTCTAAACAAGGCAAGATATTGAGATTATTTCCATTGTCATTGAAAGATGATGCTAAGGAGTGGTTTAACTCTTTTCCTGCTAGTAGCATCACCACGTGGGATGAACTTGAAGATAAGTTCCTAGAACAATACTTTCCCCTAATTGTGTTCGTTAGAAAGAGGCAAGAGATTTCCAGTTATAAACAGAAAGAGGGAGAATCTCTTCGTGACACTTACAAGAAGTTCAAAAGTCTACTAGCAACATGTCCCAATCATACTTACGATGACACTGCCCAAATGCAAATATTCTGTAATAGTTTGAGGCCTAACACTAGAATTATGTTGGATGCTATCATATGGGGTTCTTTGAATTATAAGACAGCATTAGAAGCACGAAAAATTATTGAGATCATGGCATCAAATGAACAAATGATGTTGTATGACAGAGGTGGTGGGTCAACAAGTGGTATATTAGAATTGAATGTTATGGATGGGTCGGCTCCAGGAAGGTTGCTCTCAAAAAATATATAAGATGTTATCGCCACTAAGATAAAGAAAGGGATGGAAGCTCTAAATATACATCCCCAAGTGGCCCTTGTCAAATTATTGAAACATACTAGTTGTTACTTTTGTGGGGGGGCACATAAAAATGAAACTTGTGAAGAACTTGATAACAATGAGATAGAAGAACTAGAATTGATGAAATTTGTGGGTAATAACAGGAAACAAAACAATCCCTACTCTAGTATGTACAACCATGGTTGGAGAAATCATCCAAATTTTTCTTAGAGAGATCAGTAGGGTGGATCTCAGGGTCAACAAGGAGCTCAAGCAAATCAAGTCTTACCTCAAAAGGCTGCTTGTGAGAGTGCTATGGAGAAATTAGTAACAAGCACAAGCTCTTACATTGAAGAGTCAAGAGCCATCCAAAAAAATCACTCTGCATCAATAAAGAATCTGGAGACCCAATTAGGTCAAGTTTCTCAATAAATGGCACAAAGAACGCTTGTAAATTAGCCTAGTGACACAGTTCTGAATACACAAAATAATGTTAATGCAGTGACAACGAGGAGTGGAAAGGTAAGTGAACAAGTACCACCTCAAGCTAAACAAAGTGGAAGTACTTCAACTTCAACCCATTCAGAGGAAAGGGCCACATTGACATCAGTTGAGGAGCACATCGCTCTTGAAAAGCAGGAAAAACATGTGGTACAGAAAAAGGAAATACTGCCAAAATTAGAAATTTGACTTCCAATCCCTCAAAGATTAAGAAAGGAAGAAACTAAAAAACAATTCGGTAAATTTCTTGATGTTTTTAAAAAAATTGCAAATCAACATTCCTTTTGCAAAAGCATTAGAACTAACGTCGACATACGAAATTTTCATTAAGGAGATTATGTCAAAGAAATGAAAAATTGGCGGTGAAACAGTGATGCTTACCGAAGAGTGTAGTGCTATCTTATTGAGGAAGCTGCTACCGAATCTCAAGGAACTTAGGGCTAGTGTATGTCTCATGCCTCTCTGCATATACAAAAAGCTAGGCATTAGAAGAGTCAAAGACACACAACTAATATTACAGTTTGTGGATCGCTCAATGAAACACCCATATGGAGTGGTAGAAGATGTGTTAGTCAAGGTGGATAAATTCATTTTCTCAGTGGATTTCGTGGTACTAGACATGGAGGAGGACAATGAAATTCCTTTGATTTTGGGGAGACCATTCTTAGCAATAAGGCGAGCTATGATTGATGTAGTGGATGGCACCTTAACTTTAGAGGTAAATGAAGAAACCGCCACTTTCAATATTCTAAAAGCCATGGAACATTCAAAAGAAAGAGAATGGTGCAATCAAATCGAGATCTTGTATGCGATAGTCGACGAAAAAATTGAGCATCAAGCACCCATTTTTTCCACTAGAGAGAGTGTTATGCCTACCCCAAGATGTTGTTAAAGAAAGTGAAGGTCCAAAGGTGAAAGAGGTTTTTTCCATGTAAAAAGCATTGCCATCTTACTCCCCCTGTTTTCCTACTAGATGGGAGGATTTGAAAGGGGATGAAGACAAATCCTAAGAGAAAAAGAAAGATACATCACAAATTAAACTCAAACATATTCCTCCTCATTTAAAATACGTATGCCTAGGTGAAAAAGATAAGAATCCAGCTACCCTTAGTGCAAGCTTGAGTGGTTTACAAGAAGAGAAGTTGTTGAGAATTCTACGGAAGCATAAGGGTGTCATCAGTTGGTCCATTGAGGACTTGAATGGAATAAGCCCGAATTTTTGCATGAACAAAATCCTAATGGAGGATAATCACAAATCAGTTGTACAACCCAAAAGAAGATTGAATCCGTTAATGAAAGAAGTGGTAAAGCTCCTAGAAGCTGGTCTCATTTACCTCCATCTCAGATAGCTCTTGGGTGAGTCCCGTCCATGTGGTATCGAAAAAGGGGGGAACAAGTGTGATCACAAACAACAAGAACAAGCTAATTCCTACAAGAACGGTTGCAGGGTGGAAAGTTTGTATTGATTATAGAAGATTGGACAGTGCTATGTTGAAGGATCATTCCCCACTCCCTTTCATTGACCAGATGCTTGAGCAACTAGCTAGACATCAGTATAACTACTTTCTAGATGGCTACTCAGGATACAATCAGATAGCTATAGCATCTAAGGATCAAAAGAAAATTGCATTTACATACATATATATATATGGGGTGTTTGCTTATCGACGGATGCCGTTTAGGCTATGTAATGCTCTTGCCACTTTTCAAATGTGCTTGATGTCCATATTCTCTTATATGTTTGAGAAACATATTGAAGTATTTATGGACGACTTTTCTATCTTTGACTCATCTTTTGATAATTGTTTGATTAATGCATCTCTTGTATTAGAAAGGTGTGAAAAGTCTAACTTGGTCCTATATTGGGAAAAATGTCATTTTATGGTAAGAGAGGGAATTGTGTTAGGCAACCGAATATGCCACAGGAGGATTGAGGTTGACAATGCCAAAGTTGAAGTTATTGAAAAACTTCCCCTTCTTACTAATGAAAAAGGCATTAAAAGCTTTTTAGGCCATGCTGGATTTTATAGGAGATTTATAAAAGACTTTTCAAAAATTGCAAAATTGCTTAGAAACCTACTTGTTAAAGACACACCTTTCAAATTCAATGAAGATTGTTTGAATGCTTTTAACAATTTGAAAAATAAGTTGACAACTTCCCCTATCATCACTGCACTTGACTAGTTGCTACCTTTTGAAATCATGAGTGATGCTAGTGATAATGTTATCGGTGCAGTCCTAGGAAAAAGAAAGGATAAGCTGTTATATGTAATCTACTACGCTAGTCATTTTTTGAATCAGGCACAACACAATTATGCCACAATTGAAAAAGAATTATTAGTTGTAGTTTACGCTTTTGATAAATTTCGATCTTATTTATTAGGATCGAAAGTTATTGTTTACACTAATCATGCTACCTTGAGATATTTGTTTGCTAAGCAGGAACTGAAGCCAAGGTTACTCGGATGGATTCTATTACTACAAGAGTTCAATATTGAGATCCGAGATAAGAAGGGATCAGAGAACACGCTAGCTGGCCACCTATCTCGATTGGAGAAAGTGGAGGAGGATGATAACACTAGAGCAATACGAGACCAGTTCGCTGATGAACACATCTTGGCAATTACCAAGGCACCTTTGTTCGCTGACTTTGCAAATTTCAAAGTAGGTGTGGCAATTCCATCTGATTTCATATACTGACAACAAAAGAAGTTTATCCATGATGCTAAATTCTATGTATGGGATGAACCTTTTCTATACACAAGAGGAGTGGATGGGTTGTGGCAAAGGTGTGTGCCTGAGGAGGAGCAAGAAAAAGTCTTGTGGCATTGCCATAATTCTGATCGGAACCATTCTGGCCTTCAGGGAAACCTACAGTAGAAGTTCAGTGGGGATCGACCTACAGTAGAAGTTCTCCAATCGGAACCATTCTGGCCTTCATTGTTTAAAGATGCATTTAACTATGTGAAGAAGTGAGATCGATGCCAGCACATCGGTAACATTTCAAAACGGGATGAGATGCCTCAAAATCTTGTATTAAAAGTAAAAAGTGTTCGATGTATGGGGTATTGACTTCATAGGTCCATTCCCATCCTCATTTGCAAAAGTTTATATTTCGGTGGCAGTGGATTATGTCTCAAAGTGGGTTTAAGCAGTTGCTACACCAACCAATGATTCAAAACAGGTAATCACATTTCTCAAGAAGAACATATTTGTACGTTTTGGTGTGCCTCGAGCTTTAATTAGTGACGAGGGCTTTCAATTTCTAAACCGAAAAATGGAATACCTTCTTAGGAAATATAATCTACATCAAAGGGTGGCAACTCTATCTCACCCACAAACTACTGGGCAAGTTGAAATATACAACATGCAGCTTAAGCGAATCCTTGAAAAAACGGTGAATACTTCAAGAAAAGATTGGTCAATGAAACTTGATGATGCACTTTGGGCCTACCAAACAGCTTTTACGACCCCGTTGGTATGTCGGTGTATCAAATAATGTATGCGAAAACTTGTCGTTTGCCTCTTGAGTATGGAGCATTTTGGGCCACGAAGTACTTGAATTTTGACTTGGTCAAGGCATGCGAATCGAGAATTCTTCAGCTTCACGAGTTAGAGGAGTTCTGGAATTCTGCATATGTAAACACCAAGATATGTAAAGAAAAAACCTAGAAGTGGCATGAAAGAAAAATTAAATTCAAAGAGTTCCAAGAAAGGAGAACTAGTTCTTCTCTTCAACTCAAGATTGAAGTTGTTTCTAGGGAAGCTAAAGTCAAGATGGTCGGTCCCTTTTAAAATCATCAAGGTATTTCCATATGGTGTTGTGGAGTTGAAAGACACACACTCAAACTAGAACATTAAGGTGAATGAACAAAGACTCAAACCCTAATTAGGGGGAGAGTCAAAACTTTTAATTGAGTCCATCAATCTGATCACCACTTGAAGAGTGGAATGTTAAGCTCAAGGCATTAAATGAGTGCTTATTGGGAGACAACCCAAATTTGTATCCTTTTGTTTTGCATTTCAGTTTCATTTTAATTCCTTTAGTTTTGTTTTTGTTATTAATTAGCAGTTGTATTTGTTCATGATGTTTCGTACGCTCAAGTAACCAAATGGTATTCAGGTAGTGAAGTTTTTCGTGTCAATTAGGTTGATCCGCACCCCAAGCGCATTTTGCACTAATGTTACTATCCATTCGCGCCTCAGGCGCGCCCCTAAGCGCATTTCTTGTCTAGTTGGGTTATAAAACCCTTGCTGTCAATTTTTCCCCAAACCCTTCTCTCCCACAATATTCATCTGATACATATATCTCTATTACTTCTCCAAGTCTAGTTTCAGCTTAACAAAGGTAAGTCTTCCTCCCTTATCAAGCTTTCTTCCATTATCAAGTAAGTTTTCTAAAAGTATTACTTTCAACTCCTTCTTGTCTTGACTAATGAACATGGGTTGTTTGAATTCGAATTTGTGGTAGTAGTAGTAGAGACTTTTCATTGATGCATGTGGGTTGATTGAATTCAAATTTTTGGTAGTAGTAGAAATTGTGTATTGATGCATGTGAGTTGTTTGAATTTAAATGTGTGTTAGTGGTAAAGATTGCTCACTTATGATTATGGATTGTTCACTTACTTCATGTTTTGCACTCCAATTGTTTGAGAAAATGACACAACCACTTTTGAATCTTAGTTCATTAATGGTCAATTCAGGGAAACTGCTTAGTTGTTTTGTCACGGGGAGGCATGCTCAAACTAATTTTCTCTAACCTACGATTCTGGTAGAACATCATGTTGGTCCACAAGCAGCAATGTCGACATAAGAAACTACTTATCCACAGGGGCTGCATGGCCATCCTCAACATCCATCACAACTACCCATTGAGGAAACATTTGGTAGGCTAGAAACTATGATGGAACAATCGATGATCGATCAGCAAGCTGGATAGGCCAGAATCAAACAGGGGATGACAAATCTCTATTGAGTCTTTGCTTCATCTTAACAAACACTAGGCAGCATGTTTTATTTTGATTTGTTTTCACCTAATCAGTATACTGGAGACTCCAGTGGTACAGGAGCGGAGGACCTAAGCAAACCCCCTAGAATAAATTACCCAAATGAGAGAAGATTTTCTTTCCTTTTTCTTTGTTTTTTTTTTTCTTTTCTTTTTCTTTTCTTTATTTCAGTAGTTGAATTGTATGTTTCCTTTCCTTTCCCTAAATGTGTACTATGATGAAGAAGTTGTAATAAGTTGCATTTAACCACTAATGCATACATTGTTGATTACTCTGTGGTTGTCAGTCTCACTTGCCAATATCTAAAAAAAAACAAATAAACCTCAATAACTTTATAGTGGTATGTTTGGCATCATTTAGATAGTTCATACTCTTTCTTATTATCCAAGTTGTGTGCTTTTGAGCCTAAACACTTTAATCCTTTGTTGTGTGATTATCCAAACATGTATTATCCCTTCAGAACTTGCACTAATTTTGACTTGTATCACTTGTAATTTAGGCATACACTGAGGCAATTTTCTTTGGTTGTTTGAGCTTTTCTAACTACCCTATGAAAATTTTATCCTTTGCTAGTCCCTTAGACACCAATGTTGGATTCGAAGTGAATCTCATCCCTGACATTTTTCTTATTATAAAGGATCAATTTTATTATTGTTGTTAATTTTAAATATTATTCCAATCAATTTGGGAACCTTTTGTTCAATTGAAGTAATTAAATATAATTCAATAGTAAAACACAATCCCTGAGTTCGACACTCGGTACTACTATTTTAATTGTTACTTGCAACAATTTAGTACACTTGCTGAAACGCTATCATATATGTTTTATTAGATACGTTTATGTGATGTGATAATAAAAAATGAATGCATTGTAATAATTTTATGTGATGATGATGATGTATGATTAATAATTGTGATGTTATAAATTTGTGATAAGTTATGTGATGATATATGATTGATGATAGTGATGATATAAATTTATGATGAATTTATGTGATGATGATGTATGATTCCAATTTGTGTTTGAGATAACGGTCTTAATGGAGTAATATTGAGAATTTGTGAAGTGAAGATTACTTTGTCATCATATAGGTAGAGCTTGACAAGCCTAGTGATTCTGAGGAAGTACAACTGAATGAGCTTGATTGTGGCAGTTTGCTGTTGAGCCTTAAGGCAAGATTGTTAGACTTTGGAGGTACTTGGGTGGGGAATTCCTTGGTGACTTAGAGGACTCCAAATGTCGGAAGCTACCATGCAACACACGTTTACCTCGATTGTTGCGTATATGGGTCTAGGGTTGAGTTAAGGAGATCTAGGAGGACAAGGCATATTTGGATTGTCTGTCCCCCGGGATGGTAGCAAAGTATCAAGCCTCCTGACCAAGTACATCAGAGTTAAAATGGTACCACGTTGTGAAGAATAGTCTAAGCTCATGCATAGAATTGCATTTTCTTGTGATTGTTTTGTTGTGATTAATATGCGTCGTGTGAGATAATAATTTTTCTTGATGATTTGATGTTATAGTGAAATGTATTGATTTCCTTTAGTGGTTTTGACTTTATAATATTATGTTTTTCCTTCAAGAATATTTGTGGAATGATACAGTTTACTTATGATTAATTGTGTGTTCTCCTTACTTATATTATATTATATTATTAATATGATTTCAAAACTCACCTCCCTCGTTGTTTGTGTTTGACTAGCTTGGTCATGAGTTTGCGAAATAACAATTATTACAGATTAATGAGTCTTGAAGTTCATTTTTGGAAGAAGCCCTTCTCTGATAAGTGATACCAGGAATGAGAGACATAAGTTGTATTTCAGTTGTTTAATTAGAAACAACTTTTTGTATGAAAACCTTATAATTACTAGTAAACTTTTGAAATTAAAGTTAAAAATTCTTGTATAAATTCTTGTATATTATTTGGGAATTTAGGATGTCACATCTAACTTATTACGAACATATTTTTGAAGAACAACCATTAATGGGCAAAGGCACAAAGGATTAATGTAGTTTTTGGGTGTATCAAGAAAACTATATAAAGAGGACATAAAATGAGGTTTTTTTAATACATTTTGAAAGGATCTTGAAAATAATATCACTGAGGGTTTTTACGACGTACAAGCTCACATGAACTCACAAATTTGTTTCTTCATTTTATGAGTTCTCTCACAAATTGCAATAACGCTTGAGTGTCCTTTTATAATAGTGAGTTCATGTTGTTAATATTTTGACTGTTGTAGGTAATCTTGCACATATTTTGTATGAATTTTTCTATCAAGACAACTTGTGTGAATTTCAAAAACAATTTTTCCTGCTTTGTAATTTATTCAGAAAATATCTTGTTGAGCAAGTCTAGATGATCACAAAAAGTAAACTTCTAAGGATTCTTATCAAGTTGATTAGATGCTTAATTAGAAAATTGACATGAGTTAAACTTATTAAAAAGAGAGTCTTTGAATGTAGAGTTTATCAGAGGATTAACATAGTTTCTCAACGAAGGAATAGTTAACATATCTCCAATTAGACGAAAATGCTCAAAATCTTCAATTAAAGGATTTGCATACTTAGAATATACATTAAAGTATAAATTATTCTCACATATACTTTGCTATCATCAAAACAAAAATTAAGGATCATTGTTCTTCAAACTTAGTTGATTTTAACAAAATCCTGTTTTTGATGATGACTAACATCTATCTTGATGAACTTTTTTTCTTAAACTCATGTTCCCCCTGAATTAAAGCAGGGATGTATTTAAGAACTTAAACATATTCAGTATGAAACTGAATCACAACAAAAAGAGGAGCCATTACTTATCAAAGTTAAAGATAAAATATATCATATCATTAAATTTATTCTCTTATTTGGCGTTGGTTGTACGGATGTTATATTATCTTACTTTGAGTTTGTATTATTATTTTCACAATCAGATACTTTAGCATTCGATGACCTTGCAAAAAAGTCAGCATTTTGTTCTATATCTATTGAAAGATGGGATGAAATGTTAGAAAATAATTGTAAAGCTGGAACTGCATCTTGGTTATTATCTAAAATTCATAGAGCGCTTCTTTTATTGTATTTCTTGTCATTGGAGATTGGTATGTTTTTATATAATCTTGCAATGATCATTTGTATATGACTATGCAACTAGTATCAAATGGATATAGACAATTCTAGGAGAAAGATGGAAGACCTATAAATATAAGTTATGATTTAAACATTGCTACCTTATAAAAATAAGGAAGACCTACATGTTATTGATCTTCCTGTACCTGAAAATGATTGAATTGCTTTTGTTGACTACTATAAAATAATCAAAAATAAAGGTATAAATATTCGTTGCATTATTTTTACAAAGTGAGCAAAATATATACACTTTATATTAAATGCGTATAATTACTAATATTTGAAAATTGTAGAAACTTAGTGACAAAAATAAGAAAAAATTGAAATATGCTAAAAGTCTTACATGATCGGGGTAGTATGAGCGATACAAGAAGAGGTCATCATATGGTATGTTTAATCCATAACATTTTTTATGTTAAATATTAAAGTATTTGTATATGAAAATTATATATTGATTTATATTTTATTAATATATTAAGTGCTACAATGGAAAAGACATGTATGTCGTTCTTAGGATATATTGTCCCAAGTGTATCTTAAAAATGCACGAATATATCACTCAATTTGGAAATATTGATAGCTACAGCCAAACAAATATTGAGGACTTACAAAAGAAATTGTCCACTTTGAAAGAAAAGCTGAATGGATATGAAGAAACTAAGGAGCAAGTTTTACAAACAAAAAATCAACTATCTCCCTAATTTTATGCAAAGTAAATTTGATGATGAGTTACCTGCTTTCAACCAAGGTGTCCCTCCATCTTAGATATATAATTTCTTATAATATATAAAATTTGTGTTATTACGAGTTTTTGCACTTAGATCTATACTTTAAGTCATAGCAAATATCATGTTTTTTGTTTTTTTACATGGTGATTAATATTATAAAAATGATATTAATTCATTAGTGTTAACTAGATGCTAACTGGCGTGTTGCGTGAATATATATATATATATATATATATATATATTAATTTAAGTCGATTTTAAAAAAATTAATATGATATTTTATGTTCCAATTGTCCAACGATCCATAATTTAATAGTTATATCAATAATATATATACAATGTACTAATGTAATTTATAGAAGAGAAGTATCGATTGACGAATGACTTAAATAAATTCACCCCAAATGTTTTTCATTACAACAATTGGATAAAAGAAACTAATCTAATCATTTTTAGTGTATGCAATTGAACAAAACAAACTTTTATTTAGTTAAGTTAAGACAAACTCAATTGAGCTCGATTCATTAACAATCTTAATTGTGCAGATATGAACTACCAAAAAGACAATAGTAATATTTTATCCAACATAATGGATAATAGATGACATTATTTCGTGAATATTCCTTTACAACTCTAAACATTAGGTATTTTTATTAAATTTATGATAACAAAAAAAAAATTGTCAAAAGAAATTACAATAATTTTTTTTGCAATATTTATATTTATTAAAAGAAAATATGTATTGGGAAATTATTACTTTTAGCTTTAAATATTAAACAAAGGAAAATAGTCTTTATTTTCTCTACAAATGTATAGGTTTATTAAAAGTTATTATAAATTGGATAACACAAAGTAAATAGACTAAGAAACACAAAGAAAGAAGGTTGCGGCAGTGGCATTGATAGTACAAGTTTTTTATATCTTAGATCGTAAATATTACATAATTGTCATTAATAAAAATTTATCAATTTTTGGTGTTTTTAATTTTTAGTCAACAAAATCAAAATTTAAAATTAAAAAATAAATAGTTTTTTTATTGGGTTTTTAAAAATTGTATTTTATTTTTATAAAATAATAAAATTAAAAATTCTGCTTGGTAATACTTTTATATTTAAGTGTTTTTAAAATTATTTTGATTTTCTGTTTTTAAAAAGAGAAAAACGGAAACATCTTTTTTGATATTTTGCTTCTCTATTTTGAGTTTAACAAATACACGCAGAATTGACACATTTTGTTAATGACATTCATGTAAATATATGAAAATTTTACCCTAATTTTATAATATTATGTTTTATTTTCGTAAGCATTTCATTAGTATGAGCGTGTGTGTTATTTTTCATTTTTTATTTTGTGAGTAGGTGTGTCGAGTGATTTTTATGTTTGATTTTAGATTTTTCTGGTAAATGTTATTATTAATAATACTTAGGTGATAAATATATTTTTTTATAAAAAAAAAACATAGTGGTGTAATTCACATCTACTAATTGTAAAGGATTCTAGATTTAAACATGTACCAACATATAAAATATTTTAGTAACAACCACATGAGTTGTATTTACGGACATCAATAAATTTCTCTTTATTAATTATAATGTAATAAATTTTAAATATAACAATTTAACTCATATTTATAAAAATAAAAGTCAAAATATGCACTATGAATTAAGCACAAACACAAATAACTACTTCTAAAATTGAGTGACCGTTCTAGTATCCACCTCTGCCCTATAATTTAATTATATTTAAAAATTTATTAATTTATAAGTTATGAAGACATGAAATATTTTTATAAGAATGTTCAAACATTTATCAAAAATTATAAATATGATTACTATAAAAAAATTAAGAGTTAAATATATTTAAAATATTCTAAACATTTCTTACACACAAAAATTAAAACGATGATTCTGATGTAAAAATATATTATTTAAAACGCTAACAGAAAGAAACACAATTTAAATGAATGATTTTGATGTAAAAATAATGGTTCGAAAACATTTATTTCAGATGAATGAAAAAAGAGAGGTGTAAGACAATTAGGTTTGTAAGAAATACATCAATTACAAAAATTTCTATTGTTTAAAATATATCAATTTTTTAAAATATATATATATATATCATGAATTTTTAACTTATTATTATTTATTTTAATAAAAAATATTTCACAAATTAGATTACCAAACAATATTTTTTTCATTTTATCATCTCTAAAACTGTTTTGAAAAACTATTAATTTTAGTTTTTTTGTTAGTTTTAAAAGTCAATAAGTGCAAAACAGTTTTTAAAAATACTTTTGTAAAATTTGATTAACAAACAAATTTTTTAATTTTTAATTTTTAAAAACTATAAAACAATTTTTGAAAAGGGAATCAAACATGCCTATCTTTGAGAAGTTTTGAGATTTCAGAATTTTGCTTCAAAAAGATGAAGCTTTATGACTCTAGACATTTTTTAAATGGTTTTGAAAGAAAACTATAAAAATTGGCCCTTGATGTTTTGGAAAAAAATTGTTGAAATTTAAAAGTGTTGGTTTTTGAGGTTTTAAATTAGCAAGTGTTATTCCTTTTGTCTAAAGTTTTGGACAAAGTTCATTCTAATTTAATATAATTTTTTTTGGTTAAGTTTGTTTCGGTAAAAGTAAACCCTATAGATGGTTTAGGTGCTTAGGCCGAATATATAATTTATTTAAAGATATATAGGATTTCGTTTTAATCAAAGTTTTGGTCTTGATTAATGGATGATAGATTAGAACGGGTGTTGAAGCGAATCATGGAGAGCCAATTGTGATTTGATAAAGTAGTGCTAGCTTAGGTAAAGGAATCCTTCCACTTTTTATTATAACATGTTTAGATTATACTTGTTTGTTGTGTTTTTTTTACTTATAATTGATTTGGTATCTTACTACTTGGTGCTTGATTTTTTGACGTTTTCTTGTCTAAGCTTGATTTCTTAATGTTCGTTTTCTTGTCTATGCTTGATTTCTTAATGTTATGCCATTATTTTTGAATAATGCATTTTAGCATCACATGATGAAATAATGATTGAATAATATGATGAATTCATATTATGTAATATGATATGGTGTGGCGAACTATTTTTAAGTATAACTCCCGTCCTCGTACCTATTCATTATCCCTTCTGATTTCATTATTTCAAATGTTTTATTTATTCATTCTTTAATACTATTTTGTCTTTTCTTAATGAATAAAAAATATTTGTTTCGATGAGAATGAGTATTTTGCATCTTTGAAGCTTCATCCTCTTAGGAGGTCATCTTTATTGAGACAAAATCTCTCTCAAATAGTTTTAATGATGACAAAATTATTTAAAAGAATATGATTGTGTTTAATAACTAATTTGTGCTTTTGAGTGAATTCATATAAGAAAACAGGTTATTAATGATTAAGACAAAAAGAAGAAAAATATGATCCAAATCTAGAGGATTGGAATTCGAGAGAATGACCTCGTAAGAGGATGAAGCTTCAAAGTTGCAAAATACTTGTAAGACCCTAAATTTTAAAATTCTAATTTATGTATTTTGAGGAATTTTGTGCTGAATTTCTGAGGCTTTTTAGTCAATTTTATGCCATTTTGTGAGCTAAATGATAAATATATCTTTTTAGAGACCCGATTAAAATTATTCGTTGATGAATAATTTTATTTAATTACGGTGAATCTATTGTCGTTGAAAAAAAATTCTGAGACGCATCATTTTTCAAAAAAATTGATCTACCCATTGAATTACGGCGAAAATAGATATTTTTCTGAAAAAGTGATTTGTAATGTATGTGATGTGAGGTGACCGGCGTAATGATGATTTTTATAAAAAATATCTAGATATTTGTTTAGATATTTATTATTATTATTATTATAGTATATTATTATTATTTTAATATATATATATATATATATATATATATGGATGAAAGGAAGAAAAGAAACACAAAAGCTGAACCTGCGCTCGCGATTTCTTTCTTTCTCTGTATCAAGTTTATGTTGTGATTTCAAAACCCAACAAACACAAATCATCATTTTTCTCCTAGATCTAAGCTTCGTTTCGAGAAGTGACAGAAGAGAAAGTTGCTCATTGTCACGCTGCGGTGCTAGTGAACTAGTTCTCGACGCGACATCACGAACTTAAATTTTACCGGAATTAATTACGGTACCGTAATCGCGTGTTAGAGCTATCGTTAAGATAAGGGCTCCTTGATCGAATGGTTGTATCACAAACAGATGTAAAGACTCTGCGCGATCTGGAGAAGAGGGAAAGAGATATATGTGATATTGATTCAAGAGGATTGAAAGCTTTTCGTCGTTACTATCCTCCAAAGATCAAGGGTGATGAGAACTCAAAAAAAAGCTGATTAGTGGATTTAAGAAGTGGAAAAGATCTTCGAGATGATGGATTGCCAGGCAGAGTTGAAGTAAATCATGACGGCATGGAATTTATGAAATGGTTCCAAGGACATAGAAGCTATGTGTTGGTGTTAACTCGAAGATGATGCGTATGAATGGATTAACATTAGACTAATAAGGGATTTCAAGTAAAGATCTAAGTGGAGGACTTTTGTTAAGAAAGTATTAGATGTTTTCCTGGTAGATTTCAAGATGAAACTGGATGAAATTTGATAACTGTCAAAGAGATATGAACATCATGGAATTGTTGAGAAGACGAGGCTTCCTTTTTGAAATATCATTTGGTGCTTAGGTGTACAGGAAGAGGCTTGTATTGAAGTTAAAGGGCATTGCACGTTAGGGGGTATATACCACCTTGGTTAGATAAAGTACACTTTGAAGAATATTCAATACCTTGAGGGGTAAGGTCGAGCATTCGAGTTAAACTAGATTCGCAACTTAATTTGTTAAGTATGAATCTCATGACGATTATAAGAGAGGGAATATATATTTCTTTGATAAGTGACAAATCTCTGTATGGTTTAGGAGATGGTAAGTACGCATAGCGATTTTAGATGAAACTATAGACGCATAAGTGTGAATTTTGGGTGATGTCTAGACAAACATGAAGAGTTAAGATTTGATGTATTAAACCGCGTGTTACTATTAAGTGGAATTGAAAGTACATAGTACGAAAATACTTAGAGATTATAACAATGTAAGCTTCGAGAGTCTATTAAAGGATGGTAATTATTAGGAGAATGTTAATGTTTTGATAGGTTCGAGGGACTATTTGAGACTTGATTTAGTACCCTAAGATGGTTGATCTTTAAGTCAATGATTTAAAATCCACAAGGTTGGATGGAGGATCAAGAAATGCCTAAAACTGGTATAATTGAGGTAGTTGAGATAGGCAAGTGATAAATAATTCATGTTATGGATGAAAGTGTTTGAAGATTTACTAAAAAGGTTGTGTTATGATTAGAAGAGTTTTTATTAGTGAGATTACTAATACAGTTAGAGTCAATGATGTATACGACCTCGTATTGTATCTTAAGATGAAATTGATGGAATTAGACGGTGTGATGAGTATTTGGAGATTTCGATGATCATATTATAGAATTTTATTTAGTGATAGAAAGTGAAAAGAAGAAATGCAACAAATGATTTATGGTTTAGATGTTGGTCTTGGGAAGTCAAATGTTAAGATTTAAAATGAGTGTTTCAGTGACTAGATGACAATGAAAGGTATGTGGGTTTTTGAGATATTTTCTTGCAAATTTATGAGGATGAGGTGTATAGATAATTATTCCTTAGAGATGCTTATTGGGAACGAATAAGAATCAAACAAGTGAACCAAATTTTGGAAAATGTGCCAAGAAAACGTGTCAGAACAACACATGGAGATGTAGCTTATGACAATTAAGGATTAATGAAAGGAATTATCTCACTCGTGATTTAGATATTGTTATTATAAGGGTATGTGAAGGATTCAAAGGCACTAATTGAGTGCATGTCATGGGGGTTGTTATTATGTTCGCCAATCAATAGAGTTTAATGTTTGGTTGATAGGAAAGAATTGAGCACGAAATGGAAAAGTTTGGTGGGAATTAGTAAGGCTTGATTTATTGAAATCACTATAATGAAGATGTATCAAGGTTCAAGGTAGAAATTTAAGGTTTGTATAAATGGAAAAGTAATGGAGTGAATACAATATGTTTTACCCATCATGGTGAAAAGATAATCATCAAGCTTCAAACAAAGGACATGACAGAATTGAGAAGTATCAGAATGAATGTAGGTAGTAGATGTAAGAAAATTATTTTCGGGTTTGTCCAGAATTGCGAAGTATGTAGGAAATGGATTAGTGAAGTGTGAATTTGAGGTGTTAAAGCATGAGACAAATGTAGGTCTTAATCATGAATGAATTTCAAGTTGGATTTTGTTGGAGACGTGACTCTTGAAACGAAGCACTAAACCTGAAGGAAGTTTGTATGTTGTAGGTGGTATAGTTCTGGAATGTTGTCGAAAAAATTTGAGGAAGCTTAGATCACCAAGCAAATGTGGGGATGAAATTATTAGAGTTATAATTAGAACAACATACGGATAAGAACATAGTGGTTTGGCGTAATTGTACGACTTAAGAGAAATCGAGGATTTGTGGACCATGGAGATATGTAGGGGTTCTCGGCGGTGATGACTGGATGATTCGTACCAAGTGGATGTATATGAGGCTATGTGACATAGCTATGGGCGATAGGATCAAAGTTATAGGAAAATAAGGAAAAACTCAGTAGAGCTTGAGAAGTTTGTTTGATCGCTTGTGCAGTAGGATAACCTTAAGTTCAAGTCACGGGGAACACTATTACAGTTCGGATAAGATAGTTCAAGCCACCCTAATTGACAAATTGGGGGACTGATCATCTTTAATCTCGTGTTGATTGTAGATAGAAAAAAAAAATGTTGAATGGAACATACGAGTTTTGCCGACTATGGTAGTGTGTAGAGTTACTAAACACTCTATGAAAAGGGGTAGGCAACACTTTCTTCGAGTAGGTCGGGTAAAATAAGTTGTGACTTGTATGTTGAATTTGAGTACAAACCTAGTGTTGATTGTTACTCGTATTTTCAGTTTCGAGGATGAATCTTCTTTTTATAGGGTAGTAATGTAAGACCCTTAATTTTAAAATTCTAATTTATGTATTTTGAGGAATTTTGTGCTGAATTTCTGAGGCTTTTTAGCCAATTTTATGGCATTTTGTGAGCTAAATGTCAAAAATATCTTTTTAGAGACCCGCTTAAAATTATTCGTCGATGAATAATTTTATTTAATTACGGTGAATATTTTGTCGACGAAAAAAAATTCTAAGATGTAGCATTTTTCAGAAAAATTGATCTGCCCATTGAATTGCGGCGAAAGTAGATATTTTTCTGAAATAGTGATTTGCAATGTGAGGTGACTGGCGAAATGATGATTTTTATAAAAAATATCTAGATATTTGTTTAGATATTTATTATTATTATTATTATTATTATTATTATAATATATTTCTTTCTTTCTCTGTTTCAAGTTTATGTTGTGATTTCAAAACCCAACAAACACAAATTATCATTTTTCTCCTAGATCTAAGCTTCGTTTCGAGAAGCGACATAAGAGATAGTTGCTCATTGCCACGCTGCGGTGCTAGTGAGCTAGTTTTCAACGCGACATCACAAACTTAAATTTTACCAAATTAATTACGGTATCGTAATCGCGTGTTAGAGCTATCGTTAAGGTAAGGGCTCCTTCCAAACTTTTAGTTTGCATTTAGGACATTATTTGTGATTTTGTGGAAACAAAATTTGATGTATTTGAGGTGTGATTTTGTGAAAAATTAATTTAATGTGATTATGTGTAATTTAGTGGAATTTAAATTTGAGGTGTGGTTTGGGGTGATTCAAGCTTGGGTTTGGATTAGTTTTATTGTGAACAAGTTGTTATAAATATTCATGTTTATGTAGTTAGCTCCTTGATTCTCGAAAAGGAATCGAGACCGTTGGCACCGAATTAGCGGTGGGGAGAAATCGGATATATTAATGTTGTTGTGGTGATTTATGGTTTAAAATTTTAGAGATTGTATATGGTGATTAATGTTTGGAAATTTTAGAGATTGTATATACAAATGCTTCCGGTTTTTGTAAATATTGTTGACTTTTGTCGTTGTGTTATGACTTAAATATTTATCCAAAAGTATTTTCTTCTTTAACTCTTTGCTTTTAGAAGGAAAAAAAATACACCCGCGCTGTTAAAAATCGGGGTGTTACAATAGTCATCCACACTAAACAAATGTTTTTTATTCATTAAAAGAAGACAAAACAATATTAAGGAATTAATAAATAAAGCATTTGATATAAAGACATCAGAAGACAAAATGAATAAGTACGAGGATGGATTGTACTAGGTTCGAGGATGGGTCTATGGTCAACATCATTGAAAGCGACCTCATACATCTCTCTCACATGCTAAAAACAACCCAACATCAACCTACAAAAAGGCAATAGCTAACAAGACAAAGATGTATCCCTCACATATCTTGAAGAAAGGAAAAAGAAAAGGACAACTCACGTCCAACTTCCTAGGTGTTTTGAAGCTTGTGCAAAAGGATGGACTGAAGCATTTCAAGGGCCGCTAGATGGCAATCCCGTAAATATGAGGAAAGACCTTGGATTTTTTAAGTGAAGACCCCAACGATCATAAAGCTTTTGTCACTTGGAAAGAATACCTCAAAGTCTCTATAAAAGGCAATAGGCTCTTTATCATCCATACACAACAACACAATTGCATAAAAAGAGAAAATATCTTAAAGTTATCAAGAGCAATATTCATCCTTTCTTTATACTTTCTATAATCCTACACTAAATCTTTGAAATATATTTTTATAAAGTGTTTAAGTAAAGAGAAATATCATATTCATATCACTTTGTAGTTTCCACGTGAGTTACACTTGGAAATAGTTGGTACTTGTAAGAAACAAGGTTGTAAGCTTGTTGAAGCTATAGAATACAGAAAGTGTAATTTGTAACACCCCGGTCCTCCAGCGTTACCGGCGATGCTACCTCACGATCTTCTCGCCCCCCTTTCCCTCATAGAAATCTAGCGAGTTTTTGCCTTCCGTGGGATTCGAGCCCGGTACCTAGGGGTTAAGTACCGCCTCCTCAAAGATCCCACTAGCTCAATTTATTATCACACATGATACCTATTAATCACAACAAAACAATCACAAGAAAATGCAATGCAATGCATGAGGTTATATTCTACTTCACAATGTGGTACCATTCTAACTCTGAAGTACTTGGTTAGGAGGCTTGGTACTATGCCACTATTTTGGTGGACGGACAATTCAAATTGGTTCTGTCCTCATAGATCCCCTCAACTCAACCCGAGACACATATACGTGAAAGTCGAGGTAAACGTGTGTTGCGTGGTAGCTCCCGACATTTGAAGTGCTACCTCCAAGTCACATAGGAATTCCCCATCTGAATACCTCCAAGGTCTAACAATCTTGCCTTAAGGCTCGACAGTAAACTGTCACGATCAAGCTCATTCAGTTGTACTTCCCTGGAATCACTAGGCTTGTCAGGCTCTACCTATATGATGACAAAATAATCTCCACGTCACAAATTCACAATATTTATTTTCTCCCCTCATCGGTATATGATACTCCATTAAAACCATCATCTCAAACACAAATTGAAATCACTATTATTTCATCAACTATGGAGTTAATTCACAAATTGAAATCACTATCATTAATCATACATCATCATCATCACATAAACTTATCACAAATTTATAGCATCACTATCAATAATCAAACATCATCACATAAACTTATCACAAATTTATAACATCACAGTTATTATAATCATACATCATCATCACATAAAATTATCACAACACATCCATTTTTTGTTATCAGATCACATAAACTCATCTATTCACACATATATATACATTTAATTCGACACCCAATATCACAATAATATCAATTTCACACATTCAAAGAAATTAAATCAATCAACACCCTACAAATATTTCTATTCTATATTTTAATCTCACAATTTCCATATTTTTACATTAATTAATTTATCTCTCAAAGGGCTACTGCCATAGGTAGCGAGCCCCAGATGAATCGTTGGGAAATACGGTTTTCCCGTTCATCTCACAATATATTATTTTCATGAATCCAAACGCTCTCTCACCCCTTACCTTGATTGAAGATTTTTCCCAACAATGACGTCTACTTATTTAATGTGTCGCGTCTTCGATAGTTCACAAAAAAAATAAAATAACACAATAACCAAATACAAATTAATCATTTAGTACGATAGTTAATAAAATTGTTTACTATTTGCAACACCATTTCAATGTATATATATATATATATTATATATATATATATATTTAATACTATATATTATATATATATATTTAATACTATGTATGTTTATGGCTATATCTATACAAATAATATCTTAAAAAAAAAAATACATAATTATGCATTGCTAAAGACATACAGTTTGTATAGTTTTGATTTCACAGTAATGTAGTAATATATCATATGCATTTAAAATTAAAAAACAAGGCTATTAGATGTACAATAAAAGTAGATTCTTTATTGTTAAATATACAGTATATGCTATCTTCACATTTAAATAGGAAAATTATAAGATTATGTTTTCCTTTTATATGATATAACGTATATTTGCACTATTTGTATAGAGGATAATTGAAACGCATGGCACTTAGAATTTCCTAACAAAATTATATTATATAAAATTTTAATATTAATAGATTTAGATATTCAGTTAAATTGACCAAATTAATTTCAGTATAATGTTACAATTCTACTACTTGTAAAGACATAGCGAACAATTAGGCTATTTTAGAGACAATTTACAATTTCGTTCAAAATACCTTGTTCTAGCTATCAAAAATTCATTATATAAATAGTTAATATTCAAATAATAAAAAATTCATTAATATTAATCATGATTGTAAAAAGAAAAAAATCAACTAAAACAGAAAAGACGATAAATTATATGATTGAAAATCAAAACCTAAATAACAATAGCACAGATAATGGTTGTTCGCAAATAATTTGAAAATGACAAGAAACTAATCGGAGAAGATGAAAAATCATGTAAAAAAAAAATATATACTTAATTATTTAATCCGATAATAGTAGTCGACAAAATCACAACCAAGAGACAACAATCTGTGTACGGAACTATGATTATGATTGGCTTGTTAGAGAAATTGGAAAGGATGGTGTACGGAACTATGATTATGATTGTCTTGATTGGAAAGGAATATTTGGTGCGGCAGGAGTAATCACGAAAGGAAGGTTTTGTGCGGCAGTAATAACTTTGCTTTTAGCTGTCTATATATATGTGAATATTTTCCAACTAGATTAGTTAGGGTAACAGTGCCACGGAGTCTCATCAAAAGGTACCGCAAAAGAGTGGTGTTTTTAGTTTCTTTTTATTTATTTGTTTATTATTACTTTATTTATTTGATTAGAAGGAAGAATAAACAAAATTGTTTTTATTATTAATAGTTTAGATAAATTTCAAGGTAACACAAAAGATTATCAAATATCAAACACATATATAATAATAATAATAATAATAATACTAATAATAATAATAAATTAGGTATTACAACATCAACACTTTATATTAGTTACTAAATCATAATATATATATATATAATCACAATATCATAATAATTATATAAAAATAAAGATAATCAAATAAAAATCACTATTATCTCAAAATCGTTATTTATAAAATAAATAAATAAAAATAGAAAATAGTTATAAATAATTGAAATATAACTATGTGCACACTTATCATTAATCAATTGAGTTGTAAAATATCAAATTAATTGCATACACACATATACGTCTAAAATCGTCAAAAAATCTTATTCTTTAAAATATTACAATAAAATATTATTTTGAAAAATGTATAAAATAAAATATTTGTGATACATGCGCCTAAATCTTGGTATTATTGGAAAATACCACACGACTTTCGTAGGAGTAGATTATTTCTTCTTATATCGAGAGACATTGCATTTCGGACACGCTTAAGTAATTCATATTCGTTTCGAACTAAAATGCAATCGTTAGGACACACATGAATCCTTTCATAACTCATGCCAATAGAGCACAAAATTCGTTTAGCCTCGTAGGTTTGACTGGGAAGTTCATTATCATCTGGCAACATATCTTTTAAGAATGTTAATAATTCTGTGAAGCTTTTATCAAACCATCCATTACTCGCTTTTAAGTTGTACAACTTTAATATCACCGACAGTCTTGTGAATTTAGTTGTACAACCATTATATAATGGTTTCTCTGCATCACTCAACAAACTATCAAACATCTTAGGACAATCGCGAAGATCTTCTTTAACTGCTTTTGCAATCTCCTCAACTCGGTCCGGCTCATATGTATCTGTATCGAAGTTAGTTGAAGCGTATGTCAAACCATTCTCAAAATTAACGTTTCCTTTTTCTTTCTCACCATGTTTTATCCAACATGTGTAGCTTTGACCAATTCCATTACATACTAAATGTCCTTCCAATTCATCTTCTCTAACGCGTTTTCCAAAATAACATTTTAAACAATGACAAACGACTCTATTTGGATCTTTTGCATTCTTCACTGCAAACTCAACAAACTCCTTCACTCCATTTTTATACTCTTTTGACAATCGATTGGCAGACATCCATTTCCGATCCATAGTATATGACCTATATAAATGCAGTTACAAAAATAATAAGCTACTAAACAGATCAACAAATTTCAAAAAGAAACCAATATCAACATATCTAATAAAAATTTCAACAAAGAACAGATCAACAAATATAAAAAAAAAAAAGATTTAATATGTAACAATTTATTAGTTTTCAATTATTAAAAAACTAAAGATTTTTTGACAAAAACAAATTAATAAATACCTGAGACAACGTAGATGGCCGCATAGTACGTAGAGGATATGAGGGTTCCCATAGTAGAGGTGATGAGGGTTCATAAATTTGTTTTTATTTATTTAAAAGTAAATGATTTTTATTTAAAGTGAATGATTCTACAGCGCTTGTGAAAAAAAGCGCTGTAATAAGTAATTTAATTATTTGAAAGCGCATGTCGTTTACAGCGCTTGTGAAAAAAGCGTTGTAATAGGTAATTTAATTATTTGAAAGCGTATGTCTTTTACAGCACTTGTGAAAAAAGCGATGTAATAGGTAATTTAATTATTTGAAAGCGAATGTCTTTTACAGCGCTTGTGAAAAAAGCGTTGTAAAACAATACGTGAGGGCGCTTTTGTTTACAGCGCTTGTGTACAAGCGCTGTAAAAGCTTTATAAACATTATGCGCAAACGCTATATGACCCTACAACAACGCTTTTTTCACAACGCTTGTCAAAAAAGCATTGTGATAGGCTCCGTTATTTTTAAAATATATTTACAACAGTGCTTGTATTTAGTAAGCGTTGTAAAAGAAGCGCTATAAAATGACATTTTTCACGTAGTGTGTTGAGAAAGGTACGATACATGGGATGAAGAGTCATGACTATCATGTTTTTATGGAATGTTTACTCCCAATTGCATTTCATTCCTTGCCAGAATTTGTTTGGAAACCATTAACTAAACTAAGTCGATTCTTCAAGGATCTTTGTTGCAATACATTGAGGTTGGAAGACTTAGTTAAGTTGAATGATAATATTCCAATTATCATATGCAAGTTAGAAAGGATTTTTCCACCAAGTTTCTTCGACACAATGGAGTAGCTTCCAATACATCTTGCCTATGAAGTAATGTTAGGTGGTCCAGTACATTACCAGTGGATGTATCCATTTGAAAGGTAACTTTTGTGGTTGATATTTTAACATATTACATGTTTATTATAACTTACTTAATAGAATTTTAATGATTAAATGTGCAGATGTATGGGAGTCTCAAAGTGGGTAGTGACAAACAAGGCTAGGGTTGAAGGCTCCATATGCGCCGACTATATACAACACAAGACAACTAATTTTTGTTCTCATTATTTCAAGTCATCCAATTTGTTGCCGACAACAAAATTAAGTAATAATCGTCATTTAAAATGTGATGATCTCCAACCTTCAATATCCATGTTGCTGAAACAAGGTCGACCTGGTGGGAAGTCTGGAACACATTATCTAACAGATAACGAATGGAAATTTGCTTAAGTACATGTGTTGATTAATTGCGATGAAATTAAACCATAACTTGAGTAAGTGTTCATCATAACGCGTGGAAAATCATATTGAAGCAAACTGTAACACCCCGATTTTTAACAGCGCGAGTTTATTTTTTCTTTTTTTAAACAAGAAACAAACAAAGAAATGCTTTTGAATAAATATTTAAGTCGTGACATAACGACAAGGTCAACAAATATTTACAAGCAACGGAATAATTTTTGAAATAAAAATCTAAAGTATTTACACGACAAAATACATCGGGACTATGAGACCTATCAGACATAGCTCAGACCCCTGGAGTATTCTCGGCAGACACCTGTACAAAAGCACTACCACAAGAATTTTAACTTCTCCACGTTGCATAAAAAAAATGGTACAAGGACCCATCAGAATAAAAGTCAAGTTGACAATATTAGTATAAGTACAGTCTTCCAACATACAATAAATACATCCCCAAAAGAAAGACCTTTAGTCCTTATACAACCGTCTAATCTGATCATACTACAAAAACTATACGACTTGGGTGATCTCCACGCGCCCTGCAAGATCCTCCTGACACAGCTCCAGTCAGGGGTGTCCAACTACCTCCCCATCTATAGGATACTAACCAGTAGGAAGATCATGGTTCTCATCTAAGGGCAAAGCCCAGATTTCCACAATAATTGTAAAGAGTCAGCAACCGAAATTAACAAATACCACATAGCATTTAAATTTTAAATGCACAAAATAACTGTAACACCCCGATTTTCAAAGCGATGGTGTATTTTTTTTTCAAAACAAATTAAAATAAAACAGAGAAATAAATAAGGTAACACCTTTGGATAAATAATTAAGTCATTATAATTTACAAGCAGCGGAAAAGTTTCTCCAAATATGAATACGAAATATTTACATATCAAAAAGTGGTACAGTCTTCTAGTTTAAAATAAACACAATACAACAGAAAGACGTTTGTTCCCTCTATGTCAACCTAATCTGATCATTCTACAAAACCTCTAAACACCCTGAGTGATCTCCACGCGCCCCGTAAGATCCTCCTAACATAGCTCCAGTCATGCATTCCCATCTACATCCCCATCCACAGGGTATTAACAGGTAGGATCGTCCTGTCTCTCATCTAAGGGCAAAGCCCAGATTTCCACAATAGTTGTAAAGGGTCACCAACCGAAATTAACAGTTAACACATAACATTTAAGTTTTTAAATGCACAAATAACCTTTCCACTTAGCATGCACCTTAAAAGGGTTTCCTTATGCTAAACATTCATAAACAAAGTTGAAAATTGAAGTTTTTAACAAAACAGCATTGTTGTATTCGAATACAGCATCTCTGTATTCAAATACAAGGCTGTTTCAACATTCAGCAGCAAAAATAGCATGTCTGTATTCGAATACAACAGTCTGTATTCGACTACACAACAAGTCAGTAGCAAAACAGCATGTCTGTATTCGACTACAGCAGTCTGTATTCGACTACACAGTAAGTCAGTAGCAAAACAGCATGTTTGTATTTGAATACAGCTTCCTGTATTCGAATACACAGCAGACAGCAGCATAAAAATAGCAAAATTCAGCATTTTTCAGCTTTTTAAAGGGTATCGAGACCAATCAACACTTACACACAAATCCAAAACATCCACACTTGGCAATTATAACAAAATCACCACAACAATTTATGTTTCGAAAAGGTTTTGCAATCAACCACACTTACACGCAATTCCAAAACATAGTTTACAATCACAACGACAACTTGAGTTTCGAAATAGTTTACAATCAATCACTCTTACGCATAATATCAACACATAACACTTAGTAATTTCAACACAATCATAAACTTGAATCAAACACGACTCGCGTGCCAAGCATCCTAATGCAATGCATATATGCCAAAATGCATGGACTCGGAATTCCAAACCAAAACCCTCCTTGAAGGGCCGTAAATCATAATTGTACCGCCTATCGCAGGCCAAAGTACCAATTACCGAGGTGCCACCTATCACGGGTCAGCACGATCTACTAAAAAACGTAAATCGTAAACGTACCACCTATCACGGGTCAATACTGTTTACTGAGGTGCCACCTATCACAGGTCAGCACGATTTACTAAAAGAAAAAGTGTAAGTCGTAAATGTACCGCCTATCATAGGCCAAAGTACTATTTCCCGCGGTGCCACCTATCATGGGTCAGCACAACTTACCAAAAAGTAAATCGTAAACGTACCACCTATCACGGGTCAGTACTGTTTACCGAGGTGCCACCTATCACGGGTCATTACAATTTACCAAAATGAAATGCATGAGCATACACTGACTCCATCCACAACAATCGTTAAATAAATGCATATATTAAAAGATTCCCCATTTTTAATACTCATTTAACTTAACCGATTTTCATACCAAACATTAAGCAAACAGACATATTAAGAGATTCCCCATTCTTAATATTCTTTTAACTTAAGCGATTTTCAAAACAACATTAAGTAACCAAGACATTAAGAGATTCGCCATTCTTAATATCAAATTAACTTAAACGATTTCCAAAACGAACATTAAATAAATAAGACATTAAGAGATTCCCCATTCTTAATACTCATTTAACTTAAACGATTTTCACAAACAAACACACATTAAGCAAACAAAAATATTAAGAGATTCCCCATTCTTAATACTCTTTTAACTCCAACGATTTTCAAAACAAACATTAAGTAAGCAAGACATTAAGAGATTCCCCATTCTTAATACTCATTTAACTGAAACGATTTTCACAAAACACACATTAAGTAAACAAGACATTAAGAGGTTCCCCATTCGTAATGCTCATTTACTTTAAACGATTTTCACAAAAACACACATTAAGTAAACAAGACATTAAGAGATTTCCCATTCTTAATACTCGTTTAACTCTAATGGTTTTCAAATTCCACACAGAACAAACTCAAACCTATTATCAGATGCAATCCACAACTCACACCAAAACACATCAATTCATTTCTCCACAAAATCCAACATACACATATCAAATTTCACTAGCATTAATTATGAATACATCAAATATGATGAACACAATCAACACAACATAAGATTGAAACCCAACAAATTTCATTTACTCAAAATCATACATAAATGAGTTAAATTCATTTTTCCGTGAAACATCCATCAATATCACCAAAACCCCACATTAGAATTTCACCCATAAAACATTAAATTCATTTTCCCCAAATCAACACTCTAACCCTAAAAAATTCTTTTCCATAAAACCATAGATAAGTCCCTAAATGCAAACTAAAAGTTTGGAATGAGCCATTACCTTCACGTTAGCTTTAACGTGCGATTATGGTGCTGCGGGTAAATTCGGTATAATCTTTCGCTCGCAACGCCGCTTCCAAAGTTGGTTCCCTAGCACCGTAGCGTGGTAGTGAGCAACTTTCCCTTCTATCTCTTCACAAAACGAAGTTTAGATCTAGGTGAAACGGGGAGGTTTGTGTTTAACGGTTTTGAAATCCCTAACACCGTTTTTCTTTGTTTTCACACCATAGAGGAAGTATGAAGCTGAGGTCTTCTTGCTTTCTTACCCACTAAGCCTTGGGTTTCCATTCTTGAAGTCAAAGAAAGAAAAAGGAAGCAAAACCAACGAATGAAGAAAAAGGGAGAAGGAGAATGCACGAGGTAGAGGAAAACGGAGAAGTTTTCACGTTTTCTTTCTTTTGCCTTTCTTTCCTTTCCTTTTCTTTTCTTTCTTTTTCCTTCTTTTCTATTTTCTCTTCTTTCTATTTCCTCCTCTTTTTCCTCCACACAAACATATATATATATATATATATATATATATATATATATATATATATATATATATATATATATATATATAT
>JBBPBS010000549.1:1704410-1831212 GCA_037974835.1 Cicer judaicum | reverse complement strand
GGAGAAGTTTTCACGTTTTCTTTCTTTTGCCTTTCTTTCCTTTCCTTTTCTTTTCTTTCTTTTTCCTTCTTTTCTATTTTCTCTTCTTTCTATTTCCTCCTCTTTTTCCTCCACACAAACATATATATATATATATATATATATATATATATATATATATATATATATATATATATATATATATATATGTTCATATATATATGAATTATAATTAATAAATATCTCAAAATATGTAGAGATTTATTAAAATTACCATTTCTCCCATAACTTCCCAAATCACTTTTTGTTAAAAATATCTACTCTCGTCGCAACTCAATTGATATATGCAATTTTTAGCAGTCCGAGGTATTTTAACGAAACTGCTCAAAATTTAATTCTTCGTAAAGGATTCACCGCAATTAACTTAATTTATTTATCGACGAGTAATTCTAATCGGGCATCAAAATATATTTTTGGGCATTTAAGCTCACAAAATAATGATAACTTGGCTAAAAGCCTCTGAGTTCAATACCCAAAATACACTAAAATACATAAAGTGTAATTTAAAATTATGGGTCTTACATTACTACCCCCCTAAAATTAGTTTCGTCCTCGAAACTTAAAGTACGAGTAGCAATCCATACTAGTTTTGTACTCAAATTCAACATACAAGTCGCAACTTGTTTCACCAGGCCTACTCGAAGAAAGTGTTGCCTACCCCTTTTCATAGGGTGTTTAATAACTTCACACACATCAATAGTCGGTAAGGCTCGTCCGTTCCATTCAACATGATTGTGTCTACTATCAACAAGAGATTAAGGATGATGAATCCCTCAATTTGTCAATAAATAACCAACAACCATGATAGTGGCTTAGACTATCTTAACCGAACTGTAATAGCGCTCCTTGCAACTTACAACTGAGGTTATCTTAATGTACAAGCAGTCAACCATCTTCTCAAAGTCCACTGAGTTTCCATTATTTTCCTATAACTTTGATCCTGTTGACGAAGTACAATTTCCCATAGCTATGTTACATGGCCTCATTTACCTCCACTTGGTACGAAACATCCCTTTGGTACCAAACTGAAACACTAAGTATGACACCAACACACTGAGCACAAAACAATTACTACAGTCGAGAACTCCTAAATTTCTCCATTGTCCGCCAATCCTCGATTTCTTTAGTCGTACAACTACGTCAAACCGTAGTGCTCTTATCAGTATGTTATTCAAATTATAACTTTAATAATTCTATCCCCACATATGCTTGGTGATCCAAGCTTCCTCAAATATTTTCGAAATCATGCCATAAAACACACAAACTTCCTTTCAGTTTAGTACTTCATTTCAAGAGTCACGTTTTCCATTAAAATCCAACTTGAATTTAATCCACAGATCAAGGTCTACATTTGTATCATGTCTAACACCTTAAATTCATGCTTCACTAGAAAATTTCTTACATACTTCGCAATTATGCACAAACTCGAAAATAATCCTCCTGCCTCTACTGCCAACATTCATTCTGATACTTCTTAATTCCGCTGTGTCCTTCATTTTCAACTTGATGATTATCCTTTCATTATGACAGGCCAACCGCAATGTATCAACCAAACATTTAACTCCTTTGATTGACGAACATAATAACAATCCCCATGACATGCACTCAAGTAATGTCTTTATATCTTGGCATACCTTTATAATAATAATGTCTGAATTATAGGTGAGATAATTCCTTTCCTGAATCTTTAATTGTCATAAGCTACATCTCTATGTGCTGTTCCAACAAATTTCTTGGCACATTTCCCAATATTTGTTTCACTTGCTGGATTCTTGTTCCTTCACAACCTTCACCGAGATACAAACTGAAAGAATCCTAACAATCGAACGTCCTAAAGAATTATTTCTCACACATTCCCCATAAGCATTTCCTAAGAAATAATTATCTATAACTTCATCGTCCAAAATTTTGCAGTAAAATGTCTCAAAAACCCACATACCTTTCATTGTTCATCTAGTCACTACAACACTCATTTTAAACCTCAACGCTTAATTTCCCAAGACCAACAACTAAATCACAAATCATTCATTCCATTTTTTTTGACTTTCTATCATTTAATAGGATTCTCAAATTTGATCTTCAAAATCTCCAAACACTTCCATCCTTAACATGAATCATTTATCACTTGCTTGCCTCAACTCCTTCGATTATGAATGTTTTAAGCATTACTTGTCCTCCATCCAACCATCTTACCCCAAATCAAATCTCAAATAATCCTTCCAACCTATCAAAATATTAACGTCTTCTTAGTAATTCCCATCCTTTTATAGACTCTCAAACTTATATTACCGCAATCTCAAGTATTCTCGTACTCGATACTTCAAATTCCACTTAATGGTAACATAGAGTTCAATACATCAAGGCTTAACTCATTATGTTTTTTTGAACATCGCTCAACATTCACAGTTATGTGTCTATAGATTCATCCAATATCCCTATCCATACTTAATAATCCAAGTTACGAATCTAGTCTAACTCGAATGCTCGACTTTACCCCTCAAGATATCGACTATTCCTCAAAGTGTACTTTATCTAACCAAGGTGGTATTTACCCCTAACGTGCAGTGCCCCTTAACTTCAATACAAGCCTCTAATGGACACCTAAGCACCAAATTCTACTCCAAATGGAATCCCTATCTTCTCAATAATTCCTTGATGTTCACATCTCTTTGACAGTTATCAAACTTCATCCAGTCTCATCCTGAAATCTACCAGGAAAATATCTAATACTTTTCTTAATAAAAGTCTTCCACTTAGATCTTTACTTGATATCCCTTATTATTCTAATATTAATCCATCCATACTCATCATCTTCGAGTTAACACCAACACATAGCTTCCGTGTTCTTGGATCCATTTCAAAAATTCCATGCCGTCATGATTTGCTTCAGCTGTGCCTGACAATCCGTCATCTTGCAGATCTTTTCCACTTCTTGAATCCTCTGATCAGCTTTTTCTAAATTCTCACCACCCTTGAACTTTGGAGGATGGCAACGATGAAAATCTTCTAATCTTCTTAACTCATTAACACATATCTCTCTTTCCCTCTTTTCTAGATCCCGTAGAGTCTTTGCAGCAATTCGTGCAACAACAGAAACATCCATGTTATTTGTAGCTTCAACCATTTGATCATCCCTACTGACGTTCATCCTTGCAACGCCGTTCCTTCTTGGAGGCAGTGTTTCCGAAAAACCAACATCAAGAAGAAGCGTTAACACTACTTTGAATAATTTCAAAACTAACTTTCAAATATATCAACGCATAATAACTACCCCTGATCTGACAACTCAGACCAATTACCCCGACGCATGATCAGATAACGACTCCCAACCTACAGGTTGACCTACAACCTAAACCAAGGGATCCACAGCCCCAAAGAAATCCAAAACCAAAGTTCTGATACCACAATGTAACACCCCGATTTTCAAAGCGAGGGTGTATTTTTTTTTCAAAACAAATTAAAATAAAACAGAGAAATAAATAAGCTAACACCTTTGGATAAATAATTAAGTCATTATAATTTACAAGCAGCGGAAAAGTTTCTCCAAATATGAATACGAAATATTTACATATCAAAAAGTGGTACAGTCTTCCAGTTTAAAATAAACACAATACAAAAGAAAGACGTTTGTTTCCTCTATGTCAAGCTAATCTGATCATTCTACAAAACCTATAAACACCCTGAGTAATCTCCACGCGCCGCGTAAGATCCTCCTAACATAGCTCTAGTCAAGCATTCCCATCTACATCCCAATCCACAGGGTATGAACAGGTAGGATCGTCATGTCTCTCATCTTAGGGCAAAGCCCAGATTTCCACAATAGTTGTAAAGGGTCACCAACCGAAATTAACAGTTAACACATAACATTTAAGTTTTTAAATGCACAAATAACCTTTCCACTTAGCATGCACCTTAAAAGGGTTTCCTTATGCTAAACATTCATAAACAAAGTTGAAAATTGAAGTTTTTAACAAAACAGCATTGTTGTATTCGAATACAGCATCTCTGTATTCAAATACAAGGCTGTTTCAACATTCAGCAGCAAAAACAGAATGTTTGTATTCAAATACAACAGTCTGTATTCGACTACACAGCATGTCAGTAGCAAAACAATATGTTTGTATTCGACTACAACAGTCTGTATTCGACTACACAGTAAGTCAGTAGCAAAACAGCATGTCTGTATTCGAATACAGCTTCCTGTATTCGAATACACAGCAGACAGCAGCAGAAAAACAGCAAAATTCAGCATTTTTCAGCTTTTTAAAGTATATCGAGACCAATCAACACTTACACACAAATCCAAAACATCCACACTTGGCAATTATAACAAAATCACCACAACAATTTATGTTTCGAAAAGGTTTTGCAATCAACCACACTTACACGCAATTCCAAAACATAGTTTACAATCACAACGACAACTTGAGTTTCGAAATAGTTTACAATCAATCACTCTTACGCATAATATCAACACATAACACTTAGCAATTTCAACACAATCATAAACTTGATTCAAACACGTCTCGCGTGCCAAGCACCCTAATGCAATGCGTATATGCCAAAATGCATGGACTCGGAATTCCAAACCAAAACCCTCCTCGAAGGGCCGTAAATCATAATTGTACCGCCTATCGCAGGCCAAAGTACCAATTACCAAGGTGCCACCTATCACGGGTCAACACGATCTACTAAAAAACGTAAATTGTAAACGTACCACCTATCACAGGTCAATACTGTTTACCGAGGTGCCACCTATCACGGGTCAACACAATTTACCAAAATGAAATGCATGAGTATACACTGACTCCATCCACAACAATCGTTAAATAAATGCAGATATTAAAAGATTCCTCATTTCTAATACTCATTTAACTTAACCGATTTTCACAACAAACATTAAGCAAACAAACATATTAAGAGATTCCCCATTCTTAATATTCTTTTAACTTAAGCGATTTTCAAAACAACATTAAGTAACCAAGCCATTAAGAGATTCACCATTCTTAATATCTAGTTAATTTAAACGATTTCCAAAACGAACATTAAGTAAACAAGACATTAAGAGATTCCCCATTCTTAATACTCATTAAACTTAAACGATTTTCACAAACAAACACACATTAAGCAAACAGAATTATTAAGAGATTCCCCATTCTTAATACTCTTTTAACTCCAACGATTTTCAACACAAACATTAAGTAAACAAGACATTAAGAGATTCCCCATTCTTAATACTCTTTTAACTCCAACGATTTTCAAAACAAACATTAAGTAAACAAGACATTAAGAGATTCCCCATTCTTAATACTCATTTAAATGAAACGATTTTCATAAAACACACATTAAGTAAATAAGACATTAAGAGATTCCCCATTCTTAATGCTCATTTAACTTAAACGATTTTCATAAAACACACATTAAGTAAACAAGACATTAAGAGATTCCCCATTCTTAATAGTTAAATTCATACATAAATGAGTTAAATTCATTTTTCCGCGAAACATCCGTCAATATCACCAAAACCCCATATTAGAATTTCACCCATAAAACATTAAATTCATTTTCCCCAAATCAACACTCTAACCCTAAAAAATTCTTTTCCACACAACCACAGATAAGTCCCTAAATGCAAACTAAAAGTATGGAAGGAGCCCTTACCTTCACGTTAGCTTTAACGTGCGATTACAGTGCCGCGGGTAAATTCGGTAAAATCTTCCGCTCGCAACACCGCTTCCAAAGTTGGTTCCCTAGCACCGTCGCGTGGTAGTGAGCAACTTTCCCTTCTATCTCTTCGCGAAATGAAGCTTAGATCTAGATGAAACGGGGAGGTTTGTGTTTAACGGTTTTGAAATCCCTAACACCGTTTGTCTTTGTTTTCACACCAAAGAGGAAGTATGAAGCTGAGATCTTCTTGCTTTCTTACCCACTAAGCCTTGGGTTTCCATTCTTGAAGTCAAAGAAAGAAAAAGGAAGCAAAACCAACGAATGAAGAAAAAGGGAGAAGGAGAATATGCGAGGCAGAGGAAGAAGGAGAAGTTTTCACGTTTTCTTTCTTTTACCTTTCTTTCCTTTCCTTTTCTTTTCTTTCTTTTTCCTTCTTTTCTATTTTCTCTTCTTTCTATTTCCTCCTATTTTTCCTCCACACAACATATATATATATTAATTATAATTAATAAATATCTTAAAATATCTAGAGATTTATTAAAATTACCATTTCTCCCATAACTTCCCAAATCACTTTTTGTTAAAAATATCTACTCTCGTCGCAACTCAATTGACAGATGCAATTTTTAGCAGTCCGAGGTATTTTTAACGAAACTGCTCAAAATTTAATTCTTCGTAAAGGATTCACCGCAGTTAACTTAATTTATTTATCGACGAGTAATTCTAATCTGGTATCAAAATATATTTCTGGGCATTTAAGCTCACAAAATATTGATAACTTGGCTAAAAGCCTCCGAGTTCAATACCCAAAATACACTAAAATACATGAAGTGTAATTTAAAATTATGGGTCTTACAATAACCTTTCAACTTAGCATACTCTTCGAAAGAGTTTTTATATGCCAAAAAAATGCATAAACAATGTTAAAAATGAAGTTCTAACAAACTACACTATCGTAGCCAAATACAACTGAGAAAATGCAGGTTTTCAGTTCTAAAATAGCTCAAAATCAATCAACACTTTAAACAATAATATTATCAATTATGAACTCATAATTAACACCACATTAATCTCTACAAATTCACACCTCAATTACATATCGAATATTCATAACATCTATTATGAGCACATAAGTACATCAAAACATAATCAGCCCAAGTTCACACCTCTAAGCAATTACGACAAATCACAACAACTACCGAATACATATATACAATCATCTTAGTATAAGAAACATGACTCGCGTGCCAAGCACCCTAATGCAATGCGTATATGCCAAAATGCATGATTCTGGAATTCCAAACCAAAACCCTCCTCGAAGGGCGTAAATCATAATTGTACTGTCTATCACATACCAGTACTAATTACCGATGTTCCACCTATCACGGGTCAGCACGATTTACTAAAAAGCGTAAATCGTAAACGTACCGCCTATCACAGACCAATACTGTTTACTGAGGTGCCACCTATAACGGGTCAGCACGATTTACTAAAAACATAAATCGTAAACGTACCGTCTATCCCAGACCAGTACTGTTTACCGAGGTGCCACCTATCACGGGTCAGCATGATTTACTAAAAATGTGCAGTCTATCACAGACCTATACGACGCGAAAATCCCCGCAAGGATAAGATGAACCAACAGATCACATGGCATCATCTCGTGGCCCATCACGGTCACCACTATCACCATGGCCCCATCGCGGTTACCATGTACTTTGAAATGCATGAGCATACTCTGACTCTTTTCACCACAATCATTAAGTAAATGCAGCTATTAAAAGATTCCCCATTTTTAATACTCATTCAACACTAATGATTTTTCAAACACAACACAGAGCATACTCAAACATAATTATTCACACCAATCATAATTTCCACAACCACACATAAATCACATCTCCAAATTCCATTCACATCTAAATTGAATTAAATTCATTTTCCACCAAGTCACGCATAAATTTCATCTCAAAAATTCATAATATTAACTATGAACACATCAATTTCACCTAACATAAATCACCAAAATTTCCAAACATTAATCACCATATTCAATCTCTAAAATTTTCAACCATAAATCACCACAACAACATTAATATATCAGAGTTCTCCCCACCACTAACTCGGTGCAACCGGTCTCGATTCCTTTTCGAGACTCAAGGAGCTAACTACATAAACATGAATATTTATAAGAATTTGTTCACAATAAAGCTAATCCAAACACAACAAAATTCCCAAAATTAAATCTTTCTCACACACCAAACTTTTAAAACCAAATAATCTATATTATTTACTTAAAACTAAATAAAACTAATATTGTCCAAATTTGACATTCAAAAGAAGGCACATTATGAATTAAGCCATGAATATGTATACCAAAGTAGACGTTGGAAGCATAGAATAGGAATTATCTTAATAAAGAAACGTAAACCCATTAACAATTATTGATAGTATACAAAAAGTTCAACAGAATAGAGAAAAGGCAAGAAAATGTAAAATAAAGTTGTTTTCTATTAACTTTTAACTTCACTGAATTCTTTAGGCAAAATGACCTTACATTTTCAATCAAGTACAATGAACAAATCATTATTGAGTGAACAAGATCTATCTCCTAAAAAACTACCATACATTGCAAACACAGTCCAAGTGTCTTACTGTTCCCATATTATTCCAATTTCCCAACTAGTATTATGAAATGTAACCCAATAGTTTAAACTTGAGTTAATAAAATACTCTAAACTTTTTTTCTTTTTAAACTCAATCAAAAGAGTAATTAAAAGAGTAACATTTTAAACTCTAATCAGTTTTAATTTCAATCTATCTTGTTGCTCAAACTCTTTAACTTAGTTAAAATTTGAACTTTTTCATAACTTTAACAACTCTAAATTTTTCGTAAAATTTCAACTTCAGTTCAAACTCATTTATTTGAAAATAACTCTTTAACTTACTCAAACACATCAAATTTAATCACTACACATATAAATCACATTAAATTCATTTTCTACAAATCCACACATCAAATACATCAAATTTCTTTTCCACAAAATCACAAATAATGTCCTAAATGCAAACTAAATGTTTGGAAGGAGCCCTTACCTTAACGATAGCTCTAACAAGCGATTACGGTACCGTAATTAATTCTGGTAAAATTTAAGTTCGTGACATCGCGTCGAAAACTAGTCCACTAGCACCGCAGCGTGGCAATGAGCAATTTTCTCTTCTGTCACTTCTTGAATGGAAGCTTAGATCTAGTAAATAAATGGGAGTTTGGGTTTTGTGGAAAGAAGGAGAAGAAGATTGAAGCTTGCTTTCTGATTCTCTCTCTGTTTCTTGCTTTCTTATCTATATATATACATCATTGCTTTCTATTTATATATATATATATAAATATATATACTTAAACTAATATATATATATATATATATATATTATTAAAATCAAACCACAAATATCTAAAAATATCTAGATATTTTATAAAATTATCATTTCACCCATCACTTCCCAAACCATTTTTTGTTAAAAATATTAACTCTCGTCGCAACTCAGTTGACAGATACAATTTTCAGCAACCCGAGGTATTTTTAACAAAATTGTCTGGTATTAAATTCTTCGTAACGTAAATAAATAAAACTATTGCTTGACGAATAATTTTATCGGGGATCCAAAAATATTTTTGGTATTTAATTCACAAAATGCCAAAATACATTAATTTGGCTAAAAAGCCTCAGAGTTCAACACTAAAATACCCTAAAATTGCATAATTTACAATTTAAAAACTATGGGTCTTACACAAACCATAATACGTATTTACTTATGAACTATGTGATTGTTGATAGCTTATTCTTGGAGAATCACTTAATCAATGAAGAAGACACATCTAGACGTATACATGCAGAGTTTTCCATATGGCTGAAAGCATACGTAAATAATGAGGCAAATGAAGTTGCCAACAAAGACATAATAGCACTATCTCGTGGTCCTTCATCAATAGCAATATCTTGGAACATTTACTTTGTTAACGGCTACACGTTTCACACTAAGGCCTATAACATTAATAAAAAAGACAATCAATAGTGGGGTGCATGTAAGGGGTCTTACTGAAGGACGAGAAGATGATTACTATGGCATGATCAACTATATCATATAACTAGATTACTTTGGTATGAAGGACAAGGTTGCATTCTTTTATTGTGTATGGTTTGACCCAACAAAAAATAGGGGTACAAAGATTCATCGACAACATCAAATTATTGATATTAAGATGGATAAATGTTATCGTCTTTATGATCCTTTCATCCTGGTGCAAAAAGCAAGATAAGTGTATTATGTTCCCTATCTAGAAATATGTAGATATGGTGTGTAGCAATTACCACAAAACCAAGGGGTCACGTGGAGATTGACAACACAGAGGATGAAATGCCTTATCAGTCTAATGGGATGTCACATGTTCTACCAATTGTAGAAATATAATCAATATCTTGTTTACGTGACAACTCACAAGTAGATATGTTCGAAGAGATTTTTGATTGAAGATTGTAGTTAAGGGAGAAAGGATAGTGATCGAACATATTATAATAGTATTTTGTATTGCACAATATTAGAGTTTATTTTATATATTTTGTATTACATTGTGTATTTTGTACTTAAGCAACTTGTTGATTATGATAAATTATTTATGCATTATGTATTTTGTGATTGAACATATTACAACTTGCTGATTTTGTATTATGTATTTTGATAAATTGTCTACTTAAGCAACTTGTATTTTGATAAATTGTATTATGTATTTTGTATTGCACTGTTCATTTTGTAGTTACGTGACATTTTTTATTTACTCTTTTTTACTTTATGACAACAGATGACTAACAAAGGTGGCAGTGATAAAGGAAAGGCCCATCCTACTAGGGGTAAACCAAAGATGATGCGACCAAGTAAACTTAATGAGCAACGGGATGTCATACGTTGCAACTTGTCTACCACTAGGCCACTTCATTGTTCATCTCCAGCCCCGTCTCAACCTCCAACATCAACTAAGATTGTAGCACCTGCTAATACTATAACAGTACCATCCCACCCGACACCATCTCTCATCCATGCCTCAACCCCTGAGGTATTTGCCTTTATGTCGACTCCAGGTTTAAGTATTCATAGCATGGGTGCCTCTTCACAACATTCACCACATAAGGATTTCGTAGAGAATAATGTGGAACAAACTTTCGATGATCATGAGGATAAGGTGGAAATTGGGGACCACAACCAATATGATGAGGAGGTGGGTCAAGGGAACGTTCCTCCTATCGTGCCTATGAGAGATGATAATGGAAAAGTCATTATACAACCTTATGGTAAAGGGTAAGTTACAACAATTGTTTCTTTTCTTAATATTAGAAGTATAACTATAGACACATATTATTTACTTAATACTTTATTTCTGCAATACATTAGTGCAAACTCACTCCTATCAACGCAGTTGTAGATGCCATTAGGTATGTCATAAAAAAACAATTTCGTGAGCCTATCTATGGTTAGAGTGCAACCACTGACATAATTAGACAAGATTGGTTTGAAAAGTTTGCGGTAAGTCTTTGAATATAATTATATGTTCAATTCATTTTTCTAGCATATATAGGGAGAATTGTGTAATTTATTCTGTTGATAGTAGATAGTACATATATACTTTTTGTTTTTCCCAAGAGAAGGTATCATGGGATCCTTGTCATAATGATATTGTGAAAAGTTTGTTTGAAAAAGAAGCCGCTAAAAGACTATCATACATGCTTACAAAGGTGACGAAAAAAGGGAATCGACCTAGTTGGATAGGTGAGGAAGCTTGGACTGGTCTTCAAGCATATTGGGAAGGTACATCATTCAAGAATTTCTCCAACCAAAATAAGACCAATCGAGCTTCAACAAGAGGCGGGGCTGTCCACACCTCAAGCCGCAAGGCTCATATTGATGTTACGATTGAGCTCGTATGTATTAAATTTACATTTATTTAAAATTAATACAATTTAATATTATGATATCTAATTCTGAGTTGTGATCTAATAATTTTGATTTTATTTGTAGAGCAATAACCTTCAAAGAGATTTACTTCCAGATGAGTTATTTTTGACAACCTACCAGAGGACAAATGGCGCTTAGGTCGATAGTCGCGCATAATCTACCTATGTATATTCTTTATTTATGTGAATTATTTATTACAAATTATTTATATTACAAATCAACCAAAAAATATATATATATATATATCAATTACATCTTCTATATAAAAAGTACTTGAACAAAGTTTTATCCTCCAAATAAAACTTTATAGATCCTAAATACAAAATATCTTGAAACGATTTATTTTGTGATTTAAATTGTACAAAAAAAATTTAAACTTATAAAATAAAACATATGAATTTTAAGAAAATAATTTACTCAATCAATAATTAATATGATTTATCTTTTGAAGGTGCTAGAAAAATATAAGAAAAGAGGATTTTGAATTGTGTTGAATATTTTTGAAAAATAATTTTTTTGATAAACTGAACATATGTTCTTTATCAAATAATTCAACTGTGATCATAAAACAATTGAAATATAAGTTGAAGCTCAATAATTTTGTTGTTCAACAATTCTTTTGATGTGTTCATGGATTTTTTAAGAATTATTTTTAACAAATTATTGTCTTTTTCTTTTGGTACATAAATCATTTCTAAGAATGTTCTTCATTGTATATTTTTCAATGATCAACATTGGAAACTGGTGAGACTCGAATGACTGTTGCTTCTGGTGGAAGGTAGAACAAGAATGTTTACTTACCAATGTTACTCATGTTCGAAGAGGTATGATATCAAGTGCAATTTGTGCTTTTGTTTATTTCCTAAGGTTTGCCTCTTATTTTCTAAAAAAAAAAAAAACAGCTACTATATCATCTATATAAATGCTTTAATCATTACAATAGAATCAATAGCATAGACATTTGTGACATTCTCTACATGAAAAATGTTTTTGAAGGTAAACCTAATGCAAATTTGAGAAAATTTGTCCATAATAAAATAGAATCAAGCATACGCATATCACAATTAAAAAATAAGTGGAAATAACTTATTAGTTAATTATATTATTAGTTGACTAACATGACAACAGTAAAATAAAAATATTTAACTATCTAAAGCGGCATACTAATCACTATGTCTCCTCTTTGTTGACAAATTTTTTCATTTGTTGTAATCTCATCATCTACCTGTACATATAGTGTGCAAACAACTACATGAGAAACAAATGAAGGTGGCTTACCATTTTAAAAGATATTATTAAGTAGAGTCGGGTAAATCAAATGCACATCATTATTAAAGAAAATAACACAATAATAAGAACAAGATTTAAATATTTATTTGATCTATACAAATATAATATTTTTTTATTTTAATTCTTGTAAGTTTTTTTGTTTGGATTTAGTCCCTATAAAATCAGATATGAACGACTTTGATCACTAACATCAAATCAATATTAAAATAATAAAGAGTTTTCCAAAATCCCCTAAACATTTCTTTTAATTTTTTTCTTCATATTTTCTTTATAAAATATCACTAAATATTAAATGATCAATAAATAAATTTATTAATTAATAACATAAAATATTTTAATTTTTAATATATCATAAAAGATTATGTGTTAGTGTGTATTTATAGGCACACATGTCATGACAGGTTATTAGTTCTTTCTTTTTTTGGATCAGAATCAATTGTCTATGATTTTATGGGGACTAAATCCATAAAAAAGAAAAAAAAAACAAATTAAAAGGACTAAAATCATAAAATAGTATATTTGCAAGGATCGAAAACATATTTAAAACTATTAACAAAATACATGATAGCAAACCATGAATCCTAATCGTGAACTCTCCACATTAGATCTTTCTAACTTTAGGTTGGTGTCTCTAGAGAAGCTACTTGCTATTTTTCAAATAAGAGCGTCTAATTCAGGTTATCCAATACTCGACGGAACATCTAAGAAGTGCCATACTCTTCCTACTATTAAGGTCTTAAGGGTCCCATCGATTGTTGACCTCTAATTCTATCACACATCAATCTCTCTAACATGTCCTACTATAAAATACATGCGCTTTCAAATAGTTGAACTACCTATTACAGCGCTTTTTTCACAAGTGCTGTAAAAGACATGCGCTTTCATTGAATTTAACTACCTAACACAGCGCTTTTTTCACAAGCGCTGTAAAAGACATCTTTCAAATAATTATATACGTTGGAAACCCTCATATCCTCTACATCTTTCAAATAATTGAACCCTAATATCCTCTACGTACTGTGCGGCCATCTACGTTGTCTCAGGTAATTTTTAATTTGTTTTTGTCAAAATATCTTTAGTTTTTTAATATATATATTAAATCTCTTCTACACATATATACCACATGATCTGTTATGTTTTGAAATTGTCAAAAATTGTCAAAAACTCATACCACATGATATGTTCTGTTTTGAAATTGTTAGTTGATATTGGTTTCTTTTTGAAACTTGTTGATATGTTTATTAGTTTTGTAACTTCATTTAAAGCTTATTAGTTTTGTAACTGCATTTATATAGGTGGTATAATATGGATAGGAAATGGATGTCAGCTAATCGATTGTCAAAAGAGTATGAAATTGGAATGAAGGAGTTTGTTGAGTTTGCACTGAAGAATGCAAAAGATCCAAATAGAGTAGTTTGTCCTTGTTTAAAATGTTGTTTTGGAAAACGTGTTAGAGAAGATAAATTAGAAGGACATCCAGTATGTAATGGAATTGATCAAAGCTACACATGTTGGATAAGACATGGTGAGAAAAAAAAGGAAACATTAATTTTGAGAATAGTTCGACATATGCTTCAACTGACTTCGATACATATACATATGAGCCGGACCGAGTTGATGAGATTGCAAAAGCAGTTGAAGAAGATCTTCGAGATTGTCCTAAAATGTTTGAAAGTTTGTTGAGTGATGCATCGAAAGAGTTATATAATGGTTGTACTAAATTCACAAGACTGTCGGCGATATTAAAGTTGTACAACTTAAAAGCGAGTAATGGATGGTCTGATAAAAGCTTTACAGATTTATTAACACTCATAAAAGATATGTTTCGACACCCTGCAGATTCCCCACAATGGGCAAAAATTGATCACGAGTATCCTGAATTCTGGATAGAGTCAAGAAATCTAAGACTTGCACTTTCTACTGATGGAATGAATCCACATGGTCTTCAAAGCATCTCACACAGCACGTGGCCTGTAATTTTGGTAATATATAACCTACCTCCATGGTTATGTATGAAGCGTAAGTTTATGATGTTGTCTCTGTTAATTTCTGGACCCAAACAACCGGGGAATGATATCGACATATACTTGACTCCTCTAATCGAAGATTTAAAACGTATGTGGGAGACAGGTGTGAAAGTTTATGATGGGTATAAGAAAGAATGTTTCAATTTGAGGGCAATGTTGTTCGGCACAATTAATGATTTTCCAGCATATGGTAATTTATCAGGATATAGCATTAAAGGTCAGTGTGCATGTCCTATATGTGAAGAGAGTACAAATTGGATGCGGTTGAAACATTGTAAGAAGAATGTGTTTCTTGGACATTGTAGATTTTTACCTTATAGTTGATAGCGTTTCAGCAAGTGTACTGAATCGTTGCAAGTAATAATAAAACGGTAGTACCGAGTGTTGAACTCAAGGATTGCGTTTTACTATTGAATTATATTTAATTACTAAAATTGAACAAAAAGGTTCCAAATTGATTGAAATAATATTTAAAATTAACAACAGTAATAAAATTGATCTTTTATAATGAGAAAAATGTCAGGGATAAGTTTCACTTCGAATCCAACCTTGGTGTCTAATTTGATCCTAGTTACTGAATTCCTTTATTGAATTATTACCGAATTCTCTTTATTATTCTTGCCCTAATGTCTTAGTGACAGAACCTTTAATTCCAAAGTAACCCCTAATTCCTTAGTAGATTTAAGATTAGAATTAAGCATTAGCGTATAGAAATTCTCTTATAAATTATTGCTTTGCAAATAATTTAATTGGTTTCATGACCTGCATCTATCCCTAGACTACAAATTCATGAATTTCTCATCTCAAGCATTCGTAAAGTCCACTTCCGTTTCAAAATACAAATCGTAGAACATTTTAATATTGATCAAGCAATAAAAAGCATTAAGCACAGAGATGAGAAAAACAATTCAATAAACTCATTCATATAACTAGAAATCAAATCAGAAAAATAAGGGTTTCATCTGGTTACACTCATCCCTAACAAATAGGGTTTAGTTACTCATGGTAGAGATACAAAAGATAAGGATTAAAGAAGAATTACAAGAATGATTCATGGATGATTCTTGATAAAACTGCTTCAATGGCGTTAGAAACGGTCGTCTTTGAGTTTCTATGCTAGGGCACAAGTCTCCCAACTTCCCAACAGTACAAAAAGATCCCTAAACAGTAAAAAAATTGTGTTTTTATGATTGCTGATCCGCGTCACGTGCCCCAGGCGCAGGATTTGCGCTCCGGGCGCGCCTGGACAGTGTTGAAAGGCTGGAAATGCGCCCCAGGCGCGCAGGGCGCGCTCTAGGCGCACAACATCTGCTATGTGACGTATTTTGCATTTTGCTCATCTTCCGAGTCTGAATTCGGTCCCGGCGTCTTCATGAAAGTTGTAGATATGGATCTTAGATTTCATTAGCACTTGCATTTACTTCAATTGGACATCTAGACCTCCAGATATGGCTGAAATAATCCACATAGGTCATGTTGATTTCTCACCAAAATTCAGCATTGCACTAAAACAAAGTAACAACGCAAAACTACGAAAAATATCTACTTAATTAAGCAAATAAGAACAAAAGCATTTCATTAAATCAAATAACTAAAATCAACAAAATATATCAAATAACTCACTAAATTAACTAATGATTAAAGATAAATAAGACTAAAATCAATAAAAGTTATGCATATGATGAAGAGTCATCACAACCCCAAACCTAATCTATTGCTTGTCCCCAAGCAACAATTAATTTCATATTTGGTGCAGTTAAAAGCAAACTTAAACTCAATTTCTCATTTCAAATCAAACTCAATTCTCAAAGTTTCAGCTACTACAAAACATCCATCATACTCTATGGTTGCTTACAAAAAATAACAAGATTTATACACGTTGGCATTCATTTATCAAATTCAACTCTCTCTTCACACAAGCTCACCAAAATTTCTCTCACGTGTTTAGAAGGGTTATGAATTTATCACTCAAATCCTAGAACATGCATCACGCTACCATAGGCTTGAAAAAATTCTAGTTAGCAATCACAATGCAGCAAACACATACATTTTTGGAGGACTTTCGGGTTGTAATGGGGCTTAGGTAAGGGTAGGACATTTTGGGATAGTAGGCTTTACTAATTGGAGTTAGGCATATATTTCCAAATTATTCTACCATTTTTTTTTCTTCACCTTTTCATTCTAGAGATTCTCAAACATTGACAAAAGAACCAAGAAGATATTATTTATCAATTTTTTTGTTTCTTTTGATTTTTCTTATTTTCTTATTTTTTTTTTTTTTTGTGAGAATCACCACCACAAACTTAAAAGGTTGCTATCCCATGAGCAACCCCAAACTTAGAATTTGATCAAAACAAGACAAAAAATTTCTACCTAACTCCAAGTAAGGTGATGTAATTGAAGTAGGGTTTTTGTTTTGTAATGTGGCTAGTAACCGAAATAAAGGGGCAAGGCTCAAAGGGGCTAGCAAAGGATAACATTTTCATAGGGTAGTTAGAAAGGCTCAAACGACCAAATAAAATTGCCTCATTGTATGCATAAATTACAAGTGATGCAAGTCAGAATTAGTGCAAGTTCTGAAGGGATAATACACGTCTGGATAATCACACAACAAAGAATTTAAGTGTTTAGGCTCAAAAGCTCACAGCTAGGATAATAAGAAAGAGTATGAATTATCTAAATGATGCCAAACATGCCACTACAAAATTTATTTAGTGTTTTTTTTTTTAAATGCGAGTTAGACTTCAACAACCAAGCAGTAATCAACAATGCATGAATTAGTAAAACTTATCGAATTAAGCAATGATATGAGCAAAGAAATATAGTTTAAATTTCAAAATCTCAAACATAAAACTTAAGATCAAATGCAAGTTGTTAATAATTCTTCATCATAATGCACGTTTTCACACAATTAGAAAGAAACAAATTCAAATAACAAAAATAAGATTGCAAAAAAATAAAAGTTACCTCTACCTGTGGGTTATCTCCCACGAAGCGCTTCTTTAAAGTCATTAGCTTGACGCCTCAACTATTGTCAAGGTGGCATATATGACAGGAAGAACACATCATCCTTCTTTTTCTTTTTGTTTGGTAGAAATTCCATAAACTTCAGAAATAAAAGGTGTTGCTTCCATGTCCTTCTCAATTGGACATTGCTGAACAAGGCATAGATTGAATCTCGAACTTTATCAATCTCTTCTTTTTTCTTTTCCTTGTTCTTCTTTTCTTCTTGCTTATCTTCTTCTACCACAACAATGAAACTATCTTCAATTTTCAACTTCTCCTCCATCTTCTCAAACTTAGCCACTTGCTCAGATAACCTCTCACATTGATTTTCAAATCTTTCAATTGAAACCATGTTATTCTTCATGAATTCAACCAAAAGTCAGTAATGTGAAAGTCTTTGTCATCTGATTCTTTGGATAGAGTTTTAGGAGGTAGAATTTGTTCCCAATTTATCTTTTGAATGTAATACTCGATGTTTTCTGTAACTTTGAGAAAAAAATCTTCATATTCTATTAGTTCATCAAGGTCATCTGAACAATGTCCATTCTTATGTGCTTCTCTGCAAAAGTCACACCTAAGAGGCTTCCATGGTGGGATCTGAGGGTGATATTTTGAAAATGTATAGCTCAAGATTTATGCCCCTCAATCATGCGACATATACCCGATATAAGACAAGTATCACACTCTTCATATAATTGTAGTAGAATATCATCATCATAATCTTCCATGCTCTACAGCGCATAGTTATCTCAAACAAAGAAGAGAAAAACCACTAGACATGACATTAGCAAGTTCAACAAATAAAAATAGAAAATAAAAGATTTTTAAAAAAAAAAATCAAAATCAAAAATTTTATTGCAGAGCAAAAAAAATTCAATTAAGTAAATAAATTAAATTCAATAGTGATATGGCAATCCCCGGCAACGGCGCCAAAAACTTGATAGCGTTTCATCAAGTGTACTGAATCGTTGCAAGTAATAATAAAACGGTAGTACCGAGTGTCGAACTCAAGGATTGCGTTTTACTATTGAATTTTATTTAAATACTAAAATTGAACAAAAAGTTTCCAGATTGATTGAAATAATATTTAAAATTAACAACAGTAATAAAATTGATCTTTTATAATGAGAAAAATGTCAGGGATGAGTTTCACTTCGAATCCAACCTTGGTGTCTAATTTGATCCTACTTACTGAATTCCTTTATTGAATTATTACCGAATTCTCTTTATTATTCTTGCCCTAATGTCTTAGTGACAGAACCTTTAATTCCAAAGTAACCCCTAATTCCTTAGTAGATTTAAGATTACAATTAAGCATTACCGTATAGAAATTCTCTTGTAAATTATTGCTTTGCAACTAATTTAATTGGTTTCATGACCTGCATCTATCCCTAGACTACAAATTCATGAATTTCTCATCTCAAGCATTCGTAAAGTCCACTTCCGTTTCAAAATACAAATCATAGAACATTTTAATGTTGATCAAGCAATAAAAAGCATTAAGCAAAGAGATGAGAAAAATAATTCAATAAACTCATTCATATAACTAGAAATCAAATCAGAAAAATAAGGGTTTCATCTGGTTACACTCATCCCTAACAAATAGGGTTTAGTTACTCATGGCAGAGATACAAAAGATAAGGATTAAAGAAGAATTACAAGAATGATTCATGGATGATTCTTGATAAAACTGCTTCAATGGCGTTAGAAACGGCCGTCTTTGAGTTTCTATGCTAGGGCACAAGTCTCCCAACTTCCCAACAGTCAAAAAGATCCCTAAATAGTAAAAAAATTGCGTTTTTATGATTGCTGATCCGCGTCACGCGCCCCAAGCGCAGGATTTGCGCTTCGGGCGCGCCTGGACAGTGTTGAAAGGCTGGAAATGCGCCCCAGGCGAGCAGGGCGCGCTCTAGGCGCACAACATCTGCTATGTAATGTATTTTGCATTTTTCGCATCTGCCGAGTCTGAATTTGGTCCCGGTGTCTTCATGAAAGTTGTAGATATGGATCTTAGCTTTTATTAGCACTTGAATTTACTTCAATTGGACATCTAGAACTCCAGATATGGCTGAAATAATCCACATAGGTCATATTGATTTCTCACCAAAATTTAGCATTGCACTAAAACAAAGTAACAACCCAAAACTACGAAAAATATCTACTTAATTAAGCAAATAAGAACAAAAGCATTTCATTAAATCAAATAACTAAAATCAACAAAATATATCAAATAACTCACTAAATTAACTAATGATTAAAGATAAATAAGACTAAAATCAATAAAAGTTATGCATATGATGAAGAGTCATCAATAGTCATCAGTATCGTGGGTGGAGAAATGCATTTAATGGAAAATCAGAGGAAGGTAAAGCTCCTTTAGCACCGACTGGATATCAAATACTTGAAAAAGTACAAGGTTTGACCAATAAATTTGGCAAACCTTTTGCGCGAGAGCTGGTCAAAACTGGGTGGAAGAAAAAGTCAATTTTCTTTGAATTGCCATATTGGAAGTCTTTGTATATAAGACATTTCCTCGATATGATGCATATTGAAAAAAAATGTATTTGATAGTGTTATTGGTACGTTACTCAATGTTCCAGGAAAGTCTAAAGATGGCATCAACGCATGGCATCAACGCAATATTGGACTTGGTCGATATGGGAATAAGAAATGAATTGGCTCCAATAAAGAAAGGTAATCGCTCATTTCTACCTCCAGCCGCTCATACTCTATCTAGAAAGGAAAAAATTGTTTTATGTAAATTTCTACACGAAATTAAAGTTCCAGAAGGATACTCTTCGAATATTAAAAATTTGGTTTGTATGAAAGACCTCAAGTTAAAAGGTTTGAAGACCCATGATTGTCATATTCTAATGGAGCATTTGCTACCAATAGGTATACGATTCATTTTACCTGAAAAAGTTCGACTAGCATTAACTAGATTATGCTTCTTCTTCAGGGAAATTTGTAGTAAAGTGATCGACCCTCAGAAATTACCGACATTGTAGAGGGAAATTGTTGTTACTTTGTGTGAGCTTGAAATGTATTTCCCACCATCATTATTTGATATAATGGTTCACCTTACTGTTCATCTGGTTAAGGAGACACAACTTTGTGGGCCAGCTTATATGAGATGGATGTATCCGATAGAACGATATATGAAAATATTAAAAGGGTACTTAAAAAGTAGAAGTCGACCAGAAGGTTGTATTGCTGAATGATACATTGTTGAAGAGTCTGCTGAATTTTGTACTGAATATCTGTCAAATGTTGAATCCATAGGGCTTCCCATGTCTCGTCATTCGGGAAGACTATCAGGAGAAGGGATAATTGGAAGGAGACTACTGATTATATCAAGCACAGAATTGGAGCAGGCACAATTGTATGTTCTGCACAATGATGATGAGGTTCAATCATATGTTACAATACACATGGATCAATTATCTCGTTTGAACATGAATAGGAATCAAAATTGGATAACTCGAGAGCACAATCGAAGTTTTATAACATGGTTAAAAAATCACATAAAGTCAAAATTTGATTTAGACCCCGGATCAATTTCACAGAGATTGAGGTGGCTAGCAAATGGTCCGAGCTGACATGTCTTTTCTTACACTGGTTATGTTATTAACGGCTACACATTTTATACCAAAGAACAAGATGATCAGACCACTGTGCAAAATAGTGGAGTCACTCTCGTAGCTGAAGCGATGCATGTCTCAAGTGCAAAAGACAAAAACCCAATATATGCAAATCTATCATATTTTGGGGTTATCGGGCGCATATGGGAGTTAGACTACACAATGTTTCGTGTTCCCATATTTGGTTGCAAGTGGGTCGATAATAATAATGGCGTTCGGATTGATGAGTCAGGATTCTTGCTTGTTGATTTTAATAGGGTGGGATACAAAGACGAGCCTTTTATTTTAGCGTCACAAGCTCAACAAGTGTTTTATGTCACTGATCCTTCTGATGATAAATGGTCTTTTTTCCTATCGACCAATAAAATAAGTGATGATAACAATAATGATGAAGATGTTGGTAATGATCTTTTATTTGCAACATCACAACAACCACATGAAATTGATTCAACTGATGAGTTTATATCTTAGAGATGATCATGATGAGGGAATTTGGATTAATCCATCATTTTGTATTGTAAATGGACAAACAAATGTGAATCCCACCAGGAAAAGAAGAAGGGCATCTTAATGTACATGCATGTAATCTGAATTATTGTGATAAAATTTCTTGTAATCTGAATTGAATGTTTTATACTAAGTTCTGATTAATTTATTTTCTGCTTATATTTATATTTAGCTTGATTTGAGTGTTTTATAATAAGTTCATGTAACAATGAGTGTTCTATATTTAGCTTGATTTGCATGAACTGAACTGAATATTTAGGTTGATTTACATGAAGTGAATATAAATTAGTGTATTTTGCTTTTGCTGCTACTGGTTATGCTAATGCAACTTATATAATGTAAATTAAGTGCCATCAAAAGGAACATATCTGAGTTACTGGGTGTTGAACCAATTGTCAGTTACTTGACAATTTAATAAAATTTATGTTCATTTTATTTGTCAATAAGAATGAGTTTGTTATTTGACTCATTTTTGTGTTTGATTGCGTGATACTTCACAGGAGGTTTATGCCCTGCAACTTCAGCTGGCTTAATTACATGGACATTTTAAAAATAAAATAAAGATACATTTGGTTTCTGATGGAGACCTTTTAAAGCGCTTATTGGAAAAGCGTTGTAAAAGAGCCTTTTAAAAAATTAAATAAGGACGCCTAAATAACATTCATCACACCTAACAGGACCTTATCTAACAGGATTTTCTTCAAACACCTTGTACGCATTTTTCTCAAAAACACATTGTTAACAGGCTCTTTAACAAAAACACATTGTTAACAAAAACATCAGACTCAAATCCATTTTTCGCAACATGGCAATGAACCTGAAGACCAAGTTTCAATTTAAGAAGGAATGTAAAGAGATGAAAAGGGTGTTGAGGTGGCGATTGAATTGTTTGGAGGTTCAGCATAAAAGGAGTAAGCTTTGATGTTTGTGAGGAAGAGTTTAAAAAATAACATTCATAAAAAAACAATAAGGCCTTTTACAGCGCTCTTTTAAAAAAGCGCTATAAAAGACTATAAAAATAACATAATAAAACAATGAGGTCTATTACAACACTTGTTCAAATAAGCGCTGTAAAAGACTCTTTTAAAAATAAAATAAAGAGACCTTTTACAGCACTTATTAGAACAAGCGCTGTAAAAGACTTTTTAAAAACAATATATAACATTCTAAATCAATGAGGTCTTTTACAGCGCTTATTTGGAAAAGCGCTGTAAAAGAGACTTTTAAAAAATTAAATAAGGACGCTTTTTAGAGCGCTTTTTTAACAAGCGCTGTAAAAGGCTTAGGCCTTTTAGATCGCTCTTTGAAAAAGTGTTGTAAAAGGGTTATAAAAAAGTGTTGTAAAAGGGTTTATATATATAACAGTAACCGCTTCAGTTTCCTCTTCATTACGTAAACTACACTATCATCTCAACCTTCATCGTTCTTCTCTTCTTTTGCAAACCCTAAAATCCCGTCCATTACCAACTGTTTTTTCACGATCATCTCCTTCATTTTGAACCTTATTTCCATCCAAGATCATTTCGAACCTTATATTTTCATTGAAATACGTAACCCTCATTACGTATTTCTTCAAACTGTTTTCTGTGAACCTTATTTCTGTGAACTTTCTGTGTTCGCTCTTTTCTTCGCATTTCATCTTTCTTCGAACCATTATTCAGGTATTGACGTTATTAATTTTTTGTAATCATTAAAATGCATGTTGAGCTTGTTTAAAATATATATACTGATACATGTTGAGCTTGTTTAGAATAATGCATGATGCATGTTGAGCTTGTTGATGTTATACTAAACTGCATGTTGAACTTGTTGTAGTTAAATGGATACAAACAAGGATTTAGAATGTCAAAATAAAGACGTTGGCACCACTAAGGCTTATGAAAATGAAGTCAAACATGGTGCAACTATAATGCAAAATGTGATTAAAGCAAGGAGCAGTGGCATGAAGTTTGAGGTTATACTATACTATATTCTGTTTGCTGTGTATTTTTTTTTAGCTTTTTTAATAGCATGTACTTACTATATGAGTTTATTAGGTTGGCTGGAATGAGAGTGGTCAGTCAATTGACCCACACAGCTCTATGTTTGTAAGCTATATTGGGGCTGTTGTTCGTCAAAATATCCCAATTACAATTGACGATTGGAGAGATAAGGTGTTGAAGGATGCCAAAGACATAATATGGAATGACATTCAAGTAAATTTATTGATCCAATCTTTTGTCATTTATAATTTTTTCATTGAAATACATTACTTATAATTTTTTTCATTGCAGACGACTTTTGTCCTTGATGAGGGACGAAAGAGTTACGTTTTGAGAGTTTCTGGGAAAATCCATCGGGGATTTAGATTTCATTTCTCAAATTTCTATCTAAAAGATAGAGAAGGAAACACAACTGCTGAACCTCCAAAAATATATCAACATTATATATCAAATGATGCATGGAAAGCATTTGTTTCCAAACGTTCTGACCCCGCATTTGTCGTAAGTGATTAATTTATTAGCATTTGTGTGTTTTATTATTCATATTCGTAGCGTATTTTAAATTTTTACATAATTGCTATTTTTTTATATAGAATATTAGTAAGGCAAATCGCGAGAGGGCAAGCAATCCGACGCACCCATACAAAAAATCACGTATGGGATATGTACGTCTAGAGCAAAGACTTGTAAGTAATTAAACATCACTTTTATATAATGAGAGAATTTGTATTATAAACTATAGTTTCTAACTAATATTTTGTTTATGATCTTAACGAATAGCGACAAGACACCCAATCCGATCAACCATTGGGTCGTCATATATTGTGGAAGGAAGCTCGTGTAAATAAAGACGGGGTGGTTGATAATGAAAATGTCAAAAAAATAGTAGAACTTTGTGTAAGTATATAATCACTTTAATATTTTTTAATATTGTATTTATCACTTGAATATTTTTTAATATTGTATTTTAAAAATGCTATTGAACTTATCTTTTTAATGTTACATGTATTTTAGGAGACCATCGAACAAAGTTCTGAAAATGAAGAGGGCAACAAGGCTAGTTGCAAGGACATTCTGGGCAAAGTTTTTAATGTCCCTGAGTATTCCGGTCGAGTTAGGGGGAAAGGATTTGGCGTAACTCCCAAAAGCTTTTTTCCTCAAGAGAAGCGCCAAAAACCTTCCTACGAGGAAGTATTAGAGAAGCTCAGAATCCTATCAGAGCAAGTGGCACTGTTGGTGAATACGAATAAAGACAAGCAACTTCCGGATCAGCTCCAACGTGAAATACAAATGGAGAGTGAAACCGGGAGTTGCAACGTCGGTTTGAAAAGTATTCACAAGGTAATTAATTACTTACTTGCTTATGTAATTTCTTATGCATTAAACAATATTATATATTAACTGTACTTATGTTTTAACTATTGATTTAGGGTGTCACTTCATGTTTCCTATACTTGTCCTCGCCCACTCATCGGAAGGTGGGAAAAGGAAAATTGTACAATACTTTGGGAGAAGTATTGCACAATACTCCGATCCTTGCAGGCCATGTCAAAGTATCGCCTACTGTTGCTATCGAACCAACTGCACCGTTGCCGATACCAGACAACGACGGAGATATGCAGACATTGGGCGAAGCTATTGGTAGTTACGTGGCATGACCCACAAACCTTGTTGCCCTCATTAAAAGGCCTCCCAGAAACGAATCAGTTACGTCTCCCGAAAAGGTTTGTCACATTTATTGCATAAGGTTTGTCAATTTTTTCAGATTCAATAAACTAACATTTAACCTAATTTTTGTAGGTCCAAATAAATAAACCAGCCGCACATCCAAAAAAAGGCAGCAAACCTCAAAAATTGGAGGTTAATAGAGCTGCCAAATTATAAAGGCCGGAGGGCAATAAAGCTGCCAAACTTGCAGCAAGAAAAAAACTGGATCGGGGGAAATCAGTCGCTGCTGGTGCTGCTCCTAATATAAGTCAGCCATGCCTTGGTAAATACGGGGCGTGTCTTGACATCCAAGTAAAAAAGAACATGGGCAGCAGCGACGATTCGCGCATGGTACACATGAATAAAGATATATTCGGAGATGATTATGAGGAATTTCTAGAAAATGAGCACATATACGAACTTCTCGAACATAAGGAGCTCGGTGCTACTGTAATAAGCTTGTACATAAGGTAAAAAATACTTTTAATTGCATTTATTGGTAATTAATTAAATGTATTGGTAATTAATCTTGTTTAAAATTTTCATTGAACGTTTTTGTATGAGAAGGTCGTGTGCCCGAGGCAATTGTCAAATAAATACTCATTCTTGTCTTCGCATAAGACGTCGATGTGGAAACTCGATCTAGAAAATGTAAAGAAATACATTGTAAATATGTTTTTAGGAAATATAGAAAAGGATAAATTGTTCTTCGCACCATATAATTCAGGGTACGTAATTTTATCTTTTTTAATTGATGAGAATTTAATTTTATAGTTGTGTATAAACAAAATTGCTTAACCAATTCTTATTGTTGTAGGGCACATTGGCTGCTATTTGCAATCAATGCGGTCTGTGAAGTTATATACTATTTGGATCCCGTGCATGGCAATTACAACAATCATTTTGAAATAAAAACTATGTTCGACACGTAAGTAATATTCATTTATTTCTTACATATATATATAAATAATGTGTTTGTTCATGCTATAATAATCACATTTATTCATTCGATAGTGCCTTAAAAGTTTTTCGATCTCAAAGTGGTGCGACAGTGTCGAAGCAAAAGTCTAATAACATTACATGGATCCCAATAAAGTGCCCTCGTCAAACAAACAACATCGACTGTGGATACTACGTATTGAGATTCATGAAGGAGATTGTTGACAAGAATAAAACTATTATCCTAGAAACGGTACGGTATTTTGATTATATGATTTTCATATATAAATTATCTATATATTTGATACTAACTTAATATAATATGTTCAATTTTTATATTGCATTACTTTGACAATTCCAGTCCATCATATTCTGAGCAAGATTTGATGGAATTAAAGGAAGAATGGTGTGAGTATGTGCTTGACATGAAAATTATTTGATTTTCTGGGAAATAGCATGTTGCTGGGCAAGGGATCTGAATATTATATGGTAGCTAGTGCATATTATGTATATTTTTTTAGTTATTATATGTATATGATCATAGGACAATATATAAACATGCATATGAATATGTTGTAAATTAGGTTTAATGTATATGTAGTTACTTATGTTGTAAATTACTGTGTTACAGGGTAATATATATGTATCATATTGTGTGAACTGCTTATTGTAAATTACTGTGTTACAGGGTAGTATATATGTATCATGTTGTAAATTACTTATTCTAGTTGTGTTGTGTTGTGTGAATTGGTTCAAAATAATTATGGATAAAAACATAAAAGACAACACTTTATAAAAAAAATGCCATAAAAAGCTAAAAAAAGCTTTTCAAATATATACAGGTTTTAAAAAAAAATACACATTTTACAGCGCTTTTTTGAAAAAGCGCTGTAAAATGTGCGTTGGGTGGACATTTTACAGCGCTTTTTGTAAAAAACGCTGTAAAAGGTACACCAAAAAATGAATTATGGGTATGCCTTTTACAGCGCTTATTTCAAAAAGCGTTATAAAAGGTACACCAGATATATGAATTATGGGTATGCCTTTTACAGCGCTTTTTGCAAAAAGTGCTGTAAAAGGTACACCAGATATATGAATTATGGGTATGTCTTTTACAGCGCTTTTTGCAAAAAGCGCTGTAAAAGGTGCATAACAAGTGCACGTTATATTTACATGATTTATGGCGCTTTTTTAAAAGCGCTGTTGTATCTTTTACAGCGCTCGATTCCACACTGTTTTTTTTTTTTTAAAAAAAACCGCTGTAAAATCCTATTTTTCACGTAGTGTCACATCACCACCATATAAAACAACATCAACAATATTTATTAACAATTAACATTACTATTTTAATTCTAATTATTAATCCATAACTTAATACCTTTATTCTTATTACTAGATAATTACTAACTTAATTTTCTATCCTAACTTAACCTAATAAATTAACCCTATGTGTTTAAAGGGATTAACACTAAACAATTTGGCTAATAACACCATTCTAATCGATTAATCCTTAATTTTTTTGTCACTTTCTATTTTAATTCTCAAGCTAATCGATCACTTAAGTTTTACTAGTTGATTAACTTTAAACTTCATATTTATTAAATCTTCCATACTATTCTAATCAAGTAACATAACATTGCTAATCAATTATTTCTTAATTAGACATTTTACAAATCTAGGCATCATCATAATCGATTAACATGGCCTAACTAAATGGTTATTTTACAATTATCTTAAAACCAATCGTTTAATCCTACTTTACTAATAAATTAATCTTATCCAATTTATCTCTTTTATTACGTATTATTCGATTAACCTCTAGTTCTAATCCATTACTGTATCAGAAACGGAATAGAATGCATTTTCATAAAAACATAGTCAATTAAAACATTGATCATTAAAATATATCACGAACTACTACAACACATACCATAACTACAATTATGTTATAAACTATATTAATTAAATCATTAACGTCCAACACATCATCATCGATTTTCATAATTTTAATAAACAGGTAAGATTTCATTAGCGATAGTCTAAAAAAGACAACAAATAATTCATTAATTTTACTGTTCCCACAACGATTCTAATAGGTGAATTAACATACGAACAATCTAATATAATATAAAAAATGAATATATCTAAAGTTTCTAATTAAGAATTACAATAGAAACAAGAGGTATAAGTGTCAATGTACCGATTGAGATCATTTTTGATCCGTGGGAAAAGAATATAGCCTGTGTAGTAAATTATGCATCGTATCTTTTAGTTACGTACCACCTGATTAGTTAATCCACCTATTTAAGTGTATTTTAACTTTAAAAATTTGCGTGTTCTTGAATTCGTAAGGTGGACCTCACAAATCCTTAAACACTCATATCTTAGTTAATTTTGAGTGGATTTCAATTTCCTTTGTTGTTGTGCAATCTATAGAGGAGCTATAAATGATACTATTTCATTCTCTAGTCAGAGTAATTCTCAATTGGTAAAGTTACACCACACTTTTTGTTTCGTTTATTTTTATATAAAAGTCCACTTTAAATTAATTGATGGTATTCGATTTAAATATTCATGATGTGAATAGTTAATAATATTTTCGTTGCAGAGATGATTTCTAATTTGTTTATTAGTTCTACTTAGAAATTAATAATTTGATATATATTCTAAGATTTTAACCATTTGTAGTAATTAGGACAAAAAAAACTATAATTAACACAGTAGCTAACATTATTCCATTCTTAATTGATTAAAAGAAGACAATCCAAAGTCCACTTAAGACGACTTGATTGAGTAGCACATATTGCGCTATAAGCTAATAGTCCAAATAAACAAACATTTTAGGCTTAGAAATTCACAAATGATCTATATGTGTGACCAGGCTTCCAACCTGCAGGGATCACATTATTTGCCACAACTGTCTTCCCAGACTTAAGTGTGGTTAGCCTAATAGAAAATGGTGCTTTAAGTGGTGACCCTTTTTCATATTTCCAAACAGCACCCCATGATTGTTGCATTGTATCCCAAGAGGATGAGTCAATTCCTTCCTTGATTTCAACTTTTTCAAGATCACCATCCCCATTCTCATATTTAATCAAGGTAGCAAAGTATTCTTGGTTGGATCCAGAGTCCACATTGAAAGCTAATGACATACCAGGGTAGTTGCATTCTACTCTACATAAAATAAAATAAAAATCTCTTGCATTTTAATAATTGCATTATGTAAACAAAATGTTAAAATATGGATAACAAATTATAATTAATTAATGAAAAAAGGTAAAAACCACATAGGTCAAAGATCCATAGATTAAAAGTCAAATAAGTTGAAAATTTTCTGAATATGTTTAGATGGGAGAATTTTATAATGTAATGAAATTTTAGATGGTAATTTAAATTATTCAATCTAAATTATTTTAATTAGATATTAAATTTGGAGAATTTTTAAAGCTATAAGGGTTTTATGATATATTTTATTAAATTTGATCTAAAATATGTCTCTATAATGTTGTCTACTTATGAAAATTACTTTAAGTTTAAATATTACAAGGCCTATTTATTATTTGAACTGCGCCTTATAGTCCATATATATTATCTCAATGTTTGTAGATTGGTCATAAACATTTCAAAATTGTAAACTTGACAATATCTAAAACCAATTCGGATCACTTTTGTTTGCCATATGTACTTTTACTTGAAATTCATAAATATTTCCCAACTCAACATAAGTTTTTATGTTTTAATTTATAATTTATTTAATTATTTATCCAAACATATAAAAAATTGATAACATAGTAAAATTAATTAGAAATTGCTTAGAACCCACCTTCTATGTTCAATGACTATTTTCCCAGCGTTTCGTAGCTCTTCATCTTGACCTGAAATTGCCATGGAACTAAAAGCACTACCACTCATATCAAAATGATATTGGGCATCTGAGCCACAGCCACCACATTCATCGGTGATAACTACACTTACAGGGTTTCCAGAGCAGGCATAATTTCCTGTGCACTTCACCTGAATTTGAACAAAATGAAATTCAAATTTGCATTAATTAGTACTACATAGGTTACTTTAATTGTCATTTGACGATTATTTACACATACTAAGTAAATTATTAAATTTTCCTATTTTTAATAAAACTATTTACATTTTGCTTATAATATATATTTTTAACTATTTAATATCACAACCCATTTATTTTTCTCTATACAATAAATAATGAGATATATTTTTTTAACAAAACAAAGTTAATACTAATTAACTTTTAAAAACAACAAATAAAACTAAAAACCTTGTATAAAGTAATATTTAAAAAGCGTGAGAGGCAGTGTGGTAATTTTAGAACTCATGTGTAGTATGTTATTTTTTTTACTCGACTTTTGTGCAGTATATAACTTTATAAAGCAGTACTCTTACTACCATTAATAAAAATATAATACATTATGTTATACAATGTATTGAAGGATGTCCCTAAAATATACATATGTTAAAATTGTTTATTTATTTTCTGTAATTTCAAGCGCAAATTATTATTATTATTATTATTAACTTCTTCATCCTTAAATATAAGAATCTATAAAAAAAAACATATTCTTTATTGTTTTTTTATAAAATTTATTTTAACTTTTCAACGAGATTAATTATTTATTTATTAACATTCTTCAAATTATTTTACATCATTTTAAAAATATTTAATAAATATTAAAAAAATATATAAATCTCTCCTCTCTTCAAAACTAAACTAATAAAATACTTAAAAATTGTGAAAAAATTTAATTTAATAATAAATTATTTTAATTTTTGTAATTTAGTGAACAAGTATTATATTGGAGTCATATTAGAGAGCAAGGTAGTAATTGTTAGCACCTCATAGCACGAACCACAACCTTTACCCGAGTCATATATAAAAGGGCTTCCGGCGGATATCATTGAAGAGAATGGTGGTTGCCCAACAGCATTTTTATATCCACAAGCACCACCTATATATACATAATTATAGTCATTGAATTTTTTCCACAATAATTTAAGTAGTTTGGTTTTATTCAATGGGTTTGTCTAATATAAACCTCTCATATCTAAAGTGGACCCTTAGAGATGAAAAATAGTGACTGACGTTTATAATATATTTTATAGTGAGTAATAAAAAATAAATTTATAATAACAAAAATGGAGAATATATATAATATATTTTATTAAAAATAGTGAGTGACGTTTGAAGCTAGTCTATATGAAAATTAAAACTACATGAAATTAATATTGAAGTATATACCTTCACTTCCATCACCTTTGGAAGGTCCATACCAAGTGGCCACTGAAGGTGACCAATCTGAATCAGATGAGGAGTATGAAGTAACATTAACAAGCTTCCTTGTATTGAAACAAGAGGAAGGGGTCACTAGGAATATTAAGAGTGAACCTACAAGAATCAGAATATGAGATAATGCACGTCCAAGTGTATAAGCCATTTTATCACAACACAACTGAAATTTAAATATAAATTATCTAGTACACTATGGTTTGGGGAATCTAGTTATGGCTAGTGTGGTATTTATAGAGATGTGGTGATTAGGTTCTTATTTTTTTGACTTAGGCTTATGCTCGATAGTGAAAACAAGTTTGAGTCAAAAATAAAAAACAGTTAATTAAAATATTTCAGACGGCAATTAAGATATGCTTAACGATCAAGGGAGGGAATTTCGGGTCTCGCAAAGTACAAGACAAATGAGATGTTTGAATTTGAGATACAAGACTTTGTTTTTTTTACTAGATATAGAAGACATATTGTGCTTTGTCCACATGCTTATATCGTCAGGTAAAATAATCTTGTTTCTTATATTGCTTTAAAAATAAGCGGTTTTTGTTCATATGTAACAATTGAAATATAATGACACCTTTTGACAAAGTAATTATATTAAATTATATTTGGTACTATAATTAAAATAAAATAAAAATATTAAAATATTAATATAACAACATTAATTAAGTGGCCCATGTTTAGTTAGCTATCAACTTATTATTGATTAATGTCCTAACATATTTAAGACTATTATATGAACCTTGACTTTAGCACATATCACCTGTATAGATAAAGCCAATTTTCGTTAAAGTTGTTTCTTTTAAAAGTAAAATAAAATTTGATTCATTTATACAAATTTTAAACAGAGCGAACTATTGTTTTAATTTAAATATTTTTTAAATATAAAAAATATAACAAAAACCTCATCAAATCAACTTTATCGTATCAAATCAATTTTATATGAAGTAGAAAGATAATTTATGATAAATAACTACACATCATATTATATGTAATATAAAGAGAATAAAATTGAAAGAAATATTATGATAAATAACTGCACATAATATTATATGTAATAAAGAGAGTAAGATTGAGAGAAATATTAAAGAGGTAAACATTTTAATAAAAATGCAGCACATGGTAGATGTGGTCTAATACATATATTGTGGTAAGGATTCTGTTTTGGGTTCGACTCACCTTCATTTAAGTCATGTCCAATACAAATTCGACATGATTTAGTAGGCGATGCTACAAAACCTTCTTAAAATTAGCACAAGCTCACCTTGATGATATTCAAAATGATGGTCTATCTAGATCACCTGGACTTCAAGTTTTAGCCACTCGATGGCAAACGCATGACAATCATAGCCACTAGATGGTGACCACTTGTTCAAAACCAAATGGAAACATGTCCATCATCACGGGACATTTTGAGGATAACTGATCAACCCCTGATGATCATCACAAGTCCTTACAAGAAACCCTAGGCGAAGTCACTATATAAACCAAACTCCTTAGATCATAAAGGTAGATACAAATTCTAACCTAAATACCTCATATACTTTGAACAATTCTTACTTGGTCGTTAGAGTATGTGTAAGTATACCCCCTAGGATGAGAAGCTGACGGAGAAAGCTCATTGTTGTTATCTCTTTTCATACACCAACATATTGAAAGTCAAGCTCCAATATTCAACCTTTACGATACTAAATAGTGGTGCCATCTATGTGAAACTACTTATCCACGACGCACCATCACCCTTTAGAGCTCTTGAGATTGTTATATGGCTCCCTTAAAGACTGCTACTAGGGAGAAAAATATGGCGATTAATCATCAACCAAATCAGTAGCCCACTCACCATTACAGTCTCACAACCACTCCATCCATCGATCTCATGCCAATGCTTGGACTTCTTCACTAGCCATAACCTGAAGTAGAAGGCGACGCCACAAAACTCCGAGATACCCTAGTAGTCGTCGTCCGAAGACAATGATGTGTTATCGACAACCAAAATTAACGCCTAGCAAGGGTGGGACACAACCATAACATAATTTCTCGATATTCAAGAAACCTCAATCTACGTGCCCAAGGCCTTAAAAGGCGAAATACCTCACAAAAGTGTAGTGTCAACCGGTCGACATCGGTCGTCCCACCGTTGTCCATAAGTAGTAATGTATATTAAAAAGCCACCAAGGGAACGGACTCTGTCTCACAATCGTAGTAAGAGCCGAAAGGACCACCTCATATAGAAAAGGAAAAAAAGTCATTCATCGCGCCAAAGTCACTCCTTATGCCGTTAAAAACATAACTACCATGAAAGTTCCTCGAAAACAACCAACTTTAACAATGAGCAGTGTCATCATAATGCTTTCTCGAATAAGATCAATGACTACCCAATCCCTAAGTCTTTGGAGATATCGCCATTGATGGACAATTACAACGGAACAGGAGACCTGAACGAACACATCCAAGGGATAGACACCCTCCTCGAATTTTGTAATGCTAGGGGTTTTAGTGAAATGCAAGATATTCGTCCACACATACAAATAGTAAGCACTTGATTCGTTCGAAAACTTGAAATCAAGTTCAAACATTTGTGGGCAGCATTGTGCAAGAAATTTACAGCGCACTTTTTTTGCATCTTGTAAAAAATAAAAATTGGCCAACACATTGGGATCAATCCGACAAAAGAAAGAGGAACATTTGCATATTTACATCGAAAGATTCACAAGGGAGGTTGTGCACGTCAAGGATGTGAACGATCAGACCAAAACCTACCTTGTAAGGCAAGGAAGGCAAGGACTGAGTCGTGAGAGCGACTTTGCAAAAAGCATTACACTTAAAATACCCTGAATTTTTAACAACCTACTGGAAAAAGTAAATGATTACATACAATATAAAAAACATTTGGAAGCCAATGAAGCCATATTTGACTATGGCAAGCATGACCGCATACCAGAAAGAAAAAGGGAAGGATGACTCAAGAGAGAAAAGGAGAAAAGTGGGGTCTTATTCCTTAGTACAAGAAATACACCCCTCATACCATTATGCGATAAGGAGTCCTAAAAGAATGCTTCAACACTAAATTTAAAGACAATAACATTAAGTTCCCACTACTGATCAGTGGGAAAACCCTAGACCGGTAATCTGAAATACTATAGATTTCACAAATGCCACTAACATACAACCGAAGAGTGCGTCCAATTCAAGGATGATATTAAGAGCTTGATACAAAAGGAAAAATTAACAAAGTAGACCAACAAAAACAAGGTATATGGTCAAGGGCGAGAGACAAGGACAAGGTCGCCTAGACCGTCTACCAAACTTGACGTGAGTCCAAATGAAAGTAAAGATATTCTTGGACACAAAAATGAAAAGGAAGCCCCCAAAACAATGTTTGTCACGGGAAACACTTACAACCAGTGGGAAAACTTTGTCGAAGTAATGGCCATCAACAAAAAAATATATTCTAGTTGGGAGGAAATCTCAATCATAGACAGAATGATAGATCAATTGTACAAGCAATGGTTTCTTTATTATAAATGGTGATTTCGTATACAATATGTATTTTTTATATTCGTTTACGACTCATCTAGGTGCATTATATTGGAGCAATTGAAATATAAATAGAACATAAAAAAATATCTTAGATGAGGAATATTAGGTCATTAACTCAAAATTGATTGTAAATTAAAGGATGACTTACATGTAGTAACTCTGGGTTGATGCAAATCAATATCTCAACATACCTTGCATGTTCATAAACAAAAATTGTAAGATACAATCTTATAAATATTGATATTAAAATTAACATTAGATGTTTAATGACTGATTCTTCAAGTCTATTTTTATGTATGAATATTGTACATGATGTTCAATATCAATTAAAATAGAATATCATGAGAAAAATGACCTCATAGTCAAATTAGTTGATCCAATAACTTCACCAACTTATAATTATAATTTGACAACAAACATACATGTGTCTATATGATAAAGTGCATTGGCTTACAAATACCACCTTATGTATGCTCATCAAATATCAATTTTCTTTGGAGACTAATAGTATATAAAAGTTATTAGATTGAATAATGATCAACCTCTTCAATAAATGTACACATGAACTTTGCTAACTATTTTTTGCATCATACTAGACTCGAAATGGTTTAACCGGTCTTGGTAACGATAAACTTAATATCATTTTTAAAATTTTTCTTTACATTAATATATATTTCAATAGTTACAAACACACATAATTTATAAAATTTTGTTATCCATATAAATTAATATAATAGATATTCTAAATACTTAATTTATTTCAGTTCTGTCCTCATTCAATTTCTGAGAGTTATTCTACTGAATCTTTTGTAAAGAATCTAACCTCAAATAAGAGTTGCGATTAATCAAATTCTTCCAAACACTTTAAATCATCATATTGTAAACTAAAGATTATAGTGTGGAATATAGTTTGTGCAAGCCCCACATGAATCGATGGAAAATACAGTTTTCCCATTCATCTCATAATATATTATACTCAAGAATTCAAAACGCTCGCTCACCGCTTATCTTATTTTGATGCTTTCACACAAGAGTACGATTCCAAAAGCAAACAATCTTAGTTCTTTGACTTTTTTTCCTTCAATCCATCTAACTCGACAATGTATGGGTAAACGTCATATATAAACTATGAGAAAATACTCTAAAAACTAAATTTCAAAATTAGGTCAAGGAAAATTACCATAAACCAGAAAACCAATCAGTGGATAATATAGCCACTTTTCACATGATCATTTTGGTGTTGATTTCACTCAAATCGGATTTACGGTGAAGAAGAACGATGAAAAATAACAAATTTTGTAAGCGGAGAAGTCGGGTATTTTAGGGAGAAATTGGGGTTGTTAAAAATCTGGAAAGTTAAGTATAATTGATTAGTTAAATGAGTAAAACAACATATTGTAATTTGGACGAAAACGGATAAACTTTTATGGGACAGTCATCGATGAACTGTATCAATTTTCTTCTTTTTCTCACAATGTGTGGCTGTTCTATTTTGTGTTCACGTTACTCTCTATTTCTCATGTACTGCATGCATTTTTGTTATTTTCAACTAATATTTTTTTTTATTATTTAATTAGATTTTACTCTTAAATATGTATCTAATCGATAAAACACATTTTATTTCTTTCTTCTATTTATTTTGTTATTTTTTCAAATAAAACAAATAATTATCAAAACTGTTTTTTTAACATTTTTTTCAAAACATAATTTAATTACCAACGTTTTACTAATATTTCAAAAGTAATATTTAATAAAATGAAGTAATTAAAGTAGTTAATCTTTTAAAATACATTAATAATCAAAACTCTCATATTCAAAATAATTCCTATAATAATACTTATTTTTCCAAATACTCAAATTAAAATATTATCATTATTAGAGAATAGTTGAAATTATAAAATAAATATAATGTCAACACTTTATATTAATTACTAAATCTTAATATATATATATATATATATATATATATATATATATATATATAAAATCACAATGTGTATATAAAAATAAAGAAAATCAAACACAATCTCACTACTATCTCAAGATAATTATATATAAAATAAAATAACTAAGAATAGAAAATAGTTACAAATAATTGAAATATAACTACGTGCATACTTAACATCAAGCAAGCGCACAGAAAAATATTACATTAATTGGGCACGTATATATACACGGAAAATCTCATAAAATCTTTTTCTTTAAAATATATGTTACACTAAAATACAATTATTTTTTAAAAAAATATATCAAATAATTATTATAATATTTATTATTTTTATCATTCATTTAATCTAATATTTATAAAAGTTGCACATCATAGAATGCACCTATATAACGAAAATGTCAAAAAATTTATCATCATATATTCTAAAATTATTTTAACATCAAATTAATTATATAAAATTGTATATAACTAATAAAATAATTTATTATAAAATTTAGGGTGTTATACTAATTCTAGTTGCACTCCCGGTTTCAAAAGACATCCTAATCATAGAATTAGAAGGATTATGTGATTGTTGTGTAAGCGATATACACACATGTCGGAGGTTAACAAATAAGTCTCTCGTACCATAAACTCTACCACGAGTAAGATCTCCTATAGATTGTGTCAATAAGTTAAGTATTGTCGCTCCATCTACCTCTTTAGCACCATATCCACTTGTTTCGCCAAGTTGTATTTGTACTTCCTCCAAAAAAATTAAGTGTTCCCTAGACAATAGAAAATATTAATAAGGTAATATATGATCTAATTTCTAAAATAAATTAAACAAACAAGTCAATATATAGATAGCATACTAACTTACATCAATACATGTATAATAAAGGGATTCCTCTTCTAGGACTCTTGCTGTAAATGAGATCATATTTTTTTTGGTTGATTTGTAGTATAAAAAATTTACAGAAATAAAGAACATACATAGGTAGATTATTCCCGACTATCAATCCAAGCGTCAGTTTTCCTTTTGTGGGTTATCAAAAATAACTCTTTGGGAAGTAAATCTCTTTGAAGGTTATTGCTCTACAAATAAAATCAAGATTATTGGACCCACAAATAAAATCAACACCATATGAATATGTAAAGAGAATTCATAATATGTCAAATTATCTTAAAATCACAACTCACAAATAGATATCATAACATTCAATTGTATTAATCTTAGGTAAATTTAAATTTAATACATACGAGCTCAAGTGCAACATCAATATGAGCCTTGTGACGTGATGTGTGGACATCTCTGCCTCTTACTAAAGCTCTACGGTACAATACATCGTTCCTTTCTTTTTAACCAACCTAACTCAATATACATTATTAATTTATTGTACTTTTAATTCATTTCTTTTGTTTTTAATCAACTTAACTTAATATGCATTATTTTTTGTAACAAAATCTATCTTTCTTAGAAACATGAAGTACAAAACGTCTATAAACTCAATTTGTGTGACTTTGTCAAATTTAATCATGTATAAATCTATAACAACCACAACAACAAAAATCATATTTTATATGTGATTTTGTTAGATTTTGTCATAAACAACCAAAGTTTAGACACAATCAATTGTCAAAAGAAAAATAAGTTCAAAATTAACAAATTATAAATTGATTTAAAAACAAACAAGTAACCTAACGACACTTCCAAAAAAATGAACCCTACCAATTTTATCCTATATATTTTATTCCTATAGAATAAATTTCAAACTCATTCAACTTTATCTTCATTAGTTTTTATTTAGTAACAATAAGAACAAAAGTTCCAATTTTAGGCATATTAAAGGTTTCATTTCTTGTATATTAAGATATTAAAAATCAGTTTTGGAATAGAAAAAAAAATTAGAAAATTGACGCTTATCTATTTTCAAATCTCAACAACATTACAATATCATAGTCAAAATTCTTAAGACCACAAAAACTATAAACAAGAAAATATTTTCACAATATTATATTAAGAGTACAAGATTAAGAATCCATACATTTAAACAAAAAATTAAGCTATTGACACAATTTATATAATGGCATTGACTACTTAAAAAAAGAGCCCCATTGCACTTTATAAAATGTGTTGATATAGTTGCAAAGCTAAGTTAAAGCAAGCATGAAGAGAAAAGAGATAGAGCAACCCAAAATAAACCCTCACAATAAGATAATATTACATTATTTAAGTTTAAATTTTTTAAAAAAAATATGACTCTAAGAATGATGAGATAGATGCAATTGTATTATCATGTTTATACAATCATCGTGTTGAAAAAATATACCATTTTAGAGAGTTATAATGATTCATCATATCAAATTAATTGTACAAAGATACATCTATTTAAATCTTACTATTTCATAAAAAGTCGTCATGATATATATAGATATTAAGTATATTATTGGCTTAAATGCAGTTTTGGTCCCCTTATATTAGATGAATCACGAAAATAGTCTCCTAATTTTATTTCTCTACAATTTTGGTCCATAAACATAATTTTGGTTCAAAATTTGATAAAGTGTCATTTTTTTTAAACTACACCACACCATTTATGATCATATATCTCAGGTACAATTGTTGCATCACGAGAGTATGACTTAAATAAGCACAAATAAATGATACTTCATCACGTTTTATACCAAAATTCAGCTTGAAGGACCAAAATTGGAGATAAATAAAATGGGAGTACTATTTTCTTGATTCATCTAAAATAGGGGGACCAAAATTATAATTAAGCCTATAATATTATTCAAGTACATTCACCAAGTAATGTTCAATATCTTTTATTGATTAAAATATAGATATTCTAAGACAATTAAATATATAATTCAGTTAATGTTTTATAATTAATAGAAGACCAATATTCCTTATATAATAATATGAATAAAATCATGATTCTTAGAAGATGAGTCTCCATATTGAAGTTAACTTATGAAGATGTTGTGTTAGAATTAAAAATCCAACTATAAAATGGGGTTGCACCACAACATTCTTCCACATAACCAAAACAAATTCCAATTTGTAAGAGAGAAAAAAAAAAATCTGTAATGGCGTATGCTTCTCTCATTTTTGCATTGGCCGTGCTCTTTTTCAATTTATCATCTGTGATATATTGTTTAAAATATGTTACAGTGACATTTTTATTTTAGTTTTGAATCAATATATATTGTCTAAAATCTTTTACAATGATATTTTTATTTAAGTTTTGAATCAAAAACAAAATTAAACAAAGTTTAATTTTGATACATTAACGGAATATAAAAAAAATATCTTCTACTATATACAAATTGAAATTTAATATCAATCATCTATTATGCAGCTGATGGCGTAATAATTTTCTATATGAAAAAAAAAAAAAATCAAATGGAAATCTTATCATTTCTACACAGAGGAAACATCTTAGTTCCTTAAATAGCAATCAATTACTGACCTGCATGATGGAGAAGCCGCAACACTATTATTTAACTTTAACTTGTGTTATTACTATGAAAGTACAACGTAGAGGTAACAAAGAAATCAAATAATGCAATAAAAACAAAACCCTACAAAAGAGGAGACAAGGAGAGGATAAAGAGACGAAAACAATACATAATGAGTATCCCTAGAATGAACATGACAAGGAGAAGAAAAAAGCAAAAACGACCATAATTAGGTTTTGCGATTTTGAGAGAACAAGAGCGAAAAGGTTGAGGTTGAACAAGAACAAACCGTTTCAAATGGGTTCTGCGATTCTGATTAAACAAGAGAAAGCAAACAAGTTGAGGTTGATAGGTTGAGGTTGAAAAGAACAAACCCATTCAAATGGATTTTGCGATTCGGGGGAAAAGGAATAGGGTTTCAAGTTTGAGGGAAAAACAAAAGTGTTTTGTGGGAATTGAGAGGAAAAATGAGTGAAGGAAAAAAATGGATAAGGGTAGGTAAAAATAAAAGTAAAGAAGTTTTATTGAAAAAGAAAGTAAAATATTTAATTTTACAAATAAAAAATTATAGTGTCAGGCCAACCAACACTAAAAGGGCAAATAAATAAAAAATAATAGCGTATGCCATATTTTATTTAGTGTCGATTAATGCACTAGCGTGCGCTGGCCGAAGAACTTCAAGGACAAAGAATTTCATGAGAGAGTTCATAGACAAAGAACTTTAAAAATAGTTGTTTGTATAGGTAATGATCTGATTCTTCTTAATATATTTTTCACTTATCACTTGAATTTTTTTACTTTATTTATAACAAGATATGCATTAAGTGAGTCATCATTCAAATATTACCACAATGAAATCAGGATGATAAATCCATAGGCTTTAAGATAGGTCGATAATAACCTCAAGAACAATGGAATATGACATATTCTCAAGGTCGATGATGGGGACTCATGTCAATAAACATTTTCAAGTCAATAAATAAAGTGTTCAACGGTCCATGCAATCTCACAATCATTGCTTTAGTCCAATCAACTTACTATAGATTGAGAATTTCATATACATAAATGGGACAACAACATTAGGTCATTAGCTTTTGGTCAAGTGTAACACCCTAAACCCAAATTGAAATAAAAAGTAACATACACTAGTTTTTAAAGAGATTCGCAGCGGTTCCAAAACACAGTATATATATTTTTTTTTATTAAATCGAATATAGTTGACATTTATTAAATAAATATTTTTGATATAAAAATAAGTTCGAAACTTAGAGACGATTAACTTATACCTTTGAATAACCGATAAAATAACAAAATTGATCAATCAAATTTACAAAAATCCAAATGGTTCATGACTCTACAAAATACGACCAATTACTCCCACCCAATATCACCTATTCAGAGCGTGGATCCCCAATCGACAACCTGAAATAACTGCGCTCTCGCAAGCGCCAAACACAAGCAACGAGGGGTGAGCTTCGAAAACATGTAATAGTATAAATTAATTGACAAGAACACGAAAATATATTAAACACCCTATCATATCAAATCACAACCAACAAGAATAACCAAGGTAAAACATTGATACAATCCACAACATCAAGTAAGTAAATACACAAATGAAGTAATGTTATGCATGCTCTTATACTCTAGACTCCTTCTCTTTCTTTGGTACCATTCTAACTCTGAAGTACTTGGTTAGGAGGCTTGATACTATGCCACCACGCAAGTGGACGGACAATTGAATTTGGCCGTGTCCTCATAGATCCCCTCAACTCAACCCGAGACACATATACGCGACAGTCGAGGTAAAAGTGTGTTGCATAGTTGCTCCCTACATTTGGAGTGCTACCTCGCGACAGTCGAGATAAAAGTGCTAATTTGTGAGGAGAATTAGCCGATAGAAAATTCTAGAGGGAGGGATAGAAGGAAAAAATTAGAGAGATACAATAATGGATCACGGTAACTACTCTGATCCTCTCACCTTTTTTTTTTTTTTTTTTTTTATAAAATTCCATTACTAAAATATTACTAATATTTAGAAACTAATATTTTATAAAATAAAGTTATTAAAATAATTAATCTTTTAAGATACGTTAATAACCCAATCTCTCATATTTAAAATAATTACTATAATTATATATATATATATATATATTCATCCAAATACTCACATTAAAATACTATCATAAGAAAATATTCAAGATTATAAAACAAATAAATATAACATCTAAACTTTATATTAATTACTAATTAATTATAACAAATATATATAAATTCACAGCATCATAATAAGGATATAAAAATAAAGGAAATCAGTTGCAATGTTACTAGCATCTCAAGATAATTATTTATCAACTAAATAACTAAAAATATACATCAATTAAAAAAAATTGAATTATAACTATATGTACATTTAACATCATTCAAACTAAAAAAAAAATCACATTTACTAAGTATACGCATATACACGTTAAATTGTCTAAAATCTTATTATTTAAATTATTACACTAAAATACTATCATTTTTTAAAAAAATATATAAAATAATATAATATTTATTATTTATATCACGCGTATAGTCTAATATGTAATTAGTACATCATAGAAAGTCCACATATAAAGAAAATTAATTCTAAAATTAATCAACATATATTTTAAAATAATTTTAACACCAGATCAATTATTTAAAATTCTATTTAATTAATAAAATAATTTATTATGAAATTTGGGGTGTTACATCGAGCATACACAAAAGATTGCATGGCCAACATTAAATATTAAATTAGTAAGTCTAACATTCACTAAATCATGCAATTCGACCAAAAATTTTATTCTTTCATGGTGCATGAAATCGTAAACCCAAGAGAGGTGTGATCAATTGGTCATTTTGAAGTCAACCTTCAAAGAAAATTATGTAATTGTGGAAATTTTCATGCTAAATAGTGTCTTGTTCACATGTCATAGATGTATGTTCTTATGCTTATCAAAACTATTAGTGCATCTGCCTAACATGTACAAGGTGGTTAATATATTTAAAATATACAAAGAAGAGTTTCCACTTATATTCAATGAAGGTAAAAGAGTGTATCACAATCTTAAAATGTGAAGAATTAAAAAATGTTGTACAAATAATATCTGCATTAGAACTGAAATGCATGTTAGAGAAAAAGTGCCAAGAAAAAGTATACTATGTCGGTTAACTAATTATGCTCGAAAAACATTATCCAAATGCTATGAGAATTGTAGTTAATCCATGTAATTTTTATAAAATTTGTATTGTTGTTTTTTATAAATAAATTTTAATGAATTATATAATTATATTTTTTCCGTTAAGTTTCTTTTCAAAAAAAAAATGTAAGAAGTTTATTTTTCAAATGACAACTTCTGTATTTAAAAGAAAATTAGAAAGAAAAAAAATCTATACCAACACCACATCACCATTGCAAACGATTTTCTTTAAGAAGTCACATTTACAAATGTAGATCTTTTACTATGGCAAAAAAAGGTAGATTTATATATAGTTTTGAAAAGAGAATATATTAGTATATTTATATAAAAAATAGGTAATTGAAGAAAATACCCAACAAAAAACTACTTCAAATTGAAAACTAGTTTTGTTTTAATAATCAATTCATGAAATGTTTTTTTCAATATAACGTCTCTTTTTAAAATTATATATTCATCTATTATGTTTTTACCATAATAGGAAGTCATCATTTGCAATGAGACTTCCTAAAATAGCCCACGTTTGCAATAGCGACTTGGTGTTCGGTTAGTTTTTTTTTTTTTTTTTTTTAAATATAGAAGTCGTCTGTTGTAAAATGCATCCAACTTTTTTAAAAATTTTAATGGTAAAAAAATAACATAATTCATTAAAATTCTCTTATAAAAATTCATTGATCTAAATAATTCTCGTATTAGAATTGAAATAGACATTAAAAAGAAATATCATAAAAATACGGATTGTGTTGGTTAATTGGTTATACTCGAAAATATTATCCAAATATTATAAGCAACTCTCGTCGATCTACATAATTTTAATAAAATTTTATGAATGAATTTTAACGAATTATATAATTTTACTGTTTTTGTTTCCGTTAATTTTTTAAAAAATATTTAGACATAAGAAGTCTATTTTTCAAAAGACCACTTTTATAATTTTGTTTATTTAAAAAAAACCTACTCCAACACCAAGTCATCAATTCAAAAGTGGACTTCCTTTTGGAAGTCTTCTTTATAAATGGAGACTTTTTATTATAATAAAAAATGATAAATTAGTATATAATTTTAGAAAGAGAGTATATTGATAATTTATTTTAAAATGAGTTATTTAAAAAAAAAAAACCTTGTTGGCGTTTTGATCCTCCGGTTGTATTTTGAGTTGTGTATGAGTAACTGTAACTGTTTTGTAGGTTGCAAACATTATGTTTACTTTAAAAAAGTGACTTTTCATTAGTTGACATTGACTTTATATACATATAGTTTTTCTTTGTATCATCCTATATGTTTGCTTGATATTACTAAGTCTTAGTCCCAACTCCCAAGCATGTACAAAATTAAGAATAAATAGAGACTGTTTTATTTATACATCGAGAAACAGAAAATAAAGATCACTGGCCTGCAAAAGTGGGATCTTTTTTTTTCAATATTTTTTTAAAAAAACAATATTAAAATACCCCATTTAAAAAAATATATTAAAATGTCTCCTTTTTTAAAATCAAATGGGAAGTCATCATTTGGAACTTGGACTTCTTTAAGAAAGTCACTATTTCAAATGGCGACTTGTAACTAAAGAAAAATGAAAAGAGACATTTTGATATATTTCTTTTAAATTGGATATTTTAGTGTTTTTTAAAAAAAAAAGAGGGTATTAAAAAAGAAAACTGCAAATGTGGAGTACCAAAAGAAATAATTGCCTTGCATCATCCATATAATATTTTCTTATTTTTATAAATCAATTGTTATTTCATGTGTGTAGCCGTAGATATTAATTTATTTATTATTTGATATCTATTGTACTAAAAAATATATATTTATATCTATTTGAGATATTAATGTCTTTTAATATATGTTTTTTATACACATCAATTAGAAATCAAATTTTTTATTAATTATTTAAATAATTCAAATATTTATTATTTATGTTATACATATTAATTTTGCCCATTTGCATATATTCATAAAATGAAAATTGTACACTAAGGAGGCAACTGTTTTTGTTTTTTAAATTGTAATTTTACTCTTTACTAATTTCATATATAAGCAAGCATTGATGAACCTAAGACATTCATTTGTTGGATCGCCCACTTAGACTTTTTTTTGTTTAAAATCAAATTGATCATTAGATATATGCAAAATAAGTTTGTGGAATAGATTAACTTTAAATTCATTTTGTGTTAAAAAATATAATATTTTCATTAAAAATTGGTCTATTTATTTTAACATGAGAAAGGTACAAAGCTGACTTATAAGCAACTGATGTCTTGAATTTGTTGATTCATTCGGGATAACATAAAGTGTTGCATAAAATCCTTAGAACCAGTTAACTTTATGTGAAACTTTTTGGAGTTATTTTACTTCAACAAAATCCTTATCGTAGTTTAGCTTCAAGTCAATTTTTATGAATTTGTTTGATTTCAAGTGAAAATTGATAGATTGGTTTAGATTCAAGTAAAAATACTTGGAATGGTTTAATTTCAAATGAAAATTAATATTGTAGTTTAACTCCAAGTGGAAAGCGCAAATTCTGAAATAGTTTAGCTTCAAGTGAAGTATACTTTTGTTGAGATTAAGAATTAGCCGAGTAAACGACTAATTATTCTCAACTTATTTTTATCTTTTGCTTCAAATTATTCTACAGACATGTAGTCTTGCTTGGCTAAATACGTGGGTAGTGTGTACTAACTCTCGTTTAAGGGAATTTGTGGCGCTGTACAATCAACACGTCTTTTCTACTTCTTCAGCATGTCTTGTTGACAATATTTCCGCATGTTTTTTCTTGGAATTGTGCATATTGATCTAGTGGCCATGAAAACGTGGAAGATGAGCACAACTTTGAAATTGCCAATTATCAAGTTACACTAAACTTTGGCTAATGATAAGCCTCTGCGACCTTTTTGAATTCTTGTAAATTTGAGATATATTTGATTGACAAATATTCGGTTGTTTTTTGCATGTTTGATAACTCCTCACCTAAGGAAATTTGGCTACCCAAAATACAGTTGTTTATATATATTAATTTTAATCAAAATACAGATTGTTCAAGTTTTGGTTAAATTGAAGAAAAAAAAAAACTCTACATTTCCTTGTAACTTAAAAAAAGAACAAGACCAATATTATGTATATAAACTCTAGTTATTACAAAATATATCTATCTTTTTAAAATTAAAACTGTTTTATCTATTCTCTTATATTTTTGTTTTCCAGTATTGAGAGATTAAACTAAGATGTTGTCATTTTGAGTGGTCCAAACATCTTGAGTAATGCACACAAGCAAGAATACAAAAATGATGCAACAAATACATCAATAAAAATAAAAATAATGCTTAAAATAAAGAAAATTAATTAAGATGCTGTATACCGCCTTGATTATTGCCCAATATTTGGTGAGTTTGTCTATAGTGATGCAGACGCCCATGTGAAACGTGATTTTTAATTCCTAACCGTTGGTTTGGCATGGGGATTAGTAAATTCAACGGTTAATAACCTCCATTAACGGCCTCATTTTTAACGAACATGCAACCGCACGTTTGTTTTCGCTTTCGTCAGATTTTTGCGGTTAATTTGCACGATTCGTATTTCCTTGACAGAGACAAAGTCGTCGTCTTATATACGGCCATCTTTTTCGCCCAATTATCTTCCAAATCAAAGTGGGTCCCCGACACCCATGTTCTCTTGTCCCTTTTTTTTTTTTTGGGGAATTTCTCTTGTTCCATCTTTTTAGGATTTTCAATGAAACACGTTTACATAATGCAAATTTCAGTAAAAAAAACTGTGATATTAAATTTTTTTTTTTTTTAAAAGAGTTAGGTTAGATGTTAATTTTTAAAAGTTACTTCCCTTGATAATTCAAAATATCGATTAATTTTACTAATTTGATTATTAATTATCAACATAATATATTAATAATAACTAAAAAAATTTATATAAATTCAAAATTCAAAATTATATAATATTTAAATATTAATATTTATTTATATTTTAAAAAATATTATTAAATGTTCACTTGAAATTATTTAATAAAATATTAAATAATTTCAATATAAATTTTTTATTTGACGGTTGAATGGGTGGAATTCATCTTCACAATGAGTTATCAAACGAAATAACTTATCACAGTTATTCTTGAAGTCAACAAATCTCCACCATGTAAATATATATTTTAGTTTTTCATGACATGTATATAAAATAATTAAATATATTTTATGATATATATTTTAAGTATGAAATTTATTTTTATTGATCTTTTAATAGTTTTAAATATAAATTGGGTTAACAGTCATATAATTCAACTAATGTCTGATTGATCAACCACTTATCAATTAACTCAATACCTTGACTTAGTCAAGCATCGGTCTGGTTTTTAAAACATTGTTATGAACAAAAAAGACATTATCACGAAGGAAAATGAATGTATTGTATAACTAACTTATTATCATTACAAGAAAAGATTTCTATACCTACGAAAAATTATCCACAAATATCACTTTGTGGGTAAATTATTTAATATCTACGAAAATACCGTGAGTAAATTTATTATTGAATAATTTTTTTTAATTGGATTCCATGGATAGTCCATAGGTAAAATTAAAAAAAATCCGTGGATAAAGTTAAAAAAATGCAACTTGACTTTAAGTTGCTAAAATTTCTTCGTATTTCTTTTAACATTGATTCTCCGTTGATAAATAAAGAGAATAATTTTAAGTTGTCTACGGATTGTCGGTAGATAAAGTGAAAGTAAAGTTTTATTTATTACTTTCTTTTAAAATAAATTAATTTTTTTTTACTTTCTTAGCAAAAGGAAACTAAGAGTAAGGAAACAAAAGGAAACTCATTAAGTAATATAGCTTCAAAAAGTAAACTAAAAGAGTTAGAGTTAGGTATTCTCACTCTCTTGCGAAACCCTTATTCCAATTGCTTCATCGCACATTCAATCAACCATAGTGCCGCTGTCAAGCTCTCAAGTTGTTGTTGGCCGCCACTTCAAAGTCTCATTCACAAGTTCTCTCATTTTCTCTCTCGTTCTTCTGTTGTTCGCTTTCTCTCTATCAATTAGACAATTACTCAGTAATCATTCCATAATTAGTAATCATTCCATATTCGGTAGCGATTCTATATTTGGTAGTTGTTTCATATTCGGTAACCGTTCAATTAGTCAATCACTCAATAATTGTTCCATATTTGTTTAAGAGGTAATAATAGGTGCATTTGTTTTAATTATTTGAAACGAAAAATTATTTTTTAGGGTTTAAAGAATGTTTGTTTTAGATTTTTATAACATTATTTTGTTAGAAAAATTATTTTGTTTAATATATATAGATATGTACATTGATATTGGTATGTGGAGAGCATCATGTGGTATAAGTAGAATATTTAAATATTTTAATGTGAATAAGGCTTTTTAAAAGGCTTCCAGGCCATACCAGACTTTTAAAAAGGCTTCCAGGCTATGCCAAACTTTAAAAAAGGTTAGGCCAGGCGGAAAAAAAAGTCTATGATATGCCTTATACCAAGCTTACGCCTAAAAAATAAATCGTAGGCTAGACTCAGGTCTTTCAAAGCCTGACGTGACGTGACATATTTTCACCCCTAATTGTTATGAGTACCATGAACCAAATAAAGTTTCTATTTAATTAATTATTATGTTGGATGTTTAGAGAATAGTAAATATTAAATTAGTGGTCATTTGTTAATTAATTACTTAACTTGCATAATAACTTATTGAACTGATTACTGTAATTATCTTTGTAACGGTCAAACTCCTATAATCGGTAATTGAGAACCTAGCTAGCTTTTGAATAACGAAGATAACAATACATGGAATATTTGTGAATTGTGATGATAATTTGTTAAAAGGAGTAATTAATAAAAGAAGATGATATATATATATATATATATATATATATATATATATATAATTGCATTTTACAAGCAAAGACTATATCTGATACCATATAACCAAAACTGCATGTGGATCAAAGTATACATCATGCCCAAATGCAACATGGAAAATGGTTTTTGATGCACCTGATCAGTCTGAGCTGAGCTGCAAGTGCAGAGCATACTTAATTTTCAGAATGTAAACATGTACTAAATACTTACACGGATTTGTAAATTGAAAAGAAAATTACAGATTTTGGAAAACGTTGGAGATTACACTCAATATTTAAAGAATATCTCTTGTTCTAGCTCTCCAAAAAACTCTATCCTTGAAGGTGAAAGGAGCACTCCTTTTATAGTCAAGATATCCCTACTTTGATAATGACTTAGTGGAGGAAAAGTTAAGATTCCTTCCACTTTCGGTGGTGGCGGCATACAATAAAATGTCGAAACAGTCGTCTCCCAAGAATTGGGTTGTCATTTTGTCTGGTTTCTTCAATCCAAGTTTTTGTCGCAATGTGGACACAACTTGTATTTTTATACTTGGTGGAATAGAGAATTTTATCCACCATCTGACTTTGAATCTCCTAACGTGAATGGTTTGAGCCTCGTTTTGCTCAAATTCAAAGTATCAGGAGGGTAAAAATGTGTTCTCTGTCTGTGGGTTTATAGTGGGTTTTGGTACTGATGGAAACTCTCTTGGACTTTCAGTTTTAGGATATCTAGAGTGAAGCCATAAAGTTTCCACCAATGGAAAAACCAATAAGGGATTTTTTAAGGGTTCCATAGTAAGACTGAAGAAAAATAGCTAAGTGTGACTAAATTTCTGATTTCGGATGAGGAAAACATTGTACCAGGCTTGTAGGTAGTCCCAGTAGTTGAAAGTTTTGCAGTAGTGTATTGTGGTTTTGAAATCAAGTTGGAAATGTTTTGGTGTGTGAAGGTTTGTTCCCCATTCTGAAGGTGGGATTATTTGTGGATTTTTGTAGTTGAATAGCCAACTAGGTCTTCTTTTGGGTTGTCTTGAATCGTTACAGAACCTATTAATTCAAGAATATACTTATAATATGGCTGAGGTTTTGATGAATCTTGAAAAACCAGCCATATGGGAAAACCTTTCAGATGGTCAATTGTGGATTTTTATCAAAAAAGTGATCATCTATTGTCCAAATATTTTGAAAATATGTTTTAACAAAATACTCAGATTTTTGTTTAAAATTTGATAAAGCAATTTGGGATTCATTTTGTTTTAAAACAATTTTTGAAAATTATTCTTGTGGAAATTTTGAAATGATTTTACAAGATAATCCCTCCTGTGAAGGTTTTGAAAGAATATTTTGAGAAGGGGCTTTTGAAAAAGATGAACTTTGGATTTTGAAACAACCAATCCATTTTTCTTAATGATCATAAAAGATGTTTTAAGGTGTTTAAAATGTTGTTCAATAGTTTCAGAAAAAACTTAAACGTCATCAATATAAACAATACACAAGTTTGAAAATGGACTAAAAATTTCATTCATGATTCTTTAAAATTCTGAAGGAGCATTTTTTAATCCAAAGGGCATTACCGTCCACTCATATTAACCAAAAGGAACAGTAAATGAAGTTTTGTACCGATCTTTTGGATCAATCTGGATTTGCCAAAATCCTAATTTCATGTCAAATTTGGAAAATACAAATGCAGAATGAAGTTTTTGTAAAAGGTCTTTTTATTTCGGAATTGGATATCGAGTCCATTTTAATGTTTTTTTTAAAGGTTTGTAATTTATTACTAACCTAGGTGTACCACTTTCTATTTCAGAATTTTTATTTACATAGAAGGCTGCACAACTCCAAGGAGATCTAGATTTTGTTATTAAACCATTTTGTTCTAAATCTCGGATCTCTTTTTTGCAATGTTCTTCAAGTTCATAATTCATTTGAACAGGTCTAGCTTTTGTTTGGATTTGTTTTTCAGAAAAATCATTTTCATATGGTAAATCTATCACATGTTGTTTTCTATCCCAAAAAGCATTCGACATATTTGAACAAAATTCATCTTCATTTCTTTTTTGGAGTTCTGAAATTTTTTGTTTTATGAAAATCTTTTGCAATTATTCTCCAATTCTGAGAAAGGAAACATCTTGTTTTAGAAAAACATGAATGTTTTTCTTTTTCTTGAATTAAATAATTTAATTCACGTTTGTAAACATAACAAGTTTTCAAAAGATTTAATTTCTTTGTCCTGAGTTTTTCAATGAAAGGGAATACAATTTTGTTTTCTTTTGTTCTGCAGGAAATGCTATCATAATTTACAAAATAAGGAGTTGTCATATTAATGAAAGGGGTCCGTAAAATGCAAGTATGGTTTTTATTTTCTAATAAAACAAAAGGAGTTGTGATTGAAACTTTACCATTTTTAATAGAAGCTTCAGTTTTGTTTTTGATAATCATGTTGGAGTTGTTAGCTGCAACAAGTTTTTCATTAGATTTTTGTAAAAATTTGTTTGGTACAATGTAGCTTTTTAAGCAGTTTAGGTCTGCTCCTGTATCATAAAGTGCAATTGTCTCAATTTTCAAATCTTCAGAATAAACCAAACTGGTTTCAATAAAATATTTTCTTGTTGTTACTGCTCTTAAGACGAATAAGAAATCTTCCGGGATTTCTACTAAGTTTGTGATTTTGTTTACTTCATCTTCTTCTTCTTCTCCTCCCTGTTCTATTTCAAAAGAATTTTGATTCTGAACTTGGGAAAGAAGATTTTGGAGAATATTTGAATCATTTTCTTGTTTTCGTTTAAGAGTCATTATCTCTTGTTTTACGATTAGAATTTCCTCTTGAAGAGATTGAATTGTAGTAGGGGGTTTGAAATCTTGGTTTTGCTCTTAAGATTTTTGTTAGATCATAAGCGGTTTTAGGACACAATTTTGATGAAGAAGTGGAAGGCTGACTTTGTTTTATCTCAAAAGTATTCAACAGTTTACCAGTTATTTCCTTTCGAAGCTTTGTATCTTCAATTTGCTTTATTATATCGAGAATTAATTCTTGATTTTTTGTTAAAACATTTATTGATTTTAAACTAGATTCTGAGTCACTATGGGATTCTAAGGTCCCTAATTGATCAAACTGTAAAGGTTTATCATTTTTTGATGTACTTATCTTAAAATCTGTTAGTGTTTCTTCTACTTATAAGGTTTCTAAAAGTATTGCCTCAATTTTTTGAATCATTTGTTCATCAATTTTTAATTCATGAAGTTTGTTTTATTTCTTTTGCAATATCTTGAAATGTGTCTTATTTGGCTACATTTATAATAGGTTATTTGTTTTGAAGTTTGGGGTTTAAACTTTCTTTTAAAAGGCTTTCATTGCTTGTAAGATTTTTAAGGATTAGATTTATCCTTTTTTGAATTATCACTTGGGATTTTGTTAGGCGCACCATCTATTTTGAATATTTTCTTATATATTAAAAATTATAATTTTATCTTTATAGAAAATATTTTTTAATTTATTATTATTTAATAATAATAATTTTTTAATTTATAATTTTATATATATGAGCGGGTGCGGGCGGGGAAACCCGAGACCCGTTGCGGGCGGGGATGGGTGTCTAAATTTTACACCCGCTGTGAAACGGGGGCGGGTGCGGGTTTTCCCCGTTTAGTCGGGTGCGGGTGTGGAGGAAGCGAAATCCGCCCCCGCCCCGCCCCGCCCCGTTGCCATGTCTAATATGAAATTTGATTTGGTGATGCATGGATTTCAAACCAATCAAAAAATAAAATGAGTTTTGTTTTGTAAAACGCATTCATAAAATTTATTTTGGATTTCTTTTCTTTGTTCCAGAAAGTTTTTGAAGAACCATATTCTTTTTTCTGTATTTTGGGAAGAATAAAAATCATCGTGTAGAATTTTCCTATCAATGTCAAATTCTTTTCCTATGACATTTAATTCGTTGATAAAATTTTCAATTATTGCAGAAAAGGATGGTGAAGTTGGTGGAGAAATGTATCGTAAAATGTTTTGTTGTTCTTCGTCAGTAGCCTGAAGCACTGTATAAATTTGATGTGGCACCTTTGTAGAATAATTGATATTTTAAAAAGACACACTTGGAATGCAAGAACATGAAAAATGTGGTTTTGAAAAGCTTTCTATCTTATTAGGTAAATGTATCACTGAGGAGAGTCTTAGGGTTCTTTCAAGGTCAACAATACTGATAGAGGAACCAACATCAGAATGTCGACTGGCATGGGATAATTTCCCTCAAATGAGTGTTTGGTTTTGACTCTTCAAGAGATTTGGGTTTTACCGCTCCTTCAAATATCCATTCTTTAGGAAGATCTATGTCCTTCAAAATGATGGTTTTGGAATAATGGTGTTTGCTTTTGATAAATCGGTTTGTAAAAATAGGATTTCACCCTTTTTATAATCAACATTTTTTGTTGCCGTAAATGCTGAGAACATAGTTTTGTAATGTACCCTATAAATGATTGCTAGAGGAATAGATTCTGTTAGCATCTTGTAATTATGAGTTTTGATTTGCAAAACAAGGGATTTTAATATGTTTCGGTCTTTTAAAGACAATAAAAAATCTGGATAACATTCAAAATAAATTGGTCCTTTCCATAAACTAGATTCAATTGAACTTATAATTGAATATTGGAAGCTCAAGAACTTTGCATCTCGTAAGACACAAATGATTGATGTGTAAAGTCCTTCCATAGTTAAAGGTTTGAGGCCAACTTGGACACGACCTATGTGTATGAAATTATATTTCCTGTCACGTATTTTGGTAGAGTTTTTTGAGAAAGAAGATGTATAGTCTCAAAAGGGTTAGATAAAGGGACATCTCTGCGCAACAATTTTAATTAACTCGAGGAATAATAAAATATAGTATTATAATATGAGGTAGCATGATGGATGTTTGGTGGGGTTATGGTAAGCTATACATAATATTATATATATATATATATATATATATCTTCACATGATGGATCATCTTGAAAATTGATTTCAAAACTCCCATAAGGGGAAACTTCAACAAAAAAAAAATTAAATCCAAATTATTCTCATATTATTTTATAAATTTAAACCAAAATTTGAGTATTTTATCAAAACAAATTCCAAAACATTTGAACAAAAGTCCTCAATTGGTCATTTCAAAAATCTTTTCAGAAGGCTAGTTTTTCAAACCCTGGGATTTATCAAAACCCCAACCTTACTACAAATCTATTCTTGAATTGGCGGGTTCTGTAACAATACAATTTTGTATCTATCTCTAAGATCAATTTGTATTTGCAAAAACCCTGATTTCATGTCGAATTTTGAAAATACAAATGCATAATGCAATTTTTGTAAAAGATCTTTTTTGTTTGGAATTGTATAACGAATTCATTTTAAAGCTTTGTTCAAGGGTTTGTAATTAATTACCTGCTTAGGTATTCCTCTTTCTATTTCTGAATTTTCGTTGACATAGAAAGCTGCGCAACTCCAGGGAGATCTAGATTTTGTTATTATATGTTTTTGTTCTAAATCTTGAATTTCTTTTTTGCAATGTTGTTCGAGCTCATAATTCATTTGAATAAGCCTAGCATTAGTTGGAATTTGTTTATCAGAAAAATCATTATCATAAGGTAAATCAACCATGTGTTGTTTTCTATCCCAAAAAGCATTCGACATATCATAACAAATTTCATTTTCAATTTTCTTTTGTAGTTCATAAATCTTTTATTTTATAAAATTATTTTTTAATTCTTGTTGAATCTTGAGAAAGGAAACCTCTTGTTTTAGAAAACACAAATGTTTTTCTTTGTAAACAGAACAAGCTTTTAAAAGATTTAAATTCTTTGTTCTAGGTTTTTCAATAAAAGGGAAAATAAGTTTAGTTTCTTTTGTTTTGCAGGAAATACTATCATAATTATAGAATAGGGAGTTATCATGTTAATGAAAGGAGTCCCTAAAATGATACTATGAGTTATATTTTCTAATAAAGCAAAAGGAGTTTTTATTAAAACATTACCATTTTTAATGGAAGCTTCAGTTTTATTTTTTATAATCATGTTGGAGTTATTAGCAGTAACAATTTTTTCATTTGATTTTTGCCAAAATCTGTTTGGTACAATGCTACTTTTTAAGCAATTTAAGTATGCTCTCGTATCAAAAAGTGCAATTGTTTCAAATTTGAAATCCTCGGAAAAAACTAAATTGATTTTGATTAAATATTTTCTCGTTGTTATTGTTCTTAAAATAAACAAGAAATCTTATGGGATTTCTTCTGGGTTTTCAATCTTGTTTTCTAAGGGTAGTGAAGAATCTTCCTTTTCTCCTTCTTCTCCTTTCTGGTTAGAAGATATTTGATTTTGTACTTGGGAAAGAAGATTTTGAAGAATATTTGAATCACCTTCCTGTTTTTGTTTAAGAGTTCTTAATTTTTGTTTTAAAATTTTAATTTCCTCTTGCAGATATTGGATTGCGACAGGGGTCTCGGATTTTCTTTTTGTTCCTAATATGTTTGTTAAATCATAAGTGGTTTTTGGAAGCAATTTTGAAGAAGATGTGGAAGGTTGACTTTGTTTTGAATCAAAAGTATTTAACATCTTTCCTATTATTTCTCTTTGGAGTTTTGTATCTTTAACTTGCTTTATTATATCAAGAATTAATTCTTGATCTTTTGATAAAACATTAATTGATTTTGGACTAGATTATGAATCACTAGGGGACTCGAATGTTCCTAATTCATCAAACTGCAAAGGTTTATCATTTTTTGATGAACTTATTTCAAAATTTGTAAGTGTTTCTTCTTCTGAGGTTTCTAGAAGTATTGCCTCAATTTTTTGAATCTTCCTTTTGTATGAAACTAACTAATTCCCCATAACTTAATTTATTGTATGGAATTTGGTTCAACCCATAAAGTTCTTTAATTTTGTTTCTAACCTTTTCTCCTAAAAGAGCTGGGAGTCCTGCATAATTCTAGTTTAATTTCTCCATCCAGAAAGGTTGGTTTGAGTCTTCCCTAAGCATAACTCTAGTTACGAAAGTGTTTTTGTAATTTTGAAATTCAAATAGTTTTTTACATTTGAGGTTTGAAAGGAGTTCTGCATTCTTATCTTTTAAGTGAGATGGATCATCTATGAAGTGTAGGCTAATTGTGTGAATTAGTGTTGCAACTGCACTAGATATTGGGTTTCCTATTTCGTCGAGGATGGGAATTCCTTCCTCTGTGGTTTGGATTGCATTCAAAATTCAAAGTGTTGAGGAGGTGTGAGATGGTAATCCCACCATCCTTTGAGCTGGCATGAAAATCCAACTATTAGGAGTCCAGCTATGGCTTTGTTAGGTGTATTTTCCTGGGTTTTGTAGGCATTTGATGCCATTGTCATTTGTTGAAGGAGACTTAGGACGTTTATGGTATCAGACTTGGGGGAATAAGTTATTTAAAATTGGTTATTAATATTTAAAATTGGTAAGTTTAATTTCAAAAATAATAGTTTATAGGTAGTAAGTCCCATGTTTAAGCCAACGAACAGGCGATTTAGGGTTGTGAATCCTTTGAAAGTTTTTTTGAATTAAAAAGAAAATTTCAAATATGAATAACTTATTTGTAGAATTTCTTCTTTTTCCACTCCTTCTACCCAAAACTTGTTAGGACAAAAGGAACCTATCAATAGTGAATAAATAACTATTGAAGATTTTCAAAAATCAATTAACAACTAGATGCTAACTCGCATGTTGCACGGGTGTTTTTTTTTATTTAATTTAAGTGGATTTAAAAAAATTAATATGAATTTTTATGTCTCAATTTAGTATATTAGACACACAAAGCAAAATGACACTTAAAAACAACTAAAGAAGGAAAAGAGTTTAGAAGGGTGAGGGAAAAAATATTGATGTATAAATATATCTTGTCATAGCATTGAAAAACATTAATTCCTGGAATTTCCATGTACCATTTTGCTCTAGGTATTATGCGTAGCGAAGTTCGCTGGCTGGTCCCATCCCAACATGGATTTCCTGGATAGTCGTAGTGATAGAATTTCATGTAAGAAATTATGCATAGCATTAAGTCACTATGAGCCAAATTGATTTCAAAGATTTCATAGATTATAATTGAATTGATGGCAGCAAAATCAGAAATGGACAAAGAGAATGAATTTTTTTTTGTTACAACAAACCAACCTATACCTCTATCATGTGTATCTTTGGAGTAGAGTCAGCGATTTTGAAGAAGAAGATGATTTTGTGAGGATGGCGAATGACTGGGACGTACACAAGAGGGAAGAAGAAATTGTTGGAGGAAGTCAATAAAAAAATTAGGGATTAGAGGGATTAAAAGAGGAAAAAAATCATTTAGAAACTAAATAGAAAAAAATGATAGTTTGAATGATAATGATTGTGATCATTTGTCAATATTAATAATAGTTTGAATGTTTAAAATTAAAATTCTAATATATTCGATTTAAAATAAAAAAATTTACAATTACCATAAAGATCAATGATTAAAATAATTGAAGTCATTACCTTTAACATTTGAAAAATTTCTACAATACATGCAGATTTGTGTTATAAATTTTAAAATGATCTAATTTACTCAATTCAATGTTAGACCTCTTTTAAATATGCTTAAAATTATGGGTCAAATTTTTTCAACTGCAATTTGTAAGATACTCAACATATACTACATTGAAGTAAAACTAAGAATATGAGACACACAAAGCAAAGTGACACTTAAAAACAACTAAAGAAGGAAAAGAGTTTAAAAGGGTGAGGGAAAAAATATTGATGTATAAATATACCTTGTCATAGCATTGAAAAACATTAATTCCTGGAATTTCCATGAACCATTTTGCTCTAGGTATGATGCGTAGCGAAGTTTGCCGGCTGGTCCCATCCCAACTTGGATTTCCTGGATAGTCGCATTGATAGAATTTCATGTAATAAATTGTACATAGCATTAAGTCACTATGAGCCAGATTGATTTCCATGATTTCATAGAATATAATCGAATTTATGGCAGCAAAATCAGAAATGCACAAAGAGAAGGAATTTTTTTGTTGCAACAAACCAACCTATCCCTCTTTCAGTGTATCTTTGGAGTAAAGTCGGCGATTTTGAAGAAGAAGATGATTTTGTGAGGATGGCGAATGACTGAGACGTACATAAGAGGGAAGAATAAACTGTTGGAGGAAGTCTTTAAAAAAATTAGGGATTACAGGAATTAAAAGAGGAAAAAATTATTTAGTAAGTAGAAAAAAATGAGGTGAAACATAAACACAGAAGATAACTCTCTAAGGCATACACATAAGCTTTTTTACTGAGGTGGGATATGTTTGCACATGTGGACGAAATACTATGAGTCGATTTTAAATATATATAATAGATTGACAAATCTCAAAAATAAAAAATGACCACGTTTATGAATCTAGTCTTTTAAAAAACCTTCTCAAAACCGACTACGTAATCAATACAGAACTCATAATACACCTGACAAAGCCATAGCGGAACTCCTAATAGTTGGATTCTCAGGCCAACTAAAAGGATGGTGGGATTACCATTTCACACCTCATCAACACTTCGAAATTTTGAATGCAATCTAAACCACATAGGAAGGAATTCCCATCCTCGACGAAATAGGAAATCCAATACCTGAAGCAGTTGTAACACTAATTCACACAATTAGCCTGCACTTATAAGTGATCCTTCTCAATTAAAAAATAAGAATGCAGAACTCCTTTCAAACCTCATATGTAAAAAACTATCTGAATTTCAAAATTACAAAAACATTTCCTAACTAGAGTTATGCTTAGGGAAGACTCAAACCAACCTTTATGGAAGGAGAAATTTCTTGCAGGACTCCTCCACCCCTTTTCCATATCTCTCACTTCATTAATTTCTGCCTAACCCTCACCGTCACTCCCACCCTCTCGCCATAGTGTCACCGTTTCCCTTGCCTCACACTCACTCTTGCGGTCTCACCCTCACTCTCGTCTCTCAGGCTCACTCTCGTACGCTCATCTCTTAGACTCACTCTCGTCCGCTCATCTCTCAGACTCACTCTCGTCTCTCAATCTCACTCGCACTTTCGTCTCTTGGGCTCATCCATTACTCTCAGTATAAGTGTAACCTTAACCATCTTTGTTGTTTGTGTTCACTTTTGGTTTAGATACTCATTGTCAATTTTTATTTTATTTTGGTACCACAGTTCTGAGGGAGAGAGTTCAGATTTCAGATTCCCCTATTTTTCAAATTGTCTCTTGTAGGAAGAGAGTTTTGACAAACCCTGCAAAGTGGCGGGTTACATTTTGGGGGCGAGGGAGTTGATTTTCAAAAGCTTTTAAATATAGAGTTGTCTAAAGTTTTAGGGGTTGGTTACCCTTTTCCATTCTTCAATTTTGTAGTAACCTGATCGCATAGTATAGTAGCCCTTTTAATCATGTGGCATGTATAATACATCAGTTGTATTCCAATAGGGGATATAAAGTCTAAGAATCTGATTTGCTTCATAAAGTCCATTAAACTTTCTTATTTAAAGTGAGACTAATTGATTTATGATTTGTTTAAGTTTTTCTCTTAAAAAAAAAGGATGATGATTTGTTTAAGTTATTTACATTATACAATTCGAATTCTAACTTTGCTTATGTAGGATTTGTGATTTGAAGGCATACTTACTCAATTGGTGTTGGTGTTGACCTTGGTATTGAAAGTTAATGAAATTCATAATTGCCTTTGATTTTTATTTGCTTAAACTAGTGCCACATAGTCTTCAAACATTTTAGTTTCTATTGTGCTTCTAATTGTTCTGTTTTTGGTTGAGTTGCATAACAATTCCTTTATATTTTCTTCAACTTTCTAAATTTAGTTTTGTGTCACTGAAGGTCATTGATTCATACATTTTTTTTTTTGAGTGATGTTAATGAAAACATATTGACTACAACATTCTACATATTATTTTTTGTTGTTCTTCCTGTTATTGCATTTGGAGAGCAACTTAGTGGAAAAACAGATAGAAGCTTGAGCATAGTAGAAACTTAGGCATCTACCGCCATTAATGGAATTATCCACTTTTGGTGACCAATCTTTATTGATTTTAGGAGGTGCAGAACAGACTATTATAATGTTCACTTATCTCTACAATTTGTGCGAAAACACCACAATTGGGTGTCACGCTCTTTCTTGCTTGGGCAGGTTGGTACGCTATTTTGACATCTGTTTTTGAAGTTTTTTACATTTCCTAAATCTCAAGAACATACCTAACTTTCATGTTCATATATCAGTGTTGTAAGGTCTGTGTTAGAACATCATTCTTGTTAATTATGCTTGCAATATTTATTGTTTGTACAATTATCACTAGATTTACTAGAACTGCAGGAGAGTTATTTTGAATAAACGTGTTGCTTGTTTCCTCTAATTGCTAGTAAAAAAATTAAATAGATTGCGAATGAATTTGGCAATCAACTTGACCAAAACTTGTTTGAACCGCAGGGATTGACAAGTGAGTTCGACACACCCAAGGCTAAACATCCTTTGTCATAGGAATTTCAATTCCAATGGCGGTATACAAATGGATTACTTGCACTCATTTTCTCTTTTGGACTAGTGGTCACTTCACTTTATTATATGACATTACTGTTATTACTAATTTGAAATTAAATAATTCTAGAACCATGTAGAATTCCATGTTAGAATCTAGAAGTGCTTTAATTACAAAAAATTGTGGGAAGCTCCTAGAAGTCACTGTTAATTAGGAAGCTCCTAGAAGTCACTATTAATTAAGAAGCTCCTAGAATGAGGTATTAATTAGGAAGCTCCTAGAATTGTGTCTAGAGTTTTCTATTTGTACCTATAAATACCTACTTGTACTTGACATTAAGTATCAAGCAAATTGAGAGTTTTCTATTAGAAATACCTCATTTCTCTAACAAAGTGGTATCTAGAGCTTGGTTGTGAGAGTTGAGAAATGGTGACTCGTGATTACACTACTTTTCACTTTCCTCTTCTAAAGAAAGAGAATTATGAAAAATGGTGTCTTCGAGTGAAAGCATTGCTTGGCTCTCAAGGTGTATGGGAGATTGTTGAAAAAGGCTATGATGATTCACAAGATGAAGAGGCATTGTCTCAAGTAGCGAAGGAGGCTTTGGAAAAAACAAGGAAGAAAGATCAACAAGCTCTTACTCTCATTCATCAATGTTTGGATGATTCTATGTTTGAGAAGGTTGCCGATGCTACAAATTCAAAGGAAGCTTGGAAGATTTTGGAAAAATCACTCCAAGGCATTGACAAGGTGAAGAAGATAAGACTTCAATCTCTAAGGGGAGATTTTGAAGCTTTGAAGATGAAGGATACCGAATCAATTTCAGATTATTGCTCAAGGGTGAAGACAATTGTTAATCAAATGAAGAGATATGGAGACAGGATAGAAGATGTTCGTGTAGCGGAGAAAATTCTTCGTTCCTTGACTCCTAAATTTGATTATGTGGTATGTGTTATTGAGGAATCTAAAGATCTTGACTCAATGTCCATTGAGGAATTAGAAGGTTCATTGCAAGCTCAAGAAGAAAGAATGAAGAAAAGGAAAGAGGAGCCATTAGAGCAAGTTCTCAAGATCAAAGCTTCGTTGAAGGATAACAGTGGATTCAATAGTCAAAACGGACATGGACGTGAACAAGGAAGAGGACGAGGACGTGATCGTGGCCAAGGAGGAAGAGGAAGAGGTTTCAACCGTGAATCAAACTACGAAGAAAGAAGTCACTCATCACCAAGAGTTCTTGGAAGAGGAAGAGGTTATGGCTATAATCAAAGTGAAAGGAGGTATGACAAATCTAAAGTTGAATGTTATAACTGTCATGAATTTGGTCATTTTTCTTGGGAATGTCGTAATGCTCCTAATCAAGAGGAAGAAGAGGCTAATCTTATTGATGAAGATGAAGAGTCAACTTTGTTGCTAACACTCAAGGAAGAAGAGAGAGATGCTAATAATTCATGGTACTTGGACAATGGTGCAAGTAACCATATGTGTGGATGCAAAGAGAAATTTGTGGAGCTTAATTAAAAGATGAATGGAAATGTTTCCTTTGGAGATTCATCAAAAGTGAAAATTGAAGGAAAAGGTACAATTCTAATCTCTTCTAAAGATGGGAGTCATAAGTTGATTAGTGATGTATACTATGTTACTAAATCAAAGAGTAATATTTTGAGTTTGGGTCAACTTCTTGAAAAAGGATATGAAATTCTCATGAAAAATAAATATCTTTGGCTTAGAGATCAAAATAAAAATTTAATTGCTAAAGTTCTTATGTAAAAAAATAGAATGTTTATCTTGAACCTAAGAACTATTGAAGCAAAATGTTTGAAGATGAGTATCCAAGATGAAGCATGGCGTTGGCATATGAGGTATGGCCACTTGAACTTTAGTGCACTTAAAATTATGGGGAAAAAAGGGTATGGTGAAAGGGATGCCCTCAATCAATCATCCAAATCAATTGTGTGAAGGTTGTCTTCTTGGCAAGCAAGCTAGAAAAAGCTTCCCTAAAGAAGCCACATCAAGAGCAACTAAGCCATTGCAACTTGTGCATACTGACTTGTGTGGACCAATCAATCCATCTTCATTTGGTAAGAGTAAATATTTCATTTTCTTTATTGATGATTTTAGTAGAAAAACTTGGATTTATTTCTTAAAACAAAAATCAGAAGCTTTTGTTGCTTTCAAGAACTTCAATGCTCTTGTAGAGAAGGAGAGCGGTCATGAAATCAAAGCTTTGAGATTTGATCGAGGAGGTGAATTCACTTCGAAGGAGTTTAATGAATTCTGTGCAACTCATGGAATTCGTCGTCCATTGACAGTTGCCAGATCTCCACAACAAAATGGAGTGGCTGAGAGAAAGAACATAACTATTTTGAACATGGCAAGATGCATGCTAAAATCCAAAAGGATGCCAAAGGAGTTTTAGGCTGAAACAATTTCTTGTGCGGTCTATTTGGCAAATCGCTCTCCAACATCAAATGTCAAAGACCAAACCTCGCTAGAAGCATGGAATGGAAGAACGCCTAGTGTTAATCATTTGTGTATCTTTGGGAGCATAGCATATGCGCATGTGCCACAACAAGAAAGATCTAAACTTGATAATCGAAGCATCAAATAGGTCTTTGTTGGCTACGATCCACATTCTAAAGGTTACAAGTTGTACAACCCATGCAACAATAAGGTAATGGTGAGTCGTGATGTTGAATTTGATGAAGATGCTACATGGAATTGGGAGGATCGAGAAGAAACAAACTATAATTTCCTTCCATATTTTGAAGAAGATCAAGAGGCGCTACAACATTTTTGTCCTACTGCAACGCATGAAAACCGTTGCTTAACATAAAAAAACCGTTGCCGTAATCTACGAGAACGGTTTTCTGGCCGTGGGGAACCAAGGCGTTGCCTTAGCCTAACGCAACGGTTTTTTGTGAAACAGCAACACTTTTTAAAAACCGTACTGGTAGCTACCTCTACCAAAACGGTTTTTCAAATTGACAACAACAACGGTTTTATGGTGTTGCCAAATTAAAACCGTTCTTGTAGGTTCCTTTTTTAATTAAGTTACGGCAATGCTTTAAAACCGTTGCAAAAAGTAAATTTTTTTTTAAAAAAAATAATTTCGTAAATTATTGTATTTTAGAAAAATAATTTTAGTAAAATATTATTATTGAAATTCTATAATAAATTTAAAAATATAACAATTGTTAATACTAAATTATTGTAATGTACTGTAATAAATTCATAATGTAACAATTGCAATAGTATAAATTCATAAAGTTCGTTGTCATATGGATGAAACATTGTAACTATTGATCATTCATACAATGCATTTGCAGTGATTCAATTTCTCTAATTTATATTCTAGAGATAAGGAGACAATCAAAATAACAAAAATAACATTCCTTATCTATAAAAACAAATACACAAAGAAAACTTAAGTATCAACATCTATTTCTTCATCTTGTGCTTCCAAATGTTGAAATTCATCATTGGTATCACCATCATTCATCTACAAAATAAAAATAGTATATTCAATAAGTAAAATCATGAGTAAATGAAAAAATGTTAAAATCTATAATAGTAATATAGTTTTAACAATACTATATATATAATAGTAATATAGTTCTAACAATACTATATATATAATAGTAATATAGTTCTAACAATACTATATATATAATTCTAACAATAATATTTCTAACCGTAATATAGTTCAGTCTTACTTCATTATTATTAGGAGCATGTGTTGATGTAGAAGAACGTAGAGTACTGTTAGCATCAGCCGGAGTTGATAAAAAAGCTGCTAAAGCATCTATATTCAATCCGACAGTGTTTGAGTTCAACATTGTCTTAAGAATAAGCTGAAATTTTCCTTCCATCGCTTCCATTTCCTTACGTTGTTTCTCCTCTATCTCTTGTATCTTATCATTAAAGTGTTTTATCTCCTGAGCGTGTTCTCTTTTAAGTTTTGCAATTTCTTCATTTCTTCTCAAGAGAGTTGGTGTTGAAGTTCTTCCGTGACAACGAAATCTCCCAGGTTTTTCTTTGGCACACACACTCTGAAAGGCTTCTAAAGAAGACTGTCCATCTTTTTCAATCAATTCTTGAAGCTTTATCTAGCATAAATAATAATATTAAATGAATAATTGTATGCATAACTAATAGTAAATAAATAACACATTATATTAAACTTACAATTGCAAGATTGGTTTCTTGATCCAACTCCTTTCCTTTCTTACTTTGTCGAGTAGCAATAAACATTTCAGCTTGAGTGGGAGGCTCTTTATCTTTATTACTTTGACACTAAACCAAGAAGAAGAAAAAAAGAATATTAGAGTTTTATTTAAGTAACATAATTAAATATTCATTTACAATGTTTGAAAAAATAATACCATTTTTTCCCTTATAACTACAAAGCCTTTATTCCCCATCCGGTGTCTGTATTTCAGCTGAGCTATATTTTGAACATTTTGATGACTGATTTCCTATATTCATTCACAATTTTTTTATAAAATTACAAATGTGTGACAACAACTATATATAACAAGTAATTATATCTTACTTGAATGTGGTCTTCTTTCCAATATTCCAATAAGTTCTTAAAGTCTTCTTCTGGTACCTCATGAGGACGATTTTTTAACCGTTCGCGCGTGGTTTTGTACTTACTAAAATGCTCCTTTTTAAGAAAACATTTGTATCTTCTCCAAGCATCATTTAAAATAGCAAATACAACTTTCCTTCCTTTCTCTGGAATGATGTATTTTTGCTGCAAAAATAAAAGAAACATATTAGAATCTATATTTATAAAAGTATGCTAATCCATACATTCAAATTAAAAAGTAAGTACATTTAGATAATCCCACACAGGATCTATATTTAGATCCTTCCAAGACCTAATCAAAGCCTTCCAGTTATTGAAAGTGAGAGGACACAAATCTGAACTTCTTGCGATTGTCCCCAGAAAACTACTAAGTTCATAAACTGTCTTTTCATCAGGCCCAACCGGTTGTCCTTCTTCATTCAAGATGATCTCTTGTCTATCTTTAAACTCTAGTGAATGAATTTTCTGACATATAGTCTTTCCTCATTTTTTTATTAATCCTGAAAATAAACCACATAATAGTAATTAAAAAAGTAAAAAATAAATTGCAAATTTTTATATCCAATATGTAATCAACAAAAACATATATACCATTGGTTCTCTCACTTTCCTCACTTTCGCAGTTGATACCCTCCTCCATTTCATTTTCTTCTATATCTTCATCTCCTGAATCCTCTACTCCATGTTGTTCCTTATTCTTATCTAGATATTTGGTAAGTGACATAGGTGGACATTTTGAAATAGTTTTTTTCTTCTTATAGGCTCGTTGATGTACTGGTGATCCTTGAACTTGATTTCCCATGGTAGAGTTGACTTGCCTTTTAAGGTTATTGTTTTGAAGGAGTCCTTTGTTTTTTCCCTCAATTTTCTTAGAGACTTTTGATTCTATTTAACCTTGAGTAGCCATTGTTGACTTTTGTTGCTTCTGAATATTATTCATTTGAGAAAGTGTTTTGTTTTGCTCATCAGTTTTCTTAGAGACTTGGGATTCTATTAAACCTTGAAGACAAGGAGTCTTTGTAGATCAAAGTTGTCTCTTGATATTATTATTTTGACCAACCCCTTTGTTCTTCTCAACAATTTTCTTAGATGGTTCAAGAATTGGTTAGACTGCAACTACCTTTTGGTTTGGGTTTTTATGTTGTGTTTGAATTGAATTCCCAGCTTCCAATGATTGCTTCGATTGGTCTAGCTTTTGATTGCTTTCTTTTATAGATTTAGCATTTTCTAACTTGACTCTATATTGCCGCATTAAGTCATTGTTGGATATGCTTGAATATCAAGCCGAAAACCATTCCCTTTGTTCATTTTCCTACAATCAAACAAAAGAAATAACATCGAGAATTATTATTCAAAGTCCAAAATGAGTAACAAACAGTCCATAAAATAGCAGTCCTAAAAGTCCACAACAGGCCCAGGAAAGTCACTAATATAGCATACCCATGTTCTTCTGTTTGTAACAAACAGTCCTATTTCAAACAGCAGCAGCAGCAGCATATATAGCAGTATATATCAGCATAAAAACAGCAGAAACATATATAGCAGCAGCATAAAAACAGCAGCAACAGCAACATAAAAACAGCAGCAGCAGTAACATATATAGCAATATATATTCATCTATTTCAAACAGCAACAGCAGTATATATCAGCAAAAAAACAGCAGCAGCATAAAAACAGCAACATTATAAATCAGCATAAAAACTGCATATATATCAGCAATATATATCAACATAAAAACAGCAGCAGCATATATAGCATCAGCATAAAAACAACAATCTATTATAAAAACGGCAGTCCATTAATGAACAATAAACTAGTCCAAATGAGTCTCATCAAAACTAGAATCGTCATCAGATTCTTTTTCATCCGACCCACGTAAAGAATTAACAATAATCGTTGGTGGAATATCATTCCTAACAAATTCAACTTCACAAGTCTCATCGTTTGCAGCTAGATTAATTGGATGGTCAGGCGGATCACATTGACATGGTTGTTGGCCATTTGAATTTGATTGTTCGTTCAAGTTAAAAAATTCCCTAGGAATAGACTTCATAACATAATGTCTATTTGGATTAGAAGGATCTTGAATGTAGAAGCATTGGTGGACTTGAGATGCCAATACAAAAGGATCGTCCATGTAGCATCTCTTGTTAAAGTAAACACAAGTCAATCCAAACTTGTCTTCTTCAACTTCAAACCAATCACATCTAAATAACACAAACTTCAACATACCATAATAATCAACCTCAAATATTTCAGTAATTGATCCATAGTAAACTATTGATTGTACTATTGGATTTTCATCTTTGGTACTTGCAAAACTCTCAGTTACTGCCATTAGTGTCACACCATTATTTTGTGTTTTACGTCTAGCATCACGGTGCTTTGTATGAAACCTGTATCCATTAATTACATAGCCAGAAAAATGTCTTGCAATTTTATTTGGTCCTCTTGATAGCTTCTTAAGTTTGCCAGATACATCGCTTAACAAGGCACGCTTCTTAAACCATTCGACAAAATCTAACCCTTGACTTTTTGCTTTGCTCCACCTTTTTCTTTTATTCACATTTACATCTTCATTTTCATGCTCACTACAAATAAAAGTACATTGTTATATTAATTGTAAAACAATTATTTAATGTGTTAAAAACCTACAAATACAAGCATACTTATTTACCTTATAAAACATTGGACATCATCACAATTGAATAAAATGTAACGATGGGCCTGACTCCTAGACTTGCAATCCAAATAAATTCCTTCACTTTTTTTCTTTCCCCCAATAGGATGACCAAGATCACATGTATCACTATTCCTTGTCATTCTACTAAACCTTGTCTCCACACCACTATGCAAGTATCGCGAGCAAAATGTCAAGCACTCTTCAACCAAGTAACCCTCAGCAATAGAACCCTCCGGACGACTTTTATTACGAACATAACTCTTCAACTTTCCTAAATATCTTTCTGTAAAGTACATCCACCGAAATTGAACAGGCCCTCCCAACCTTACCTCATTCACCAAATGTATTGGCAAATGAACCATTATATCAAAGAAACTCGGGGGGAAAATTGTCTCCAATTGGCAAAGTGTTTCTACAATCTCAGTTTGCAAAATGTCCAAATCAGCCACCTCAATCACCTTCTGACATAAACATCGAAAAAAGGAACAAAGACGAATTAAAGGGTGAGCAACATGGTTAGACATTGCACTTCTCACAGCTACTTGAAGCAAGTAATGCAACATGAAATGTGCATCATGACTCTTATATCCACTAACTTTTCTTTCAGCAAGTTGAACACATTTTGAAATGTTTGAAGCACATCCATCAGGTATTTTTTCTTTTTTTAATACAAAACAAAAAGTAGTCTTTTCCTTTGCAGTCATGGAAAAACATGCTTTTGCAAACACTATCTTTTTACCTTGATCTAACTCTTTAGGGTGAAGTTTCTTTCTAATTCCCATGTCTTGTAAATCTAAACGAGCTTTTTCATGATCTTTTGTCTTTCCTGGGATATCCAACAAAGTTCCAATTATATTATCAAATATGTTTTTCTCTATGTGCATAACATCAAGATTATGGGCTAAAATATTGTGCTTCCAATATGGCAACTCAAAAAAAATAGATTTTTTCTTCCATGGACCATCATTACATTTCTTTTGCATCTAACCAAATGCATTGTTAAAGCCTTCTAATAAATCAAAGATATCTTCCCCTTAACAATTCTGGTGGTGGTCTATTTTCTGTTCTTCCATTGAAATCCCTTGCATTTGATCTATATTTATGATCCATAGGCAAAAAAGCACGATGACCCATATAACACATCTTTCGACTATGCTTCAAATATGTTGAATCAGTGTTATAATTACAACCAGGACATGCAAGTTTCCCTTTTGTACTCCACCCACTTAACATAGCATACCCAGGAAAGTCACTAATAGTCCACAAGAGACTTGCTCGCATTTGGAATGTTTGCTTTAGTGATGCATCATATGTTTCTACTCCCAAATCCCATAACACCTTTAGCTCTTCAATCAATGGTTGAAGGTACACATCAATATTATTCCCTGGCGATTGAGGTCCAGGTATTAATAAAGACAACATAGAATACTCAGCCTTCATGCAACACCAAGGTGGAAAGTTATATGGTATTAATAACACAGGCCAGGTACTGTGAGACACATTCATAGTTCTGAAGGGATTAAATCCGTCGCTGGATAATCCAAGTCTGATATTACGTGAGTCTAAAGCAAAGTCTGAATGGCGTTTATCAAATTCTTTCCATGCTTCCCCATCTACAGGATGCCTCAACTTCCCATCTTTCACACGCTCTTCTTCATGCCACCTTAATGAGCTAGCCGTCTTTGAACACATATACAACCTTTGAAGTCTAGGAATCAAGGGAAAATGTCTTAATATTTTAGCTGAAACTTTATAAGATTCATGATTTTTTCCAACTTGATGGTTTCCTTCGGCAATTTCCTTCCAACGTGGAGCACCGCAAACATGGCAAGATGTTTCACTCTCATAATTTTTCCAATAGATCATGCAATCATTAGGGCAGGCATCGATCTTTTTATAATCCAACCCTAAGTCCTTTATCATGCCTTTAGTTTTATTGAACATATCGGGGATGTTCAGTGAAGGCATAGCTTCTTTCAACAATTCTAAGAGAGCATTAAATGATTCATTGCTCCAACCATACAAACACTTAAATAAATATAGCCGAATTGTGAACGACAATTTTGAGAAGTTTTTGCAACCCGGATATAACTCTTGTTTGGCTTCTTCGACTAGATTATAAATTTTTTTTGCATCTTCATTGAGGCCTTCATTAAATTCACATTCTTCTTGTATAACATCTCTAAATCTTTCAAAAAGTAGTTCATCAATTTGATCCTCTTCATTCACATGATCATCATTAAGATCATTGGGTTTTCTTATCTCTTCACCATGATGAACCCAAAAATCATATCCTTTTTGAAATCCTAATGCTATTAAATGATTTCGTACTACCTTCCTTGTGAACCAATTAGTGTTGTAACATTCAGCACATGGACACGAAATTTCTTTTCCACGAGGTTTTCCTTTGGTGTATGCATAATCTAGGAAAAAATCTACACCATTTTGATACTCTTTACTCTCTCTAGCCAATTTTGTCCATTCCTTGTCCATCGAGTTTATGAGGAGACTACCATATAGGACAAATACAAGTAACACTCATAATGCAGCCAATTATCAATGCAAAATCAATAAATTCTCATAATGCAGAAGTAACACTCATGTAACATATAGCAGAAGTATGACAAATACAAGTAACACTCATAATGCAGCCAATTATCAATGCAAAATCAATAAATTCTCATAATGCATAAGTAACACTCATGTAACATATAGCAGAAGTATGACAAATACAAGTAACACTCATAATGCAGCCAATTATCAATGCAAAATCATGATGCTGCCAATTCATAGTTTAGAGCAAATTATCAATGCAAATGTATCATACTATCACAGTTCATAGCAATTCATAGCAGTAGCAAATTATCAATGCAAATGTATCATACTATCGCACTTGTGTTCATATACTGCAGTTTGAGATCTAATTAGCTTAACCAATAGTTCAGTAATTGCTTGTATCGAAATAACCAACAAACAACTTATTACAGCTATATACTAGATGGAGTAGTAGCAATTTTTACATTGGTTCCTATAAGTCAAAACCTCTCGTTAGGAAATCTTACTATAATAGTACAATTGCAAATATAATACACAGAAGAAAAAAAGGGGACAAGCAAACCATGCTCACAAGTATGCTCAACATCGTCATACAAACTAAAAAAATAGAAGTGTGCAGATTTGGATGATTTACGACATGAAACCTAAAACACTAGTATATCAAAAAATATGCCCTACAGTAAAATAATTTAAAACAAAGTTGTGATGCTAAAGGATGGTTATTAATGATATTTATGTGGGAAGGCACTATGTTTCCTTAGAACTTATACAAACATGTTAGTATTATAGCACATGACTTCAAAACTGCAAATAGTACCTCCTTCTGTATTTACAAACTCTGCAAGTGATTCTGCACTGTGTGGCCCTTCAAACCTACAGGAATTTTCCAAAATCAAAACTTTTTTACTTTTAGTACTCTGGAATACAGTATATACTCCTAATCTATCTTGACAAGCAAAATCAAAATACTCCAAAATCAAAACTACAGGAATACAATATATACTCCAAAATCAAAACTTTTTTACTGCCAGATATATACCCCATCAATAGAAAAAGAAAACTCCTAATCCTAATTGTGTAAGGAAGATAATAGCTTACAAAAGATATACGGGATGATTCATTTGTTTTCCAAATCCATGAATTCCCTCTCATCAGAAGAATTAACAGTGAAATTGTGGACTAAAATATGATCTAGTAATATTTAATGGCAAATCTACCTATGAGAAAATTCAGCCATTTTCATCCTAACCTACACGATGCAATACGAGCTCCACATATAATTTTTTGTATACTAAATTAATGAAGTCATTTTCCCTCACTCAATTTTCATCCAACAACTTATTAAATCGATTCCAAACCCATTAATTGAACACATGAAACATACATATACCTTAATTCCCAACCTAACATAATCGTATATATGATATATCACTCAGACATTTGAATACTGCCAACACCATCATATAGTAGGTGATTGCCTCAAATAATCCTTCTTCAAATATTGATATAAAATTAAATTACTCAGCTAACTATTAACATCCTAATAATCAAGAATCAATAATCAACAAAAAAATAAAAATAAAAAGACCTAAATACAGTTAATAAAGAATTAAAAAAGGAAGTGAATAAAGAAGAAAGGGTAAAGGTAGTGAGTACTCGAGAGAGAACATGATCGGCAAGAGCAGATTTCAGATTTTCAATAAGCGAAAATAGGAATTCAGATTTTCAACCATTTCGTTGCAAAATTAAACCTAATAGCAGAGCAAAATAGGGTTTCAAGAGAGGGAAAATGAGAAAATACAAAATACATACCTTGAACGAAGTTGGTAACGCCGGAGATGGGTTACGCCGGAGACGGGTTACGGGTTACGGTTTACGCCGGAGACGGGTTACGGGTTACGGGTTACGGTTTACGCCGGAGACGGGTTACGGGTTACGGGTTACGTAAATGAGAGAAGGCTGAGACAGGTTACGCCGGAGACGGGTTGCTAGGTTGCTGAGAGAAGGCTGGGTTGCTAGGTTTCAAGAGAGGGAAAGTGACAATGCTTTCTTGTTGAAAAACTGAGATAGGGTTTCAAGAGAGGAAAAATGAGAATGGTTGAAAATCTGAATAGGGTTTCAAGAGAGGTAAAATTTGAAGGATTTGTTTTAGGAAACATATTTGGCGCTATAAAAAATTAACTCAAAAAAAGTGTTTTTTTGTTTCATGAGTACCTACAAGAACAGTTTTTTTAAAAACTAAAGAACAACGGTGAATAAATGTTGCGTAAAGATATCAATAAACAACGAGAACGGTTTTTTAGTGTTGTTGTAGAAATTATAAAATTTCATGTTCTACTGCAACGAATTTGTAAAACTGTTGCCTATTTACCTCTACGAGAACGGTTTTTTTACCATAAAAAATTAAGTGTTGTCGTAGGACCAAAATGTTGTAGTGAGGCCACAACACCAGTTCAAGATGCAACTCCACCTTCTTCACCTCCGTCTTCACCTACTTCTCTAGATGAAAGATATAGAAGACATTTATGAAAGGTCAACTGAAATTACTCTTGACCTTGAAGAGTTGTATTGTCTCTTGGCGGATAGTGAGCCATTAAATTATGGAGAAGCAATGAAAGATAAAAGGTGGAGACAAGCCATGGACGAGGATATCAAATCAATTGTGAAGAACAACACTTGGGAATTAGCAACTCTTCCAAAAGGCCATAAAGCAATTGGAGTGAAATGGGTGTACAAGACTAAAAAGAATGCTAATGGAGATATTGAAAAATACAAAGCAAGACTTGTTGCAAAAGGCTACAAACAAAAACATGGAATTGACTATGAAGAAGTTTTTGCACCAGTTGCTCGCATGGACACTATTCGTTTGTTAATCTCTGTAGCAGCTCAAAATAAGTGGAAACTTTATCAACTTGATGTAAAATCGGCATTTCTAAATGGCTATCTTGAAGAAGAGGTCTATGTTGAGCAGCCAATGGGGTACGTGATTAAAGGACATGAAGATAAAGTTTTGAGATTAAGAAGAGCGCTGTCTGGATTAAAGCAAGCACCAAGAGCATGGAATAGTCGCATCGATAAATACTTCCAAGATAATGGGTTTGCTCGTTGTCTCAATGAATATGCTCTTTATGTTAAAATTTGTGATAACGGAGATATTTTGATTGTTTGTCTTTATGTGGATGATCTTATATTCACTGGGAACAATCCAAGTTTGTTTGAAGAGTTAAAAAAGGCCATGGCGCTTGAGTTCGAGATGACTGATATTGGGCTCATGTCATACTACTTAGGCCTAGAAGTAAAGCAATTGGAAGAAGGTATATTTATTTCTCAAGAAAACTATGCAAAGGAAGTTTTGAAGAAATTTAAACTGTTTGATTGCAATCCGGTGTACACACCAATGGAGAGCGAATTGAAGTTGTCAAAGTTTGAAGATGGACAAAAGGAGGACCCTTCTTTTTTCAAAAGCCTCGTTGGAAGCCTAAGATACTTAACATGTACAAGACCTGACATTCTATATGCGGTTGGAGTAGTGAGCTGTTTCATGGAAGCTCCTACTACTACACACATGAAAGTCACTAAGATGATACTTCGCTACCTTAAAGAGTATGTAGCAGCAACATCTTGCACTTGTCATGCTATTTGGCTAAGGAGATTATTGGAGGAACTTCATATACCACAAAAGGAAGCTACTGATATTTATATAGACAACACTTGCAAAGAATCCAGTGTTTCATGATCGTAGCAAGCACATAGACACAATGTACTAGTTCATTAGAGAATACATTGCCAAGAAAGAAGTTGAGCTTAAATATGTGAAGACTCAAGATCAAGTTGCAAACATTTTTACAAAGCCGGTGAAATTTGAAGACTTTCAAAGGCTAAGAGCAAGACTTGGAATGAAGAAAAAAATTTCAAATTAAGGGGGAGCAATGTTATTACTAATTTGAAATTAGATAATTCTAGAACCATGTAGAATTTCATGTAAGAATCTAGAAGTGTTTTAATTACGAAAATTTGTGGGAAGCTCCTAGAAGTCACTATTAATTAGGAAGCTCTTAGAATGAGGTGTTAATTATGAAGCTCCTAGAATTGTGTCTAGAGTTTTCTATTTGTACCTATAAATACCTACTTGTACTTGACATTAAGCATCAAGCAAATTGAGAGTTTTCTATTAGAAATACCTCCTTTCTCTAACAATTACACCTTAAGTAAATGTTTTTTGTTTATCATTTACACTTCATTTACCTTATTCACTCCATTGAACTTTATTTTGCATTTCAATGCAGGGAGGCTACAAGGCCTTATTGCTGATTGCGGGGCTGCAATGATGGTAGTGCCGAGGACAACAATATTATGTAATTCTAGGAAAAGTTCCAAATGGTGTTCCTAGAAGTGAAGGTACTGTTTGTTATTATACTCTTTTTGTTCATCTCTGATGTTATTGTCTAGGTATTACTCACATAGAAGATGATGATACATGAGCTATTCCTACTTACTTTTTTGTTTTATCAATACTTATAATAATTATGTATCCTTCATTCCATTATTGACCTATTTTACACATCTTTCTGGCAACGAGGCCTCATTTCTAACAGAGCGATTGTATGTCAATAAACTCAATATTATATTGGTTTAGGTGAAAGTGACATTGCATTTCCTTTCAATCATTTAAGTTGATTTATTCCTGTTATTCTCAACCAATTATGTAGTCCATTTGCTTTATTTATCTTGATGAAAAGATATACAATTTCTTCAATTTACCTTTATTTCTGATTATTATACGGAGATTTGCTTTTTCGTTTTCCTTCCTCTCTAAAAATCTGGTTTTGCAACATGTTTTGGTAATTGCCTAAAAGTGTATTAGTTATAACATTTACATAATGATGAGTATATATTGTATATCACAGTAGTTAATTAATCTCCTCTAAAAGGTTATGTATTCGGTTTTCTTAGAATACAAACTAGGGAAGTACCTATGTATTCACTTTTTAATCTCCTCTAATTGGTTCATTTTTTAATTTAGGATATTTATGTACTTAATTGTACTTTTAACGATCAAATGAAAAAAATTGTAAATGTTAAGGCTAATTATAAAGTTTGTTTGAGAAAAGATAAGTTATTTATTTAATTCTATCTGCATAGGGGACAAGTTTTATATTGCATGTACAACAAGAAAATATTAGTTGTTTAATTATTTTGTAATGTGAATAAGCTCTTTCTCTTCTACATTTTAAGCAATCTTCTTTCTCAGAGCAATATCATACCTTTCTGCAACTACTAGAGTTTGGCTCTTCAACACCTAAGAGAATGATTGTTACTATCGTAATAGAGGTAGATAACAAGATATATAGAACAAATCAATTTGTCTGTCTATATATGTCGGAGAAGATTCTATGTTCGTTGCTTTTCAATTGTTGATCGTAGCGTTGGTCTATCCGACGCTATACTATTAATAAAGTTAGACTTTTATGTAATTGTTTACTTTAATTAGTTGACCTTAGCGTCGGTGTAGTCGACGACGCTACATAAGTTGTTGGCTACAACTTGTTACCTTTAGCGACGGCCCATCCGACGAAATATAATTTTTTTTCAAATTGTCAACGGAGATAAACTAGTGTCGGATGTTCTATTTTGCTGGTAGCATCGGCTTAGAGTTGGTTTCATCGACGCTATATTAGCATTTGATGGTATTTGACCGATGTTATGTATTAACTTCGACCGTTTTAGCCTAGGCCCAACACCGACGCTAGAATCAGTTTTTCTAGTAGTAAATGTCCTTTCGTTCTTCTATGTTTGAGAAAATCGTACAACCATTCCTCTGCATCTCTCATTTTCACTCCGGTGCCAAGTGCATGATTAACATTTTTTGATGTCTTCATCTGAATAATTTTGTTGTCTATTATTCTCTTTTTAGGATTTTTGTGAAATGATATTTTGGGATTTGTTCCCTTTTCTCAATTTTGATTTTTGTTTGATAACCCATTCATTTCTTCTTTGAAATCTCTAGCAATTTCTATATGATACATTCTTAGGGTTCATTCCTTGGAATCGTTGTTCTTTTACTTGTTTCTTCAAAATCAATGTATTACCCTTCTCAATTTAAAATTTGATTTTTCCATTTGCAGCCGAATGTGTTTGACTTTAAATCGCCGATCACTTTTCTTCTGAGTTTTGGTTGCATGACTAACCAATTCTACAGTAAGGTCACACAAGGTAAGATTTTTTTGTTATTGTTTAATTTTCTCTTAATTCGGGAAATTCTGTGTTTTTTGTTATTGCTTTCAGTTCATACCCATAGTCCTCCAAATTCAATTTGACAAGTTTACCATTTCTTGATTTCTATTTTGTTTATGCTTCAAATGAATTTCAATTTATACGTGTGCTTTGGTTTTCAGGTTCTTGTTACGTGGGTGTTGTCATTGTGTTAATGTTTTTTATGTTAGTTATCGTTAAACAAAGCCCCAATAAAAATCACGTTAAATACTAATCTATTTTCTCCTATATAGCATAAGCTATTTTATCATGTCCATTCTCTTACTTTTTCTCAACATAGATAATTTTTCTTCACAAGACAAGATCAAAAACTAGCACCTTGAAAAATATGTACAAGTCAATAAGTGCTTGTTTGTCTTGCCAAATCTAGGCTCTTGTAAAACGTTGGTCCATATAGCCTAGTATGTATTTATTTACTATCTTTTATCAATAATCGATATGAACACCAAAAGAGTTTTTCTCTCTAACAAAATCTCAAGTTTATTTTTCCTATGAGATGAATATTCATCTCTTTTATCACATAATTTGTAACATGGTATCGTATCAATAATAATACTATTGTTACGCTATTGACGATGAAGGGGATGACGATAATTCTTATACTTCTAATTCCGACTACAAAGAGATTATTGCACTCAAGAGGAACCCAATTCTAATTACTTGGAACAACCATCATCCTTCCCTGAAGCCACAATTACAACAAATTCTTAATGATGACTCTATTTGTAGCAACATAATTGTTCAAGATGTTGAAAATCGTGATTGAAATAAAATGGATTCAAGCAGATGTTCTAGTCAACAAGAAATTGCATCATGCAACATTCATTTCTCCATTATCTTGTGAATCATGAACCAATCACATCGATTTCATTTTATTTGGCTCCTTGTTTGGTATGCGTTCCTTGCTTGTGACTCCATTGGGTGCCTTCTTGTGACTTTTTGGTTATCATGGCTCTAAAAGGTGTCATTCTTTTTTATGTTTTGTTTTGATGTTTCATTGTTATTTCTTAAATGCTTGTAATTCAAGTTGATTGAAGTCATATCACTATCAACTTGAGGGAGGGTAATTGTTGTTTTGGAAGATTACCACATTATTAAGAGTTTGTTACAACTCCCTTAATAGTTAATTAGTGGTTGTTAATAAATAGTTAAAATAGTTAGTTTCCTAATTTTCACAAGCTTCTTATCATTTAATTAATATGAACTCTTCATAGTTTTTCACTGTCACGTTCTTAGCCTTATTTTTCATATGAGATAATCTTCTACTCATTAACTCTATGATTTACAACATGAGTTAATTTACATGTAAATTCTCTTTCATGTAAATTATTACAAGTTTAAGTAAACTATGATAATATTAATAATTTTATTTTATTTATTTATTTTACAAGTAGTTTATGACTCTACAATAATCCTAAAATGTAAAATTTTGATCAATATTATTTAATATTTAATTTAATTTACAATACTATACATTACAAGAAAACTGGCGATTAGCCACGGTTAATTAAAATATGTCATTTGGCTCCTAAAAATATTGGTCAGATACTTTGCTGCTAAATTAAAAATTTGATTTCTAATTTCAAATTGAGAGTGAATGTGTGACCTTCTTGGAGCTTCTTCTTTGCATCTCATACATTTAATTTCAGTTTTGAATTTTTTAGGTTTCAATTTTTTGCAGCTGATACCGACACATAAAGACTTGCTCTTTTCAACTCCTTCTTCAGGTTCTGTTTTTTTATCTTCAAGTTTTGTTTTTTACAAACTTATTTGGTGATTATGTTCTTTAGGTTGTGTCTTTTTATTGTGGTAGTAGGAGAATTTTGTATTTTTGTTTTTAGATTTGGAGATTGTTGAGTTTGTAGTGATTTTTTTTTTATATATTTGTTTCTATTCATACCATAGTATGCCAATAATTCACAACATTCAACTCTTATTCAAAATGTTTCAAAATTCAGCATCGTATAGGTTCTTCATACTATAAGACTTCAATTATTCACTTGATCAAACTATTATATTCAAAATGAATATAAAAAGACATAATATTTTGAATATTTTCATCTAAATAATTCACCAAATTACTGCTACTAATGTCTATAATCCATCACATTTATCATTCAAATTAACATCAAAACAAACACAATTCATCACTGAGTCAAGAATCTAGATCCTTTCTGCATCACCTGATAATCTACTCTCAACCAAAAAAATATTGTTCTTTAACTTCTATCAACACCTTATGTGTCTCCTTTATCATCTTCAATAAGCTCTTAGTCATTATCTTTGCTAAACTCACCAATATTATCTCTAATTTCAACATGGTTGAAAATATTTCATGATAGCATATAAAAATAACAAAATAATTAACAAATATTTCAACAACATATATTTTTACTAATTAATGTAACTATGAAAATAAATACTCAAATTATAGAGAAATTTTAGGACTTGAGAAAATCTTGCAATACTAACGGAGTGTGTGAAACACAATCGGATTGATGAGTTAATTACGTAGATGTAAGGAATCGTAAATGCGGAGTGCGATTTTGATTTCTCTTAATTGGGGTTGCGATTGAAACAAATCATACTAAAATTAAATTACAATATGCAATTTCACACAACATTTCTTCTATTTCTAAGAAACAAAAGAACAAAAAATAATTTTATACCAACACGAACCAACAAGCTTTCCAATTTCTAGTCATTTTGTTGTTGGCAGGTTTTCGATTAATGTTAATGGTTGCATCTTGTGTATAAATTTCGTCTTCTGCCATACTAAAAATACAATTTCCTTACTCGCCAGTTCTGTTTCGCTTTGTTATCTTCAATGAATCAGGCCTCTACAAATTTAGTTTGCAGGTTTCTTGAAAAAAAATTTGGATATATAAGTTGAATTGAGATATGTCATATTCAAAATTGTTTTTTCCTTGTGACAGAATGCAGTTATTGATATCAAAGAACATAAAAATACAAACCAGCCTTATGATAACAACACCTAATAGAAACAATATATGCCTTTATATGAGTAATACACAATCCACTTTCTCATCATATAAAAAAAGTAGTTGATTCAGTAAATTGTAATTAGCTGATTAATTTGTAGTTGATTCATGTTACAACTTGATCTAGTTTATCTACAAGTGATAAAGTCTTTGATTATGCATCTACATCTTTTATAGGTTTGATGAAATATGATTAAGTTTTGTTCATAAACTTAAGTTTTTATTTGTTTTAAAACTGAAGTTTTGATCTATCTTTCTAATTTTCTAGAATATAAGTTTTAATCTATGTACAATAGAATTAGTTAGATTGCTTGTGTGTATGGTTTATGATTGTATAATAGTAAAATTTAATTTCTTTATATTATTATTTGATACCTTAAATGCCTTAATAATTTTATTCAAGTATGAAAACAGATTCATCCAACTATGATTGATAAGAGTTGGATTGAGAAACCATTGAGCTCAAAAGTGTTCTTAAATGGAGTAAAACAATTTTTGGATTTTGCATTTTCAAATTCTGCAATGAATGGGAAAATTTGGTGTCCTTGTATTTCATACAAATTTAGTTATAAGGGTGATAGAGTTGAGGTGTCTAGTCATTTCTTACAAATGGATTTTCCAACCAAGTACACATTTTGGTACATGTATGGGGAAAAATGTGTGCAATCCAATGTTGAGTTAGTGAACCAAGTAAAAGAAACATTGGATAGACAATATCCAATGCAAGATATGTTGAATGACGTATTTGGTGTCATAGATGATCAAGGAATTCAAGATGATGGACGATCAAATATTCCTAATAGTAACCACCCTATGGGTGCAAAGGATGTAAGCCATGAGGATTTTTAAAAAGTTAGAGCGTTGATGAAAGATGGGAATCAAGAACTTTATAATGGTCGCACAAAATATAGCAAATTGTCATTAATTGTTCATCTATATCATATAAAAGTTTTATGTGGTGCTACTGATAAGACATTTCCAATGATCATTGAGCTTCTAAATGATGTTTTTTCCCATGCTAAACTACAAACATCTTTCTATGAAGCAAAAAAATGATTAAGATGTTAAGTCTAAGCTATAAGAAAATTCATGCATGTCCAAATAATTACATGTTGTATTCGGGATCATTGGAGGATGAGAAGAGAGATAAATGTAAGAAGTGTAATATGTCTAGATGGAAATCAAATGAAAATGATGGTGGTAAAAATCATGTAACAAATTTCCAAAAGAAAAAGAAGCCAAAACCCGCTAAAGTACTTTAATATTGCCCACTTATACCTAGGTTGAAAAGGTTATACATGTCCCCCAAAACATCAAAGCTATTGAAATGACATGCTACAGTACCCTGATAGATTGTTAAGGCATCCAAGAGATAGAAAAGCGTGGAAGGACTTTGATTCATTTTATCCAAACTTTGCTTCAGATCCTCGTAATGTGAGACTTGGATTGGCTACAGATGGTTTCAATCCATTTGAAATTTGAAGTTCTACTTATAGTGTTTGGCCTGTGATGTTGTACCTTTATAACTACCCTCCATGGTATTATTGTATGAAGCAAACTTCTCTTATCATGTCAATGATAATTCCTAGCCCTACTAGCCCTAAGATTCCTAGTAATAGTATTGATCTTTACCTACAACCTTTAGTTGCAGAATTAAAAATATTATGGAATGGAGTGGAGGCTTATGACTCCTCTATGAACGAAAATGTTTCATATGCATGCTAGCTTCTTTTGTACTATTAGTGATTTTCCTTGTCTTGATAACTTATTTGGGTGGAATACACATATATTGTTTGTTTGCCCATCATGTAGATTTGATATAGAATCTTAAAGGTTGAAATTTGGTAGAAAAAATTGTTTCATGGGGCATCGTCGATATTTACCACTTGATCACAAGTATAGGTACAAAAAAAATTCATTTGATGGATCTTTGGAGTTTAGATCTTCCCTTGTTCCGATGTTAGGTTCGGAGGTGCTTGAACAAATGGACGAATATAGTTGCAAAAGGTCACGTGATGAGGGAACGAGTAAGGAAGGCCCACTACAATGGAAGAAAAATAGTATCTTGGGAGCATAATCTTATTCGTCATTGCCTTGATCCAATGCACATAGAGAAGAATGTTTCTAATAATGTATTGTTCACGGTACTTAATGATAAAAATCGAACAAAAGACAATCTTCTAGCTCGTAAAGACTTGCAGGCAATGGTAATTAGGGAAAAGCTTCATCAATATCCTGATTCCTCTAAGTTCCCTCAATCATGCTTTACAATGAAAAATCCAGAGAAAAATATCTTCCAATATATTCTAAAAGATGTGGTTTTTACAGATAATTACGCATCAAACATTTTTAGATATGTTGATGTTAAGAAGCGTAAGGTATCGGGTCTTAAAAGTCATGATTCATATATTCTTACAGAACATCTTTTTCCAATTGCTTTTAGAAAAATACTTCCTAACGAAGTTAGTTCTCTGTTGATTGAACTATGTAACTACTTTAGAGAAATATTAAACACAATTTTAGATGCGAAGCATTTGCAGAAACTCTAGCAACGAATTGCTTTGACCCTTTGCCATATGGAAACGATATTTCCTCCATCGTTTTTCACTATTATGGTTCATTTGGTCATTCATCTTGGAGAAGAAGCAATGATTGTCGATCATGTGCATTATAGATGGATGTATACTGTTGAAAGGTATATTGTATTTTGTATTAAGTTAATTATAAATTGCAATTGTTTTATTTTATTATACTTACATCCTTTCCTTTTTAGAACCCTTGGCCATTTAAATTCATATGTTTGTAACAAGGTTGCACCGGAAGGTTGTATTACTGAAGGATACATTATGGAAGAATGCCTTACACTTTGTTCAACATATTTTGAGGACGGTAACGTTGAAACAAGGTTCAATCGACCAAAACGCAATGTTGATGACAATGGGATTTGTGCTAGCAGCGAATCTACTATTTTGTCGAACTTATTTCCTACATCAGGCAAGCCTTTTGGAGCTTCCAAATTTTTTTCGATTCCACAACTAGAGATGATCCAAGCTCATCGCTATGTCTTAGCTCATTGTGAATTGGTTGATACATTTCGGGAGTAAGTTTTATGCTTTTGCATATACTTAATGATCATCTCAATATTCATTTCTATACCAAATGTACTAACCACAAATTCTTCATGTATAAAGTGTAAGATAGAAGTTGCTAGCATGCATCGTGGCAAAAGAAATGCCTAAAGAGGTTTACTTCATTAACCCCATTTGCATTACCCTCCTTTTACCCTACAACTTCTATACAACCAAAAACAATAAGACCAACAATCCAATCCCAATTAATCTCAACATTACAATTTGCCTTAAGCACACCATCCCAATTAAATACTCCAACATAAAAACCAGAAAAATTACCCTATTACACACCCCCTAGTAACTTAAATTGCCCATTTATAGAAAAGGATTACAAGAAAATACTTTTTCTTGTGGAACTTGAATATTCATTAAACAAATCATTACTTCAGATTGTTTCTCATTATTACCCTCACAGCTTTCATTATCTACCAGCCACTTCGGAGAAAACAAGATTATTTTATGAGTTTGTTTTAGTGAATACTGATTCAATATAAATAACTCATACATATGACAAGAGTGATAAACAGAAAATTATTTTTTCAAAATTTAAAATATTAAAGGTATTATCGCCAACAGATTGGAAAGATCACCCTTCAGCATTATAGAAATTTTCTAGACGATTTACTCCTCATGAATAATCCTATTATGATTATATGGAAGCATGGACAAACTTGCTACTACAAAACCCTTTGATCACTCCTGGTTCATTTGGTTTAAAAAGGATATTTTGTTTCAGTTCCCTTTATGGTTTATTAAATGGTTCAATGAATGGGGACCCGAGCTAGAAATTTACCCAGAATTTGCTGGATCGGCATTCCAGGAATTTGTTAAAGAAACTAATTTTCCGGATCATATGAAGATATTAATGTTTCATGCAAGCTTTGGCATTTCATGGATTACCTCGTGGACATACAAAAAAGAATTATCAATTCCTGATTCTAATATCAATTGGGTATTCAGAGTTATTAAAATTAAATGGTGGAACAAATTTAATCCAGAATTATTAAAAAACTCTACACTCTTAGAATGGTTTAGAAGAAATCCTATGTTTCTTATTAAGCCAAAGGAAATCATTAAAGAAGGACAATTCTTGGCAGAAAAATCTAAAATTATGGCAGTATTATCAACTTCTTCAAATAAAAAAGAATTTTTAAAGAAATTACAAAAGGCAATTACTGAATCAGACAATAATAATGAAGACTCTGTAGAATCATCACAAAGCTTTACTCCACAAAATGAAGATGATTGCTATGGAATAGAAGAAATCTAAATTATTAAAGAATTTCGAAATTATTAAAGGAAAAATGTGACATCTAAATTATTAAAGATTAATTGAATTATTGAAGGGAAAATTTGACCATACTCGGGACCCAAGGCATTAAAGATTCTCAGACAAAGCATGATGGCTACTTTTGACAAAAGATAACCTATTATCTTGATGTCATTATGAAGGCAGACAACATTATGTTTACTTTTGAATTTTGCAATGTATTATTAAGCTTTTCACTATTCTTTTTAATAAAGTTAGTTGAATTATTAATGCTATTTGAATTATGTAAGGGCATCAATGTAAATTAGTGCAAGGACATTATTGTAATCTAAGACCTATTCTTCCATTATAAAAGGAAGTGGTCCTTCATTATGTAAGGCATTCAAAAACATTTATAAAAATTTAGCTTCATCTTCATTGTAATTCCCTCATTCTCTAAATATCTAATTGTAAGTTTGTAATCATGAACAAATTTATGAATTTTATTTACTTTCAATTAGTTTTTCAAATTGCTTTCTTATTATCAACTAAATTAGATATATTTTTTTTATGATTTACCATTACTTTCACATAACTTTTTATCATGGTTTAGCTTCATCTTTATTATGGTATCAGAGCCTTGTAAGAGGACTCTAAGGAATTAAATTATATTTTTAAGGATTACGTTGGATTATATTTTGTTATATGTGTCAATAGCACTGTTTGTTAGTTGAATAAAAGAATGAGAGTAGATTTCTTATTAATTTAATTTGTTTTTATTATTACAAGGCCATCAAAATGTTTGCTATTTATTAAATAACCTAAAATTTGAACCAATTTATGTCATTTCAGGCGATGTCGCTTTGTTTATAGTCACAGTTAAAACTGTTATAATATGTTAAATTTATCTGTTACAATTCATCTGTTTTTTAATCGATGTATTTTTATTGAAGATCTGATTTTTGGATATAGACTGTTTGAAAAGGTTATTTTGGAGTTAGTTGAGATTAAGCGTTTTCATCTTTAAAAAGTTTAAGAGTGCTAATTGATTTTGATTATTACTATTATTATTGAAACATTATCGCTGTTGCCTTATGTTTATGTTTGTAATATCTAACTAACTAATTCATTTTAAAGTTTTCTATGTCACTCTATTTTCGTTCTAGATCATTTAAATTATGAATCTAACAATATTCTTGACTTTATTCATTATGTTTCAACTCATTTAACTATACATTAACTATTACTATTAATAAGATTATTTTAATAAATAAAATTTATTTTTATTATTGTAATCAATAAGTAATTAATCATTTTCTTTATAAATGTGCATAATTTAAATGAGGCGCTTATAATGAGAACAAATAAAATATTTGCTATGACAAATAAAAAAATAAATTTGTCGCCTAACTAAAAAAGTTATATTTATGTATTTTCAACGTGACATGACACTAACAAAATCATTTTTTTTATTACAAAAACAACTAACAACATTATTTAATTAGTTGAAAAGTCTATATATAGAAAGATTTGTGTCGTCCAAAGTCAAAGAAGTCTTAAAAAAATACAATCATAGATTCTTGCTGGAATATTTTGTTTTGTTATTTAAAAATAGAATAGTAAATCATCTTATTAGTTGTCATAAGCATAGGAAGTTAGGCTTGGTTTTAACTTCTCCACTATATATATAGTATAATAATTGTGTTTTTTATATCTATCAAATTTCAAAATTCTCTTTTTGAATGCAGAAAATGGAGACTCTATCATGTTGGAGAATTTTTAAAACTATTCTCATAATATTGTCGCTTGTATTGCTTTCCAACATTCCCACTCAGGCAGAAGGTTTGGGCATTTTCTTTTATTTTTTTCGAACAATCTATCAATAGTGGTGTGTCTATTGTGGATCTCTCAAAAATGATTTAAGGTGTATTCTTACTTTTACTATAAAAAATGAATTTTAAAATAATAAAAAATAGGAAGCAAGTATAATATTTTATTAAAATTTATTAAAAATAGCAAGTTTTTGTGTGGATTAACTTATTTATTTCAATTAACAATTTATCTTTTATGTTCCTTTTGTTACCTAAAACCATGATTCAACAATAAATTTTGTATAAATTTATTAAAATATTTGTATATAGACCAAGTTTTTTTTACAGAAAAAGTCTAAGGACTTAATTTATGCAGTTAAAACTTTAAAATTTCTTATTTATTTTATGTTAAAAAAATTTAAGAAATGAAAACTAGCTATAGGAACTAAAATTATACATTACTAAAACCATAAAATGTGTCAAATGTTATGTTAGGAACATATACGCTTAAAATATACATTTAAATATAAACAAATTAAATTCATTATCTACTTTTTTTAATATATGTGAAAATAATATAAGTGCTTATAAAAAGAGACGAGCCTAGAAATTATTTTAATGTGCGAAAACTAGAACAAAATAATTCATATCACATTGAAAAAACAAAATAACAAAATGATACTTCTATTGAAACAATTCTTACAAAGCCAAAATGACAACAATTTTTATAGCATGTAAAGTGTGGTCTTCAATTTTCAGTATGCCTTTATAATAAACATTCATCATTGAGTTGGTTGAATAATAATGTTACTATTATAGGTCTACTTCACAAGCTAAGACCCATTCAACATGACTTATCTGCTTCAAAGGTACTCAGATTAAGTTTTTGCCATATTCACACAACATTACTGAGTCATTAATCATCATTACCTCATTATATCTTATAAATTAATCAACATGAAATTTTCAAATATATAGATTGGGGAACCTGCAGCTACAACTAAACCATATGAGTATATATTGAAATTTCTAAATTCTTCAAGTTTTCCAAGTCGGGCATCGTTTCCATCTGATTTTTTGTTTGGTGTGGGATCTTCTGCCCTTCAGGTATATGGTGAAAAAAAATATACTTGCCTTTATCCTTAAATATAAAATACTCTTGGAAAATTTATTTGTTCCTTTTTATTATAAGACTCTTTTTAAATTGTCATCTACATTATTTATTTCTTTATCAATATACCTCTAATTAATTTACATCTTTGTATTCAACCAACAAGAAATATTACAATGAAAACATTATTTTATTTTTAAATAAAATGAAAACATTAACTAATTATCTCTCTTGAAAGATAAAATTATAAAAAAATATTACTTGCTAATAATCTTTAGGGTAAAATCAGTTATTTGCCCCTATTTATATATCATATTTTGTTTTTAGTCCCTTTAAAATTTTTCTTTAAACAATAGTTCCTCAAATATTTTCTCTCAACAATTTTAGTCTCTGCTATTAAGTCAAACTATGTGTATCATTAGAATTTTTGAATGACTTTTTGAAGACACGTTTAACTCATCACTTTTTAAAAGTTCTAAATTTTTGTGTGATATATTATAAACATTCATCTAAAATTCCATTAAATGATTCACATGATACATACAAGTTGATTTAAAATCCGGCACCAAAATGGTTTACGGAAAATATTGGAAAGACTATTGTTTGAAGAAAAAATTTAAATGACTAAAAATGAAATATATCATATTTATAGAGACCAAAAATTTAATCCTAAATTTGCTAATTCCTCTGTCTCATTTTTTATTTTACAATACCAATATAACATTATTTACTTTTTTTTTCATTAACATACTCTTATTTATTGTATTTCAACTCATTAAATTTTTCAACTAATTGCAATTAATAAAGATATTTAAGTAAATATAGTTCATTAAATTAATCATTTTTTAAGGAACACACAACTCAAATCAGACAATTAAAATAAAATGAAAAAAGTAATACTATCAAATTTTATAATTATCGGGATTTGATTAATGGAGATTCATATTTCGGGACAAAGGTAATATTTAATTAACATAAAATTATATAAATTAATTTATTACTAACAAGTTTTTGGTAACTTTAGATTGAAGGGGCAGGTCATGAAGGAGGAAGAGGACTTGGTATATGGGATGATATAGTTAATCAACACAAAGGTTTGAGTCATACACTTACAATGATTAAATTGGAGATGAAATTTATAGATGTAGTGACAAATTAATATATAAATTCATTTTTTTTAAAGGAAAATACATTTTATTACATTATAAGCATCCAAGCACTACAAGTGCAAAATTAGGTGATCATGTACCTAACCCAAAAGTGTAGCACCAAAATTCATGGTGGTTAATTTAATATTTCAATTTTTCTCCCCATTTGAAATATATAGTATTATCATTTAGTTTTTTTTTAATAGAAATATAATTTTTTTAGATATTATTTACATTTGCATAAATCTCAATAATTTATTTTTTTGTTTTTTTCATGAGTAGATGTGTATGGAGATGTTGATAAATTTCCTAAAAAGATTGAACATTACAAGCGATATAAGGTGAGTTCAAATAACTATGGATGCTGATAAGTTTTTTTTTTTATACAATTAAAGCCTAATACGTTTTTTATTGGAAAATATTATTATCATTATTTTTTATGGGAATAACAGTCCATTGATCTTCCTCGATAATTCTCATTGGATATTGGATGAAACAGATTGACAATAGTAATTATAAGGAAATATACAATAAGATATTGTTAATTATTTTTGAAATTATTTTATTTGTTATAATTTGTATGGTCTTGTAGGAGGATGTTCAACTTTTGAAAAGGCTTGGAGTAAATTCTTATAGGATGTCTATATCTTGGAGCAGAGTGATGCCAAGTAATTTATTTATTTATTTGTGTTGATTCTTTTCCCACATTCTTTGTAGAATTTCTCTTTAATTTAGAAAAGAATAAAAGCCAATGTTTCGGCGATATTTTTGTCAAATCATCATAAACAAATGATCCATTAGACAAATCAAACAAAGTCAAACAAAATGTTTAACATATATAATAGAATAAATATCAAATATTTACTATTCAAGGGACTAAAATGAAACACAAAAATAATTAAAGAATTAGTGAAGCCTAAAAATAAATTAAGAGACTAAAAATATAATTTATACATCCATTTTAATATATAATATTTTATACATTTAATTCAGTTTCATGGATATGGAAAGACAATTAAAAAGTTTAGCCAAAGAATACATCCATCATATATATTTTTGAATGTTGATGTTTGTTTTATAAAATATTATGATTAGGTGGCACATATAATAGCTAACGTTGTCCGCAAATATTCACTATACTCTTTTTTTTTTCAACGGTATTCATTAATTTCTATTTCATATGCACAAAAAATTATGTTATGGTATATTTCTTGTATGAAATATTTATCAATACTAGTACAATTATATTTATATTTATTTTCATTTTCTATGATTAATTATATAGATGGGACTTTGGATGGAGGTATAAACAAAGAAGGTATTAACTTCTACAACAACTTGATCAATGAGTTACTCGAAAATGGTATGATTTGAAGTATCCATTAGTCTTAAAATTGAGTTCAATGTAAAATTTGTTTAAAATACTACAACTTTTAGTTTTTTTTCTTTACATGGTCAAATTATATGGTCAGGTATTGAACCTTTTGTGACTATCCTTCACTTTGACTATCCATTGGCTCTTAAACAAAAGTTTGGTGGCTTCTTAAATCACTCAATTGTGTAAGCTTATATTAAGATCATTTCATCTAGATATTTTATGTTTAATAAATTAATTCAATCTTAACGTTAATCTGTACAAAATATTACAGAATTTCACAATGCATGTTTATATTGTTTATGTTAAAATTAAATTCCAAAAAACATTACAAAGATTATAGCGAGCTTCTATTCAAAACATATGGAGATCGAGTCAAATATTGGACAACTATCAATGAAGTTGAAGTCACATCTATATTTCAGTACATGTTAAACATCGATAATATATCTACCGACGAGGAATGTAAAACTACTAGAAAATGTACACTATCATACACTTTACTTCATAATTTCCTCCTTGCCCATGCTTCAACATCAAAGTTATACAAAACAAAATTCCAAGTAAGACACATTTTCATATTGCATTACATATACACCATCAACAATAGCTCAAAATATATGCAGATTAATGGTCAAGATTATAACAAGAATGTGAACGAAGAGAATCTCTAATAATAATAATAATAATATTTATAATAATAATAATAATAATAATAATAATAATTAGTAATAGTAATAGTAATAACAACAACAATAATAATAATAATAATAATAATAATAATAATAATAATAATAATTGTGATACTTGATTTAGTAAAATGTTTATTAACAATTATAAACATTAGTCAAACTAGTTTATAAAATAAGGAGACATTTAAAAAGCAATCAAAATATTTTTACTTTTCATTGATTATTTGATATAGGCAATACAAGGGGGACAAATTGGACTTGTTCTTTCTTCAGGATGTTATGTTCCCTATAGTTCCAAACCAGAGGATGTGGCTGCTACTCAAAGACTAATGGATTTCTATTGGGGATGGTTAGTGCATTTTACTTACCCTATAAACCACACACCTTTTGTATTTTATTAATAGTTTAATGTTCAACTTATTTAATTTTTTTATCCTTTTTTAATGGTCAATATATATACATATCAATTTTTTTTGTACATTTTATTTCAATATACAGGATTTTTGATCCAGTGTTCCATGGAAATTATCCAAAAATAATGAGAAAACTAGTGGGAAATAGACTACCCAAATTCACTAAAAAGGAGAAAAAAATGTTAAAAGAAAGTACAAACTTCATTGGAATTAATTATTATACCTCTCACTTTGCTATATATGAACCAAATAGAACCAAGTCTATTGGTGACAGTTATGATGCTTTGGCTCGATCGGAAGGTATGTTTTTGTTCAAACTGAGTTCTAAATTTAATAATAATAATAATAATAATAATAATAATAATAATAATAATAATAATAATAAAATGTAAACAAATACTTAACTCTTATAAAATGATCACTGAAATTGACAACACCGACTATTATAATTCAATTGAATTTATTTAACATGCAAGAAAAGTTACTATTATTAATTGATTACTAATTTTTTGTCATTATTTTATAATTGTAGTTTTTAACGAAGAAGGAAAACCCCTTGGTTACAAGGTGAGAGAATAATTATAGTAATTTAAAATAATGATATTTGTTAGGGGAATAATGTAATTACTATAATTTTATTTATTATTTGTTGTTGATAACTTGTCGGATCAATACGCTTGGAAATATGTATATCCAGAAGGGTTATATAATATGTTACTCTATATTAAGGACAAGTACCAAAATCCCAAAGTCTACATCACTGAAAATGGTTGGTGTTACTTTTGATCACACTTACATCAATATAATTGTTATGTATAATTCATGCCACAAAAGGGATTAATCATTTTTTGTTGTTGTGATATTCTGTTTATGTAGGTGTTGCTTCTACTAAAATCCCAAATCCATTGAAGGACGAGCACCGAATTGCTTATATTGCCGCACATATAAACGCTACAAAAGCTGCAATTGAGTAAGTTATTTTTCTCATTCATAATTTCATAGGTAATAAATAAATATTATATGACACAATTGATAATTTATATAATTGAACTTATTCCTTTGATCACCTATTGAATATGCATGTACATTTTATTTTTGTATGATTTAATGTTATTTTATAAAATCTATTTCTTTTGTATGGTGTTTGTCTATCACAAACATGTATAATAGTTTTACTCAACTAATACAAAATTTAAAACTAATTAAGAATGCTATATATATTTTATTATATGAATTGATCAAAGTACATTTTGAAAAGAAAATAATAAAATTTTAATAAGTTGGAATAAAATAGAGTTTAGTGATTATGTATTGATGGTATAAAATTATTTAATATCATCATTCAATAATTTCACTATAAATATAGTTGTTGAGTTAGTCTAAAAAGTAATATAACAATATAACATCATAATAAAATATAATTGAAGAGTGTAAATTTTTTTAAATTGTTAGAGCATATGTTTTGAAGTCTTTCTAATATCTAGTTTTTTACTCAAAAGTGTATTGCCTATTTCGAATGAGTTGTGATATTTAAATATCTATTATTATTGGTTTTGTAATATATCTTATATGATCAAAAGGCTACAAATTTTGAAGTGATAACACATATAAACATGACCATGAAAGGTACTTGGATGTGAAATAGTGCTTCACTTTTTGATGAAAAAACGATGTGCTTTTATAACTTATTTTTTTTTAAAAAAAAACTAATTCTATTTTATTGTTTTAATATGTTTACATTGATAGCGATGGCGCAAATGTTCGCGGTTATTTTGTGTGGGCAGCATTTGATACATTTGAATTTCAAGCAGGCTATTTTGGAAAATGGAGACTTTATCATGTTGATTTTAATGATAATCTCAAACGTATACCAACTGATGCAGCTAAATGGTATAGAAAATATTTGAGTCTTTGACCCATGATTTGGGACACTAAACATTATATTGACTGGGCACAACTTATAAACATAAGAACATCAATAAAAATAGAGAACAAGGAAAGGAATTCCACTTGAAATTTGATTGTTTACTATATGGGTTTTTAGTCTGTTCTTTAATTGAATTTTTTAAAAGGATTCACCTTTGTAATTTGAATTTATACTACTTTTGATATTCATACGATGTAGGGTATATATTTACTTATCTAAGTTCATATTAAATATATTGACATTTCAGATTAAGTAAATAAAATTACTTTAAGAAAATATATAACAGAGTATATAACTGTGAAATAAAATTTATATTATAGTAACACAACAACCGTTCGTTAAAACAAGAATATTAACAAACTATTTTCACCAATAAAACGTTATGGATATTATAATATTTTAACTATCATTGTAATTTTACTATTATTCTACTGATATAATTTTTCGTATTATGATTACTACATTATCTAACAAAATAATTAATAAATAAATAAATCATTCTCCACTATTTGTCGAGGAGAGTAAACTTAAAAAGAGAATGAGCATAAAAATGAAGTTTCAGACTTGTGGACTAAGTAAAATTTAAGAAAGAGTATGGAAACAAAAGAGTCATGCGTCGATAGCATCATAAACTACAAACTAGACACTCGTGTCGAAACTTGTAACTCGACACTACCTTATGCCGCGTCGAGCAGCAATAATTATTAGATGGGTGATGTAGGTAATGTTGACCTCACATTTTTTCTTTGTAATAAAGAAAAGTTGTCCAATATCTTGATGTGGGTCACTAAGATAATTGAGTCTTGATTTGTAAAGGTAGTCTGAGCAAACGGCAACAACATGCTAATTGTTCTCTTCTACATGTATTATATGCATGGAACAACCTTGAATATCTCACTGTGAGTAAAGCCAAACATGATATGATTGATGATAATGTAATGCACTTGTGGTGCTATTAATGTAAAGCCCTAGGTACCATGGGTTTGAAATGCATTATCACTCAAGAATACTCATAATAACTCAACAATATATTGAAAATCAAGTTGAAATTAAATTGTAAGTTCCTAATAAGAGTTGGACAAGAGGCAACTTGGTAAGGGCCATAACTCTTGGTGAGAGGATACACGTCCAGAGGATGTATTTGAGGATACGTCTCCAAATGATGTATTAGAGGATGTATTAGAGGATACGTGTCTAGAGGATGTACCAGAGGCTACATGTCTAGAGGGTGTTGAATAGTGATCAGAGTTAGAAGAATGTGAAAAGTGATTACATTATAAGGAATGTGAACAGTAATTAGAGTCATAAGAATGTGAACATTGATCATAGTCAAAGGATTGTATGCAGTTATCAGAGTTAGAGGAAGAAAAAAGAGGCAACATTAAAGGAAGAAAAGAAGAAGAATCAACGTCAAATTTATGGAATTTCATAAATCACTAAACCATAAATCAAGCAACTGACAAATAAACCACATGAATGTCAATTCAAATCATAGGGTGCATATTCAAAACACCTATATGCTAAAGATTTCATTTCTCTCACGCATCTATACTTTTTTAACTTAGACTTCTTAATGCTACTATTTCTCTATTCTATAGATGCTCCTAATTTAATATTACTAAAAACAACATTTACATGGGGAATAACGTTGTTCCTCAATTACTTGATGCTCATATCCATATACTGAACTGGCACTAGATTGTATGTGAGGTTGGGTTTAAGTTGGATAGACTCATGGCCTAAAATTTGCTGAGGATTTGGAGTTTATTTCTTTAGTTAGGAATCATGAAAGACATCATGGAATCCAAACAGGGATGGTGGAAGTGCTTATTTTAGGAATATGGACCTATCATCTGTATAATTTGAAAGGGTCCAATAAAATGTAGGTTGAGCTTTTTAACTTTTAGAATTCATCCAATGCCAAAAGTAGGGGTAACCCTTAAAAATACATGATCACCTTTCTCAAACTCCAAGGGTATCTTCCTATTGTTAGCATAACGTTTCTTCCTACTTTGGGCTATCCCTAACCTATCCCTAATGGCTTTAATTTTATTAGTAGTTTCTTGGATACCCTTAGGCCCTAAAATCCCCTACCATACAAGGCCACACAAGGGGCCATACCTATACTGGTATAACAATTGTTATTATAGGAAAACTCCACCAAAGGCAAGTGTGTATCCCAGCCCTCACCATTTTATAGAACACAAGCCTTTAACATATCCTCCAAATTCTAAATGGTCTTCTCAGTTTACCCATTAGTTTAGGGGTGATAGGTAGTACTACGGTGTAACCTAGTTCCTAGAGGTTTTAAAAAGGCTTTCCAAACTATAGAGGTAAATTTAGAGTCCCTATTTGATATTATGTTATAAGGTACCCCATGTATACTTAATATCTCATTTATAAATATCTAAGCTAGGTTAGCTAGGGGCATTGTAAGTATTCTTGACATGTAAGAAGCAGGCTAACTTAGTTAATATGTCTACAATTACCCAGATGAAATGATACCCTAACTGGGTACGAGGTACTCCTACTACAAAATCCATAAACATAGAATCCCATTTCCATTAAGGTATATATAGAGGCTGTAGCAGACCTGCTGGCCTTTGATGTTCTATTTTTACCTTCTAACAAGTTAGACATTGGGCAACAAAGGTTGCCACGTCATTCTTCATACTTGGCCACCAATAACAATTCTTAAGATCCCGCTACATCTTGGGACTCTGGGGTGAATTGTCAAGTGGCTCTTGTGGGCTTCTTCTAATACTATTATCTTTAATTCCTAGTCCTTAAGTATATAGATTCTGTTTTGAAACATAATTATCCCATTTGTTGCCCTTAAAAAGTTCTATTGTTCCGCCTAGTTTGTAGCTCTCCATCTAGTTCTCGAGAATACCTAATTTTCTCCTTGAGATCACTCGTTATTTCCTATTAGTTTAGACGAATTTCCCCTTGTAGAAGTGTCATCTTCATATTAAGGTCTTTGTGTTTTTCTATCAGATCCATTTCCTAGATCATCAAATGCGATACATGGAGTGACTTCCTACTCAAGACATCTACTACCACATTAGTCTTGCTTGGGTGGCATCTTAGTTCAAAATGATAATCCTTATAGAATTCCACCCACCTCCTTTGCCTGATTATAAGTTCCCTTTGATCAAAGAGGTACTTTAGACTTTTATTGTTACTAAAGACATTAAAATGTGCTCCATAATGATAATGTCTCCAGATCATTCAGGCAAACACAATGGCATCTAGTTCTAGGTCATGAGTAGGGTAATTCCCCTTGTGTGGTTTTAGTTGCCTTAAGCGTAAGCCATTGCTTGATTGTTTTGCATCAGCACACAACCTAGTCTTTTTAATGATGCATCACAATATTCCTCAAATTCTAGGGTTGGATTTGGGATAGCCGTTCTAGGGCCAGTGGCCAGTCTATTTTTGATTGTATGAAAACTAATCTCACACTCATGAGCCCTAACAAAAGTACGCTCTTTACTAATTAACCTGGTCAAAGTCAAAGCAATATGGGAAAATTTTCTAATGAATATTTTATAGTACCCTGTCAATCCTAAGAAGCTCCTAACTTTAGTCCCATTTTTAGGTTGTTCCCACTCTAATATTGTGGCACTATCTGGAGATGTTCTACATCTATGAATACACGGCCTCTTGGTTTTTTTAATATGTCAAAATGTCATCTATGAGTACACCACACCACGATTTCTCCACTGTTACATTTTTTCTTATGCTAAATTTTCATATTTTGGTTTTTGTTTTTCAATAATCGGTAACAATCAATGAACTTATTTTCATGTAAACATAAACTAATGAGTAAACACAAAGTATCAAGAACATCAAAGGTATCGATTTTGCGATTAAATTATTTTATTTGTCAATTATTTTTAATCTATGGTTATAGAATTCATCACATTCAATACATGTCTTTTAACTTATATCTCCATTAGTGATGTTGTTACATCTGCTTGGATTTTTTTTCTTTGATTTGTGATTGTGCTAGAAACTAGTGAAGATGTAGTTTTTACTATGAAGACAAACAAATTTCTCAAGCTAAAACATAGTATTATAATGCTAGTATTGGATTTTTAGATGATAAGAAACTAATGAAGTGAATGTTACTCTATTGACAATTATTTTTGCTAGCTTTGATTTTCAACTCTATTTTTGCTTATATTGAATTTTTTGTTTTCTATTTCGGGACTTTCTTATTTTAATTTTTGTTGTATTTTTTGATGTTATGTTGAAATCAAATATGTTTGTAATTGAGGTTGGTTGAGGTATGTTCCAACTTCAATGAGTATTTTTAATTTACAACGGTTTCTTAAAACGAAATAATAGAAAAATATTTGGATGGAATATATTCTCTTTAATATGCTTCTACTTTCAATTTGCATTGATGTCATCTTATTTAGGATTGAGTTGTGACTATGTGTGAAGCAAATATTTGTTATTTTTAAATCTTTCTATTTTACCCTTATATTTTTCCCTAATTTTGAAAATTGATGTATTTGTTTTTCTGTTGGGGTGAAAAAACTTGAAATAGGGGCTTTAAAATTTATAATTTAAAGTTTGGTTTATTCTAATGTATGTTATACTCTAAAGATAGATTTAAGGTGTAGTGGATAATTTGATAAGAGTTTTATTTATTATGGGGTGCACTAAATAAAATATATTTATGTTACGAGTGTGTCATTTTGTAAAAAAAAAGTATATTTAAAAAGAGTTGTTTGAATCTCTTTATTGACTCTCAAGGCTGACAATAGCACACGGTCTTAGGGAGGTCCCAAGATTTTTTTAATATTAAAACATTGAATTAGGGTGTTGTGATTTACTGATTTTAGAAACTCAATTTGTTTGAAATGGTCGATTTACTAATTCACTTATGCTAGGAACTCATTAGAGTTTAAATTGATGTTAGATTTTAAGATCTTTAGAACTCAATTGTGATTTACAATGGTATGATACTGAAAAGGGTCAAACAACACTATTTTAGAGATTCATAATGGAGATTGTTGCTATGAATCAAAGTACAATTCATTAAACGGTACATTATATTTATTAGTTATGATTTTTATATATAAACGACCTATATATTTAATTATAACATATTTATTTATGTTCAAATATTATATAATACATAGTATTTTGATAACTTTAAGTCAAGTTACTCTGAAAGTGAACTAACTGAAATTAAAGAAGAATATTGTCAATATCTGCTCGAACTGAGAATTATATAGTTTGTTATTAGTTGAGTTTCAAATTGTAAAGTATTAATTTGTATTTTTTGTGTGAATTGATAACTATTCCTTTTTATTTTCGTCACAATAGGATTAAAGTTAGAATTTGCTATTGTTATTCACGATCCTAGAAAATTGATGTTGCTGAAAATTAAGAGAGCATCATTACATATATTTTGAGATTATAGTTAGAGAATTATGGAGTTCAATCATAAATATATAGTAGAATTTGCTAATCATATATGTGCTCTCTTATTGAAGTTAGAGAAAGATTGAGTTTGATCATAAATATATATACATGTGATTAATTATTTATTTTTTGAATTTTTGAATGAATTGGGAACATTTATGCAAAATAATATATGATAGTGTTTATACAAAATTAGTATCTGGAAAAATAACATAAATATATGACAACTCTTTTTTAATTGAATGTTGTTGTCACATGGCTAACATATTACAATGTTTTTTTCTTTAAAATAACACCTACGATGGCGCTTTTCTAGAAAAACACTACTAAATGACACATATAATTGCATTTTTTGGAAGAAAAAAAAAGTGCTTTAAAGTGGCTATTAAATCCCAGCTACAACAAAACTTTTTAAAAATGTGCTATTAAAAATATCACATACCACAATGCTTTTCTAGAAAATGCGCTATTAAATGACAGCTATAACAACGCTTTTTAGAAAAGCACTATCGTAGGTGCTATTTTACTGTTTTGCATCAACACAAAACCTAGCCCTTTTAAAGATGCATCACAATATGCCTCAAATCCTAGGGTTTGATATGGGATGGCCAGTATAGGGGCAATGGTCAGTCTAATTTTGAGTGTCTGAAAACTCTTCTCGTACTCATGATCCCAAACAAAAGGATTCTCTTTTTTGGTTAACCTAGTCATAGGTAATGAAATTTGGGAAAATTTGCTAATGAATCTTCTATTGTATCATGCCTATCCTAAGAAGCTCCTAACTTCTGTCATATTCTTATGTCATTTCCACTTTAATATTGTGTCTACCTTAGAGGGATCTACTACCACCCCTTCCTTGGTGATGAGTTGTCCTAAGAATTTCACTTATGATATCAATAATTCACATTTACTAGGTTTGACATACAATTTCCTATCTCTAAATCCTAATCATATTATCCATAAATGTAGTAGGGGCTTTTGTCTCCCAATATCTTGATGTTGGTCGCCAATATAATTGAGTACAAATTGGAAAAGGTGGTCTAGCCTATTCCTAACGAGCATCCTGATTGTTGTCTTCTACTTGTTATTCCATTCATGGAACAATCTTGAATGTCGCACCGTGAATAAGGCCATGCCTAATTTGATTAATGATAATGTAATTCCCTTGGGATTCAATGTATGTAAGGCCCTTGGTACCATGGGTTTGACATGCATTATCACTCCATAAGAACTCAACAATATATTGAGAATCAAGTAGAAATTAAATTATAAGTCCTTAATAAGAGTTCGACCAGAGGCAAGTTAGCCAGGGGCATATCTCCCAGTTAGAGGATACGCGTTCAAAGGATTTATTAGAGGATACATGTTCTAAGGATGTATGAGACGATGCATGTCTAGAGGATATATCAGAGGATACACATGTAGAGGATGTACCAAATGATACGCGTTTAGAGGGTGTTGAACAGTGATTATAGTATGAGAAATGTGAATAATGATCAGAGTTAGAGGAATTTGAACAATGATCAGAGTTAGAGGAAGAAAAGAAGAAGCAACATTAGAGAAAGAAGAGAAGATGAATAAACGTCACATGATAAAAATACTGCCAAGATTTTGCCTAACTTATTAGTCTCATTTCTTCTAACGTTTTTGGTTGAGTATTATCTTTGTTGTCCATTACTCATTCCAATTATTATAAATCTTAGGAGCTTAATCTTTGTCACTTATAGACTGATATGATCTCCTACTTTGATTTCTAGATTACGAATACTTCATTTTATGTAAACCTTACACTCCACATAAATGATAATTTTTTGTGTTTAACCTTCCTTTTGTTACCCTCTTATTCTATACAATCCTTTTCACTTTTCTACACATAACCCATTTGCTTCAAAAGCCCACATCTAAGTGCTTCTATACACAAGCATGAACTTCCTAATGATAGGCTTTATCACTTTTCCAAATTAGATGTCACTCATATGATAACAATGCCTATCTCATTCTATTTTACATGTCTTTCTATCACAGTTCAACATATTATACACAAATTATTAAGTTGATCAGACTTAACATTTTGTGAAATGGTATTTAGAACAAATAACCAAAAGAGAAATACTCTAAATCTAGCCCTCTACCCACTGTCCAATTGGATTAACTTGCCTTAATACCAAAATGTAAGACCCATTACGAATTATATAGAATTTACCAATTGAATCTGTACACCTCAATAAAACATAAACAATTATTCCAAATCAACAATAAGCATCATTAAAGTAACTTGTAACAACATTTAAATTACATGGTTTACAACTCAATTTAATTAAATATTTATTTAAATTACTATAGCAATATTGGAATTATAAAACTATTCCCTAATACATCATATAAAAATAAAACTAAGTCCAAAACAGGGCTTCCAAATCATCATCCAATACTAGGACTGAGCATTAGTCACCTTCAACTACTAATGTATAAAAAATAAAAGGGATAGTTTTAAACTCAACAAGTACTAGAAATCAAGGAAGGAGTACTTTAAAATATTTCTTTCATAAATTTGCATAAAACATGAAAAAATTATGCATCTCCTACAATAGCTCTCAACTTCAATTTTCATAAACGCTTAACTTAAAATATTCATTCTTTCTTAATAATTCTGGAAAATATATGCATGACCTAAAAACCTTTATGTGGAATAAGGAAAGTCGTCCAATTATCTTAATATGGGTCACTAAGATAAATTAGACCTCATTGGTAAAAATGGTCTGGCCAAATCCCAACTCACGTCCTAATTGTTTTCATTTACTTGTTATTCCATACTTGGAAAAATGTAAATGTCCCACTATGAATAAGGTCATGCATGATCTAATTAATGAGAATGTAATGCACTTGAAATGTTTATATGCAATGTATTTATTATCTCAAGTGTGCAATGCATTCTTCATCCATAACAATTATAAATTATTTAAAAATATACTAAATTAGTGATCGTTAAATCCTAAACTAGTAACTTGAAGTTGGAACTAGAGGAAACTTAGCCAAAGGCAGAATCCCATACTAGAGGTTGCACATTATGGAGTAAATAGGTCAGAGGCAGCATAATCATAGGCAAGCTCTATCGAGAGACAACGTAACTAGGAGTATGTATATTAGAGGCAACATAAGTACAGGAAAAAAATGATTAAAGTAAGAGTCAAAGGATACGTGACAAGAGGCAGAATTAGAGGATACGTGACCAGAGACAGAGTCAAAGGATATATGGTTCAAGAAGCATGATTAGAGGATAAGTGGATCTGAGGCATCATGATTAGATGATTCATGGATTAGAGGCACGTGGATGTGAGGCAACATTAATAGGACACCAAAGGCAGAAAATATGAAACAACATCAAAGGCATAAATAAGGAAACTGTAGGAAATATGTGACTTCTAATGCAAGAAATATGTCTATGACAGTCAAATGAAAATTCACAAGAATGCCAAATAGTTTAACAAATACCAACTTTATTAAACAGAATATCAATCAAGGTCCCAAAGAATTGATTCTAGGAGAAGGTTCACAATTACATGTATTGTCTGATTAATAATACACATACACAGTAATTGTTCAACAAATCAATCTAGATACAAGCATGTAAATTTAATCTTTCAAGCAATATCAAACAGAACATGTATCAATATTAATCAACCAAACAATGAAGTAAAAGATAAGAGATAAGAGAGAGATACTCAGATATTTATCCTGGTTCGGTCGTCTGCAAGACAACCTACATCCAGTCCCAAGATCAACCTGATCTCAACCTTTTTCACTAGAATCTTCTATAGAACGTTTTACAGATTTTCCAGCTAGCACCTAGCCTATCTATCCAACTATCTTGATTCAAACATACATCCATCGCATCCCGTGAGTTATTCTGGTAAACTCACACAAGATCGCAATGAGGCTCCTTCTTGACGATCACAATCATCAACGAACGGTACAATTTATCTACTAGATTTTTACATGGTTTGGTTACAATGTTGTTTTACAGAAATTTACAACAAAGAAGATCAAAAGATCTTTCTAGAATATCCGACTTGATCAAACAATGATGTTCAAACTATAAGGGTTTGCCAAGCTTTTTAGTTTTCTCAAAATATTGTGTATATCAAAAGTTCAAAGGTCTCAAAAGTTCTAGTTCTGAAAAATTTCAATTCTCTATTCTTTTGTTGTTATGAAAAACAGATTTGAGACAGTTTTTATATGTTTCAGAAAAACACATACAAATCGATTTCCCAATCGATTTTATAAAGTTTTGAAACACTCCAATCGATTTGCCAATCGATGCTCGTGTTTCTTGTTTTTCTTGAATCTTGAAAACATATGAATCAATCGATTTGGCAATCGATTGTTTTAATTCACAAATTAGAAAATTGAGACAAGTTCATATCAACATCGATTGAGTAATTGATTTCGAATGTTTTGTTCAAACAACGAGATCAAAACAATCGATTACACAGTCGACTGATAATCCATCATAATCGATTTGACAATTGGTCTGTAACTTAAAACAATTACTCCAATCGATTGGACTGATCACAGGGACTCCAGTAATTTGCACTAATCGATTCGTCAATCGATTTGCTTTGTCCTAGTGCCTCTGCTGTTTTATTCCAATCGATTTGAATTGTTACAGGGACTTAGCTATTTTGAAAACATTGATTAAACATTTTGAAAACATTGATTAGTATATGTTTTGCAAGTCAAGAAACAAAATTCAATTGATGTCTCAATCGATTGTATTTGTCACAGAGCTTCAGACTTATAAAAAACTTTAACCAATCGATTTGCCAATCGATGTGGTTTAGAAATGGTTGTCTTTGTGATTGTGTCAATCGATTTATCAATTGATGTTCCAATCGATTGTCCAATCGATTGGTATGTTACAGTGGTCAAGTCTGATGCAAAGTAATCGCGAAATTGATTTGTCAATCGATTTACAAGGATTGTGGCTTGCCTTTGTAACTCACACAATCGATTTCTCAATTGATTCATGAATCGATTGTCCAATCGATTGCGTTGCACCCAGAGTTCAAGTTTCACTAAGATCTTTCACAGAATCGATGTATCAATCGATTGGCTTAGTGATAACTTTACTTCTGAGTCAATAAATTGATTGCCCAATAGATGTATCAATTGATTAGTCAATCGATTTGGTTACTTGGTTCAATTTAAAATCACATTTTAACTTGGCAAAAGCTTATGTATGAAATCATATATGATAAGTCTAAAACCTAATAAACACAATCACTAATGACACTTAAGCATAGTTGACTTTGTCCAGCACATGCTTCACTTTATTCTTGATTCTTTGCGTTCCAAGCTTTGTGTCCATATGGTTAGTGTGTGTGTGTTTCTACCTGAAATGCAACTTGGTTCAACCAGTTAGCTTAATCAAAAATATAGGGGCAGGGATGAATAAAGATCCAAGGAACACGTATTTGCCTTTGGTAAAATGATTTTCTCATTAAACTACAATTATTTACTCAAAATGAGGAGAGTTTGTAAGTTTCGAATGCAACAATCATGAAAAGATCATGCAACAACATGTATGACATTTTAAAATCATTTGGGTGAAGTTTCAAAACACATATATGTTAAAATTCCATTTTCCTCACGCTCTAAGTTATTCTAACCCAAAATAGCTTCTAACAACGAGTAAAGAGTTTTAGTGAGTAAATTTCCAAAACCCTCATGGAAAAAGGAGTTAATGTAACATACCTCACAACTTTCAAAGTTTTCATTCATTGAAGGAGTTTTTATTGAAATCAAGTTGCTTTTATACTTAGCGTTTTGATGTTAACAAAAGTATTTTATTGACTTCATAGAATATGATAGAAGATTCACTTTTTTGAAGATAATCTAAAATAAGATTTAATTGAGATTTATAATTAACAAAATCTTTGATCAAGTTGTAAAGAAGATATGATCAAGCTTAGAAGAAGATATGATCAACATCTTATTAACATTTAGATATTAATTATTTACAAGAAGACATGATCAAGATTTATCTACAAGAAGATATTAATTATTTACAAGAAGATTTGATCAAATTTTATCATAATAAGATATGAATTATTTACAAGAAGATATGAACTATTTACAAGAATATATGATAAAAAATGTTTACAAGAAGAAACACTCACAAGAAGATAATTTATTAGCAAAGATATGACTCATATTTGGAAAAAGGTATAAATACTAGATTGGACCTAGTCATATTCCTACTAGTGAAAGTTCAAGAACCGGTCTAACACTATGTTCCCGCCCAGATCATAACAAACAGTTGGAATTAAGTTTCATCTAAAGAATTTATGAAAACAATCTTAATAAAATACAAATAGTATGAATATGAAGAATTTGAGAAAACAATCTTTACAAAATACAAACAAAGAAAGAAACACTATTCTCTAAGTGTTTTTGTTAGAGTATGATAGTCATTGTTATAATAAACATGTTAGAAGCAACTACTCAAGTTCTAAACCTTTATATTCAAACTCGACATGGTTTTAGTGTGCCTTCAACAATATGGGGTTCCCATATGGTGTGGAGAAGACTTGGCTGGTAGAGTTAAGGTGTATGTGTTCCTCAAAAGTGTGGGGTTGCCATTTTGTTTGAGAAGACTGGCTTGGAGAGTCAAATGCTTTGTAATTATAGTTGTTGAATTAGTGGATTAAATCGTTCAAAGTGAAGGGATTGAAGGTAGCCATGTTAGTGGTGAACTATGATAAATTACTTGTGTCAGTCCTTAGTTTAGTTATTACTTCTACTCCAAGAAATCATCAAGTCTGAACTATTTTAATCAAATAATGAAAAAGTTATTTACTTAGTCAGACACAATTCAACCCCTTTCTCATGTTTGCAATTTTATTTGTCCCAACAATTTTGGTTTGGTTTTAGTCTTCAAGTTGTCTCCTCTGCTTCAGCTCGAGATCCCTTTTTGCTGGTTTGTTCCTTTTGTTGCTTCATTGATCTTGCTTGATTCTCGAATTTGAAGAGGTTAAATCCCGCATGCATGGTTACTGAGCATGTGACCCCCTAAATTCTTAAATAATATATATATAGAAAATTTCATACTAGATTTTTGGAACCAAATTCGCAGCGAATAAAGAAAACTTGTTTCCAAGGAAATAAATCTTTTATAACTAATCTAGCATATCATGTTCCTCTAAATAGACATGCAACAATTCAACTTAATTTCTCAATTAAAAAAGTGCAATCTCAATGAACTTGACTTAACTATAATTTCTTAATTTAATTCCAAAAACTAACTAGTACTTATAAGGTTTTCATACAAAAAGTTGTTTCTTATTAAATAAATAAAAATACAACTTATGAATTTCATTCCCGATATCACTTATCAGAGCGAAGTTTGTCCCAAACTTGAACATCAAGACTCATTAACCTGTAGTAACTACAACTTTGCAAAGCATGGATAAGCCAGTCAAACCCAAACAACGAAGGAGGTGAGTTTCAAAATTATGTTGATAGTATATATAAGTAATAAGAACACGTACTTAATCATAAATAAACGATATCATTACAAAAACATTATTCAAGGAAAATTATCATATTATAAAGTTTAAAATCACTCAAGTAAAATCAATATATTTCACTATCACATCAAATTATTTGTCGCATACGATACATATTAGTTACAACAAACAATCACAAGAAAATATAATGCTATGCGTGAGCCTAGACTCTACTTCACAATTTGGTGTCATTCTAAATCTGAACTATTTGGTTAGGAGGCTTGGTATTATGCCACCACCCGAGTGGACAAACATTTTAGATTGACTCTGTCCTCATAAATCCTGTCAGCTTAACATGAGACACAAGTACACAACCTGTGTTGCATTCTAGCTCCCGACATTTGGAGTGCTACCTCAAAGTCACCTAGGAACTCCCCACCTGTATACCTCTTAGTTCTAATAATCTTGTCTTAAGCCTCAACAACATACCGCCATCATCAGGCTCATTGAAATGTATTTCCCTGAAATCACTACGCTTGTTCGACCTTACCTATATGATGAAAAATTAATATCCACTTCAAAAATTCTCAATATCTTTTTTTTTCTCATCGTTGGTCTATGATACTCTATTAAGTCCGTCCTCTCACACAAATTGAAATTACAACTATTTCATCAATGATGAGGCTACATCAATATTCTCATCACAAATTAATAACATCACTATCATTAATCATACATGATCGTCATCACATAAACTCATTACAATGTTATTGCATCACTATCATCAATCATACATCATCACATAAACTTATCACAATGCATCCATCTTTTATTATCACATCACGTAAACTCATATGCATAAAATTGAATTGAAAAAATTGAGAAGTCCCACATAGGAGGGAAAACACTCATTAGTAGGATTTATAAGGTGGAGGTAATGGACTTGGGATGGCCCCCAAGGGCACCCCAATTTTGTGAAGGAGGGAGAACGCAAGAAAATGGACCACTACCCGCGCACACACTCGTCTCGCGTGCCGCCGCCATCTGCCCGTCCGTCTGGCCCGGTTCGGTTCGGCTTGGCTTGGCTATGCGGTGTATTAATTTTTAGCATATGGAAATTAATTATTTATTTTAATTAATTAAATACTTGCGTTTTGTCTTTATGTGATACATTAATTACGTAACTGCCCTCTACCGAGTCAACATCATTGATCTGATCCAGTCAAAACCCTAGTCTGACTGTGCGTATGTTTTTTGCCCATTCAAAACCCTAATCAGAGTGTGCTTTTGTTTTTTTCCCGATCAAAACCCTAATGCCCGATCTTACCTACATGTGTGTTATTGCCCAATCAAGAGTCAGAGTCAAACATGTTTACCTATTTCTGAGGGCACATCTTGTGGTCAGATCATGGATCACGTTCTGATGGATCCCCTGATTCTCTCAGATACAGTTGCAGAATTCTTCTATAAATAGAGGGTTCTCCTCAGTTGGAAAAGCACACCAAAAGCTCTTCGTGTCTGAGGCTTTTCTCTCTTCTCCCCCTTCTTACTTTTGCTTCTATTTCTCACGAGTGTCCTTAGTGGCATATTACGAGTGACAGTCATTCGACTGACATACAAAGGGTGTAATTCTAGAAGGGTTTTCAATAGTGCAGTAGAACTCCGATATAGAGTATCTGAGCTCTTTTATCATGTGAACTTCGTGGTTGATAGTCTGCCTTGCACAATTTCGACAGTGCCTCGAAACGTCTTAAAGAGAGCGAAGTTGAGGCATTGTTATTTTTCACAATTAATGGCATTGTTATTTTTCAAAAGGTTTTTTAAACTTGTAAAAACAACATAACCTAATGGCGAAGTTGAGGCCATGAACAAAATTATCATAAGTTTGATTTAGAAACACATCAATCGTAAGCCTAAGAATAGGTATAATACTCTTCATCACATTTTATGAGCTTATAGACACTCTCCAAGGGATTTGATAGGAACATTACCATATAACATAAGAGTGTTTGTGTATCTAGAAACAAAATGATTTTCCAATTCAAGATTATTGGAATCTCATGTTTGATGAGTTGGATAAATTGCATGATGATAGATTAATTGTGTTGGAGAATATTATTCGACAGAAGAACGAGTGGAAATATTTATGAGAATCATATTAAATGTAAGGTTAGAGATTTATGAGAAGGTTTTGTAGCCTATGATACATCTGCCCGTGAATATGGTAATTGGTACCAAAAATAGGAAGGTCTGCTTAGATTTACTGACATTTCTCAAGGAAAAATTATGCATTACTGGATATTAATTTTGGTTTACCCATTACAGTAGTTAATGAAAAAAATATTTTAAACCATATAAACCTGCTATGTGCAAAGTGATAATAAACAGAAATAGTAATAAATGAAAAATTTATTTATATTTTTTGAAAACAATTAAAATTTGTTGGATCGTTACATAAAAGTGAATATACAGTAAAACAATTTATTACATAAAAGTGAATACTCATTCCAATAGGTATTAGGGATAAGACGTGTCTTCAATAACAGTCAGACCATATTAAATATGTAATTACGAAATGTTAGAGAGTTTGACAACAAAAATAGTAAAATAATTGTTAGAGAATTCAAACATAGAAATAAAATAAAGAGTTACATAGGAAGCAGAAGTAAGAGAACTCACACGACTGTGGGCATACATCCTTAACCCCTAATCATGGAATTGATCACTTGAATACGAGATTTATTCGAAGTGCCCTCTTTGCTCTTAAAGGATCAAGATGTTTATTTGGAGCTGAATCTGGGTCATTGAGACATGAAGTGTAATCACATATAAGTTAGCCTCATAGCAGTAACTTAGATGATTCATAGCAGTAACTTGAGGAGAGATATGTATAGATTGTGTAACACCCTGATTTTTAACAACGAGAGTGTATTTTTTTTTTCAAAACAGATTCATAATAACAAAGAAATATATAAGAACATACTTTTGGATAAATATTTAAGTCGTACACAACGACAAATAAGTCAACAGAATTTACAAGCAGCATAATAGTTTTTGAAATACGAATCCAAAGTATTTACACATCAAAAAGTGGTACATCGACCCATCAAATAGAATGTCAAGGTGATAATATTAGTATAGGTACAGTCTTCCAAATTAAAATAGATACAACCAAAAATAAAGACATCTAGTCCCTATACGTCCACCTAATCTAATCATACTACAAAAACTGTACAACCCAAGTGATCTCCATACGCATCCAAAGATCCTCTAACACAACTCCAGTCAGGTGTGTCTAATTACATTCCCATCCACCGGGTACTAACCGGTAGGATGGCCCTGGTACTCATCTGAGGGCAAAGCCCAGATTTCCACAATAGTTGTAAAAGGTCACTAACCGAAATTAACAATTAAAACATAACATTTAAGTTTTTAAATGCACAAAATAACCTTTCAACTTAGCATGCACATTAAAAAGGGTTTCCATATGCCAAACATTCAAAAACAAGGTTGAAAAATGAAGTTTTTAACAAAACAACACTGCTGCATTCGAATACAGCATCTCTGTATTTGAATACAAGGTTGTTTCAGCATTCAGCAACAAAAACAACATGTCTGTATTCGACTACATCAGTCTGTATTCGACTACACAATAAGTCAGTGGCAAAAATAACATGTCTGTATTCGAATACAGCTTGCTGTATTCGAATACACATCAGACAGCTGCAGAAAACCAACAAAAATCAGCAAAATTTAGCTTTTTAAAGGATTTCGAAACCAATCAACACTTACACACATATCCAAACAATCACACTTAACAATTATAGTGCAATCACCCCGACATCTTGAGTTTCGAAATGGTTTTGAGATCAATCACACTTACACACAAATCCGAAACATCCACACTTGGAAATTATAACACAATCACCATGACGACTTGAGTTCAAACACTCAATCATAATCTTAAATCAAACATGACTCGCGTGCCAAGCACCATAATGCAATGCGTATATGGCAAAATACATGGGCTCTGAATTCCAAACCAAAACCCTCCTTGAAGGGTGGTAAATCATAATTGTACCGCCTATCACAGGCGAAGTACTAAATTACCGAGGTGCTACCTATCACGGGTTAACACGATTTACTAAAAACGTAAATTATAAATGTACTGCCTATCACAGGATGAAGTACTATTTACCGAGGTGCCACCTATCACGGGTCAGCACGATTTACCAAAATATATGCAGCCTATCGCAGACCTTACACGACGCGATAATCCCCGCAAGGATAACATGAACTAAAAAATCACATGGAATCATCTCGTGGCCCATCCAGTCGCCATGTACTATGACATGCATGAGCATACTCTGACTCTATCCACAACATTTGTTAAGTAAATGTAGATATTAAAAGATTCCTCATTTTAATACTCATTTAACTCTAACAATTTTCACGACAATCATTAAGTAAACGGAGATATTAAAAGATTCCCCATTTTTAATACTCGTTTAACTCTTACAATTTTGACGACAATCATTAGGTAAATACATATATTAAGAGATTTCTCATTCTTAATACTCATTTAACTCTAACAATTTTGACGACAATCATTAAGTAAATATAGATATTAAGAGATTCCCCATTCTTAATACTTATTTAACTCTAACAATTTTCACTACAAACATTAAGTAAACAGAGATATTAAAAGATTCCTCATTTTTAATATTCGTTTAACTCTAATGATTTTCAAATTCTACACAGAACATACTCAAACATATTCTCAAATTCAATCCACAATTCATACCAAATCACATCAATTCATTTTTCCACAAAATCCACACAAACACATCTCAAAATTTATAAATATTAATTATGAATACGTCAAACACGACTACCACAAAATTATCTCAACCTACCACTCAAACACATCAAATTTCATTTCCTCAAAACCACGCATAAGTGAGTTAAATTCATTTTCCATGAAACACTCATCAATATCACCAAAACCCAACTCTAAAATTTCACCCATAAAAGCATTAAATTCATTTTCCCCAAATCAACACTTCAACCCTAACAAAATTCTTTTTCACACAACCATATATATGTCCCTAAATGCAAACTAAAATTTTGGAAGGAGCCCTTACCTTAACGTTAGCTTTAAAGAGCGATTACGGTACCGCGAGTAATATCGATAAAATCTCCGCTCACGATGTTGCTTCCAAAGTTAGTTCGCTAGCACCGTAGCGTGGATGTGATCAACTTTCCCTTCTATCACTTCTTGAAACGAAGCTTAGATCTAGTAGAAAAGTGGGGGTTTGTATTTGACAGTTTGAAAATCCCTAACACCGTTTTTCTTTGTTTTCGAATCAAAGAGGAAGAATGAAGTTGAGAAATTTGTTCTTTCTCACCCATTAAGCCTTGGGTTTCTTTTCTTGAAGCAAAAGAAGCAACAAAAATGAAAGAAAATAAGGAAGAAGAAGATGGGATCGTGAGGCAGCAACGAAGAAATGTTATGTTTTCTTTCTTTTTCCTTTTCCATTGTTTTTTCTTTCTTCCATTTTCTTTCCTTTTCTTTTCATTCTTGTCACACACACACACACACACACACACACACACACATATATATATATATATATATATATATATATTCAAACAAATATCTAAGTATCTAGATATTTTATATTTTTGTAGAATCATCATTTCCACATCACCTCCCGTCACTTCCCAAACCATTTTGATAAAAATATCTACTCTCGTCGCAACTCAATTGACAAATAATTTTTTTTGCAACTAGAGATATTTTTCAATAAAATTGTTCTGTATTAAATTCTTCGTAACATTAATAAATTATTCTCCGACAAATAATTTTAATCCAATTTCCAAAAGTATATTTTTGGCATTTAACTCACTAAATACCAAAAACTAGGCTAAAAGCCTAAGAACTTCAACACCAAATACCCTAAAATTGTATAATTTAGGATTTAAAAATTAAGGGTCTTATAGATTGATTGTAGAACACAAAGGTTGGAAATCACATAACAAGAAAATATATATGCTCCAAATGAAGAAAATCTTTTGGGATAGGAGAAGGACTAAAAAATGGTCCTAAGAAAGTGGAAGAAAGTTGTGAAGCAGGATGTTTTAAAGGAGTGATTACCTTGCTTTTCTGCCAAATTGCTTTCTTGATAACTATGGGTCATTTTTTATTTAGCCAGTGGGGTTGAGTAAGACAATAAAGGATGCAATGCCACTATTATTAATAATTTACAATTAGATAAGTTTAGAACTATATAGAATTTTTATATAAGAATTTAGAAGTGCTTTAATTAAAAAAAATGTAAGATGTATCTAGAAGTAAGTATTAATTAAGAAGCTCCTAGAAATGTGTCTAGAGTTATGTACCTATAAATATTCCCTTGTACTTGACATTAAGTATCAAACCAGTTGTAAGTTTTCTATTATAAATACTTTCCTCCCTCTAACAAAGTGGTATCTAGTTCATGATTCTGAGAGTTGAGAGATGGCGACTCCTGATTACACTACTTTCCACTTTCCTCTACTTAAAAAACATAATTATGAAAAATGGTGTCTTCGCATGAATGTATTGCTTGGCTCTTAAGGTGTATGGGAGATCATGGAAAAAGGCAATGATGAACCACAAGATGAAGAGGGATTTTCTCAAGTTTTGAATTGCAAAGCCGCTAACTCTCCAAGCTAGTCTTCTCAAATTGCCTAACAACCCCAAATTTTTGAGAAAGACACACACTTTGACTGTACAAGTCAAGTCTTCTCCACACAATCTGACAACCCCAAATTATTGATGGCACACTAACACCAAGATCAGGTTTGAATGCAAAGGTTTGGAACTTAAGTAGTTGCTTCAAAAAGTTGATTATAACAATGACTGTCACACTCTAAGAAAATATTTTTCATTCGAATAAGTGTTTCTCTCTTTTAACTCTAAAATGAATTTAAAATTTTGAGCTTGAACTTTTTTCTTTTTCTTCTTCTTCTTAGACAATAATGATCTTATTCAAAAATAATTATGAAAAAAATGTTTTTTGATAATGTGTTTTTAAGCCAATAATTTTTTCTAAATCCAATTTGAGCAATTCTTCAAGATAGATTTTGTTTGTATTTTGTATAGATTGAGTTTGTAAATTCTTCAAATTGATTATGTTCGTATTTTGTTGAGATTGAGTTTGTAATTCTTCAAATTTATACTTCTCATATTTTGGTTAGATTGAGTTAGTAAATTCTTTAGATTGATATTGTTGGTATTTTGTTAAGATTTCTTTCGCAAATTTTTCAAATGAAACTGCACTCCTATTGCTTGCTTGTCAAAATCTTAATCATATCTTTGCAAATAATAAATGTATCATCTTGTGAGTGTTTCTTTTTGTAAACAATTATTGGTCATAACATTTTGTAAATAATTCATGATCAAATCGTCCTATAAATAATTCATATTTTCTTGTGATGAATCTTGATCAAATCTTTTTGTAAATAATTCATATCTTCTTGTAATAAATGCTACACCCATATATAATAATTTATACGAAATGTTTATAAACTGCAATGGATATCACATTTCGCAAAATACAAAAGAAACACTTTAAGTTCAAACTCCATAAACCAGATTTAACTAGAATTTCTTAATTTAAGTCTAAAAATTTACTAGTACTTATAAGGTTTTGACACAAAAAGTTGTTTCTAATAAAATAAATAAAATACAACTTATGAATCTCATTCCCGGTATCACCTATCAGAGCAGGACTTCTTCCAAACTTCAACTTCAAAACTCATTAACTTGTAATAAATTCGATTTTGCAAACTCAGGACTAAGTCAGTCTAACACAAACAACGAAGGAAGTGAGTTTTAAAACCATGTTGATAATATAATATAAGTGAGAACAAAAACCGATTAATCATAAACAAACCATATCGTAACACAACATTCTTCAAGGAAAAATATCACATTATAAAGTCAAAATACTCAAGGAAAATCAATATATTTTACTATAACATCAAATCATCTAAGAGAAATTATTATCGCATATGATACATGTTAATCACAATAAAAAATCACAAGGACATGAAATCCTATGCATGAGATTAGATTCTACTTCACAATTTGGTACCATTCTAACTATTAAGTTATTTGTTAGGAGGTTTGATACTATGCCACCACCCAATTGGACACACAACTCAAACTGACCTTGTCCTTATAGATACCCTCATCTCAACCCGAGACGCATATATGTGACAGTTGAGGTAAACATGTGTTGCATGGTAGCTCCCGACATTTGGAGTGCTACCTCTATGTCACCTCGGAATTCCCCTCCCAAATACCTCAAGGTCTAACATTCTTACCTCAAGGATCAAGAGTAGATTACCATGATCAGGCTCATTCAATTGTACTTTCCTAAAATCACTAGACTTGTTAGACCCTACCTATATGACGACAAAATAATCTCCACTTCAGAAATTCTCATCAACTTCAAATACTTCCAACATCTAAATTTTCCCCTAGTTAGCCTAGACTACTCCATTAAGAGCGTCATCTTTAGTACAAATTGGAGTAATCACTATTTTATAAATTATGGGATAACTTCAATATTTTCATAACAAATTTATAACATCATTATCATTTATCATAAATCATTATCATATAAACTCATCACAAATTTATAACATCACTATCATCAATCATACACCATCATCACATAAACTTATCACAAATTTATAACATCACATAAACTTGTCTAATCAAACACATTCACTAAATCACAATAAAGATATCTAATCTAAGTTGTTTTATATGTTATTTGGGGTTTAGGGTGTCACACTTGGCAAAGAGTGCCACTATTAGATCCAAAAATAATGTTATCATCATAAAATTGAAAATAAGAATGTCATCTCCTATTGATTTTCTAAAGAGTATATAATCTACTAGTCTTCTTTCAGAGTTATATTTAAGCAAGAAGTTACTAAGTCTATCATACCATGCCATATGCGCTTGTTTTAGACCATAATGAGATTCCCTATGTTTAAAATCATGATTTGGAAATTCAGAACATTCAAAACATGGGGGTTGTTTGCCATAGAGTTCTTCACTTATATAACCATTTAGAAAAGAACTTTTAACATCCATTTGAAATAATGTAACATTATTAATTTGTAGCAAAGGAAAGTAGGATACAAATAGCTTCTAACATGGCCACTAAAGAAAATGCCTTAGTGTAATCAATGCCCTTTAGCTGCCTGTAGTCTTGTGAGATAAGTCTTGCCTATTTTCTTACAACTTCACCTTTTTCATTTAGCTTGTTTCAGAAAATCCACTTGGTTCCAATAATGTTATTATTTGGTCTATGTACTAGATCCTAAACATCATTCCTCTAAAATTCATTTAACTTTTTCATTGCAATAATCCATCCACCATCTACCAATGCTTAATTAAAAGAGGTAGGCTCAATTGATGAGAGTAAGACAAACAAAGTGATATCTTTTAGTGATGATCTGGTACTCAAATGATCACTTTCACTTCCAATGATTATATTTTCATGATGAGATTTCTTGTACTTTCATCCAGATATTCCTTTTGACTTATCTTGATCAGATTCATCAATTGAAGATTTGTCATCTTCTTTTGATTTGCTTGTATCCTTTGAGTTTTCAAGTTCTTCTAGTTTGTCTACATCTACTTCCTCTGATTCCAATAAACCTACACTATCATAATCTTGCTTTGACTTTTCAAGGTCAAGTTGTTTGTCATCAAATTTAACATGTGTGGATTCTTCCACAACCTGAGTTTCCTTATTAAACCCTTTATAAGCCTAAGATATTTCAAGAATATCCAACGAAGGCACACTTTTGCAATCTAGAATCAAATTTACCAAGGTTACATTTAGTGTTCAACGTATAAGAAGCGCAACCAAAGAGTTCAACATATAGACCTAATTAACACTCTATTTTGAATATACATGTAGTGTTAATTGCTTCAGTCCAAAAGTGTTTAGCAACACTAATCTCATTTAACATGGTTCTAGCTATATCTTGGAGTGATCTATTATTTCTTTCTATAACTCTATTTTGTTGGGGTGTTCTAGGATAGGAGAAGTTGTGAGAGATTTCATTCTCATCACAAAAACTTTCAAAGAACTTGTTTCCAAACTCTCCTCCATGATCACTTCTAATTGTTACAACCTTAAGAACTTTTTCATTCATTACTTGTTTGCAAAATGTGATAAACACTTCATAGCATTCATCCTTACTTCTTAAGAATTTTACCCAAGCCCACCTAGTGTAATCATCTACTATAACAAAGCCATATTTTTTCCACTTAGAGATGTTGCTTTCATTGGGCCAATAAGATCTATATGTAAGAGCTCAAGTGGCTTTGAGGTAGAGACTGGGTTTTTAAGGGTAAATGAGTTCTATGTTTGTTTTCCCTATTGACAAGCTTCATACATAATTTCAATTTTCTAACTAAGCTTAGGTAGATATCTGGCTAGTTGAAGTTTATTTAGTTTTGGAATTAATATAAGGTTTGCATGGCCTAATCTTTTCTGCCTAATTGGTTTCTCTTCATTTAATGAAATAAAACACTTAACCTCTTGTTTCTATAGACTAAACAGATTTATTTTATAAATATTGTTTTGCCTTTGACCTGTAAAGAGAACAGATCCATCCTTCTAAATATTTTTCTTGCATGTTTTTTGACTAAATATAATATCATAATTATCATTACTTACCTGACTAATACTTAATAAATTATGTTTAAAACATTTAACAAAGAAGACATCTTTAATAAAAGGGGAAGTACCCTAACCAATTCTACCTTGCCCAATGATCTTGCGTTTTTGCTTTCCCCAGAAAGTCATTGTGTTACCTTTGCTCAATGTTAGTCTTGGAACATAGATTTTTCTCCCATCTTGTGTCGAGAGCGTCTGGTGTCTAAGAACCATGATTGGTGTTTTAACTTGATTGTTGAGGAAATCTGTAACTTAGACAATTTTGTTCTAAGGTACTCAAGTTTTGGTTTGGTCTTGGTTTGTTAGTCTTTAAAGGTTTCCTATATTTACTTGTAATTAATATGGGACAAGATAATTTAGAGTGACCTTTGTTAGGGAAAATTGTACACAAGATATCAGATGGAATAGGTGTAGGTTCAACTATAGTTTCTTCAAATCCTAGACCTCTTTTACCATTTCTACTAACTCCATAAATCATAGAAACATACATGCTTCTTTCCATACCACTAGCAAGAAAATCTTGAAATACTTCTTCATGCTTGTCATAGTTACATGTGGTATTTTTAATTGATGTTGAATTGTGATTACTTTTTAAGGTTAGATTTTCTGCCTTAAGTTTAGCAATATGAATTTTCATAGTTATATTTTTTGTTTTAACTTTAGCACTTTGATTCTTTGAAATGTTAACTCCGTTAGTTAGGTTTCATTTTCTTTCCTAAGTATTTTCAGTTTAAAAGACAATTTGCGATTCTATTTCAATAATTCATTTATAATAGTAATTAAATCAGATGGAGTTAGGTTAGAAAAAAAACTCAATTTCTTCATCTACCAATTCACTTTGTGAGTCAGAATCTATGTTAGAGCCAAATCTACTTGCTTATCATCATCAGAGGATTCATCGAAATCATCCCATGTAGCCATCAGAGTCTTCTTCTTGGTTATGGAATATTTCCTTTGATGTTTCCCTATCTCCATATTTGGACATTTTGACATAATACGTCTAGACTCATTGCATCCATAGCAAGTTATGCTTTTCATGTCAGATTTATGATCTTTTCCTCTGTTGGACTGCATGGAATATCTCTAGGGAAATTTCTTTTTTTTGTTGTGTCATATCTTCTGAATTTTTCATGATATGGAAGCTAGTTCCTTTTCCTCCGAGTCTCCATTTTGATCGTTTAACACCAATTGAAGGTGTAAACACAAGAATAAGGGTTGAATTGTGTTTGACTAAGTTCATACATTTTTCATTGTTTGATTAAATTGGTTCAGAGTTAATGATTTACTTGGAGTAGAAGCAACAAAAAAACTGTGGAGTGCAGGAATAGAAAGACACATAATTTATCCTTTTTCATCACTAACATGGCTACATTAAGTCCCTTCACTAAGACGAATTTAATGTACTAATTCAAAAACTTGAATTATAAAGCACCTTACCCTCCAAGCAAGTCTTCTCAAACAACTTGACAACCTTAGACTTTTGAGGAACACACACACACCTTGACTCTACTAGCCAAGTCTTCTTGACACAGTTTGAAAACCCTAGATTCTTGAAGGCACACTAACACCATTATCGGGTTTGAATACAAAAGTTTGAAACTTGAGTAGTTGCTTCTAAATAGCTAATTATAACAATGACTATCACAATTTAAGAAAAACACCTAAAAAATATTTCTCATTCGAACAAGTGTTTCTCATTTTGAACTCTAAGATGAATTTGGAATTTTGAGCTTGAACTCTTCAACTCTTTTATGATTTTTTGATGATCTTCTATTTTAGCCTTGAGTGTCTATTAAAGATAAAATTAAGGCTTCAATTTAGTGTTTGTTTAAATCTGAAATGTATTTTCATTCATAGCTTGGTCAATAATGATATTATACAAAATTTTCTTAATCCAATCTAGGTTATTGTTCAAGATTGATTATGTTCTTATTTAGTTCAGATTGAATATGAAAGTTCTTCAGGTTGATTATGTTCGGATAGAGTTTATAAGTTCTTTAGATTGATACTATTCATATTTTGTTAAGATTGAGTTTGTATATTCTTCAGATTGATATTGTTCATATTTTGTTAAGATTGCTTTCGCAAATTTCCTATGTTTTCTTTGATATAGGCAGGAACATAGTATTGGACCGGTTCTTCAACTTTCACAAGTAGGAATATGACTAATTCCAATTATGTATTTTGTTCTTTAACAAAGTCTGAATCTTATATTTCCAGATAATAAATGTGTATTTTTGTGATGATTTCTTCTTGTAAACAATTTTTGATCATATCTTTTTGTAAATAATTCATATCTTCTTGTAAATAGTTCTTGATCAAATCTTTTGATAAATAATTCATATCTTGTTGTGATAATGCTTGATCAAATATTCTTGTAAATAATTCATATCTTTTTGTAATAAATCTTGATCAAATCTTCTTGTAAATAATTCATATCTTCTTGTAATAAGATGTTGATCATATCTTCTTCAAATCTTCAACATATCTTCTTTTTAACTTGGTCAAAGATTTTCTTCAATTATAATTCTGAATTGAATCTTATTTTAGATTGTCTTCAAAAACACAATTCTTCTTTCATAAAATTATTTTGTTAATATCAAAACTCTAAGTATAAAACTAACATGGTTGCAATACTTGGATGATATAGATAAAATATTAATGTTTGGAATTGATGCCTATTGTTTTTGTTTCATGGACACTTGTTGTTATGTGTTATACTTGTACGTGTATTATTAAAAAGGTATGATTATTTTGTGAATTTTGATCATTGACAATGTCTGTGAGTATTTAATTTTTTGATTGTCTTTGTTGTACAACAAGATGTGTACAAAATGCTTAAATTTGAGAGTTACTAAAACATTGCCATGTAATTATGTAAGTAGTATTGTGATGAGCATTAAGGTTTAGGATTATGCAATCATTAGGTACTAAAAATGATTGGAAGTTGAATTTTTTTTTTATCCTTATGATATCTTGTGTGTTTGATAGGCGTGTTTAGTGAGAGAAATGTATAGAAGGTAATCGATGCAATATAAATGGTAACTAGGAGTTGTTTCAAAATAAGAATTGTTAAAAAAGTAATGAGTTTTAGGTAGTAGGTGAGGTTCTTACTTCAGACCTTCAATATGATTAAGAGAATATGAAGCGATGGTTACATTTATATATCCAAAGTAATGATAACTCTAGCTCTCTCATTTCCCAAAAAATTATAATCCCCAGTAAGATAATTTTTGTATCCGCATTCACTTCTAACTCTATCCTTGTCAACCAAATTACGTTTTGTCTCCCTTAAGAATAATATTTGAGGATTTTCAATTCATATGAGCCTTGACAAGGCTCAAACTACACGGGAATTCCTCACACCTCGAGTATTCCAACTTAATATTTTCATTGGACTAGGTGGTGTTGTTTACCCAACACCGCCTTTTCAATATCACCTTGCTTATCAATCATCTCCAAAACCCATCTACTTTTTATCTCCCCTCCCCTAAGGTCTTCTACTTTTCCTTGAAACACCACCACCTCCACCTCCACCAGCCCTTTTACCATGCTCTTACGTTAGCTCTTGTAGCCCCTTCATTTTTTATTTATGGGCCTTTATTCTCACCAATTTCTTTAATATGTTTCCAATTACTGGTTCCTCTTTAAATCTTATCTTTTACCTTTTTGTTAAGGAAACTTCTCCTAAGGATTCAACTACCTCTTCCAACATCTTTATTATCATCCCCCTATAATTCCTTCTCTATCATCTTACATGTTTTCTCATTAATTTTTTGTTGTTCCACCTTCTAATCCACCTCTTTCAAGCTACCGGAATTTTGTCATTTATTATTGCTAGTAGATGAAAATAGATTGTTGCTACATGTACCTAAGCTAGTCTTCTTTTTTGCTTCATAGTTGAATTTTGGTAGTAGGGAAACATGTAGACAAAGACGAATTGCTTGTTATTTTCCTCCGAATCATTATAACCATCCGCAAAGAAGATGGGAGGTATATGTTCATACTTATAATAAGTCCACAAGTCATTCTCTTGGAATTTAATCATTGATCCCCTTTTTTAATGGTTTCCTCATATTTAAAGATACTATGATACTAGGAAACTACTCCTGAGGATTCGACAACGTCTTCCTCATTTTATCACACTCCTTCATATCCATTTCCTCAAAGCTTCTCACTAGTTTTCCCAGCTTCCTTGCTATCCCTTAAGTCCTCAATTTCCATCTTTAACGGTTGTTCATTACCCTATATTCGATTAAGAATAAGCATGTTATGATCAAAGCTCCATGGCTCAGTTTTGCACACTAGATCCACCTCATTCTTGGTCTTATTCTTAAAAAGGAATAGGTTCTTGTTGAGATCTTGAACCACAATATGATTCTTTACTCTCCAAGTTTACATCATGGTTTTTTTGAATGTCATCCATTTTAAATTTCTTAAGTAGTTTTCTTGTATATTTGGTCAGATGAATGAATACAAGAAAGAATTTTAGTTGTTCCATCATTCTCATCTCAAATTCATTCGGCATTAACTTAGAAAATTTGTGGTTGAGCTTTCTATACTAGAACCAAAAATTATATAATCAACATATATTTGGACAATGAGAAGGTCATTCTTAGATGATTTTCTAAATAAAGTAGTGTCAACCTTGCCTTTTTCCAAATAATTGATTAGTGTGTCATACCATGATCTTGGAGCCTATGTTAGATCATACAATGATATCTTCAGTCTGACATGCACTTCTTCATTTATATACCAAAAGGGATGAGTCACATAGAGTTTTCACTACCTTTTTCAAATAAGGGCAAAATGGAAAAGGTCTTTGTATTGCGAAAATTCTTAGTGATTATGGAGATGAATTTGAAAATACGCTTTTTGAAAACTTATGTGAAGAGAATGAAATTTTACATAATTTATCTTCTCCTAGAACATCTTAGCAAAATAGTTTTATAAAAAGAAAAAATATACCTCTTGAGCAAATGACACATACCCATATTCATGAAATGAATGTTGCCAAACACTTTTGGGTAGAAGTAGCGAATGAAAGATTTCTTATGATTTGTGGAAAGGAATAAAACCCAACATTTCATACTTTCATCAATTTGGTTGCATGTTATATTTCAAATACCAAAGAGAATCTTGACAAGTTTGACTCACGATCTTGAAAGTGCATCTTTTTGGGATACTTTGAAAGTTATAAAGATTATAGAGTATACAATAATGTGACACTATTTGTTGAGGAATCAAGTCATGTCATGTCATATTGATTGATAAAAAACTTGACCCAAAAACCTCAAAAAGCTAGATGTAGATTTTGCAGATTTACAAATTTCAGATGAATTAAAAATATCAAAAGAATAAAAAAAAAAAATCAGCTTCTAATGAATCAGAAGATGTGTTGGAACTATGTTGATTTTCCGCTTATAGTTTTATGTTAAAAAAATTATTTTATGAGAACAATAAATTTGGACTAAAGGCTTCATTAAGTATGCAAAAATTAGAGCAAGAAAATCAGAGGAAACCACTAGAGGATACCACAAGAGGAAACCATCAAAGGATATCATAAGAGGATATCACCAGAGGAAGCAAAAAGGTCAAAGGAAACGAAATCAAATTAGTCAAATCTATGCGCTGGAAACGTTCACGCATCTACCTTTAATAGTGTTTCTGCATTTACCTCTGAAGACTAGAGAATGTTTCTAATTAGTCTGCACATCTGCCTCTGAAGAATTCTATGCCAATGAAGACTCAACGCGTCTATAAGGATTTAACGTGCATTTAAACAATTTTGAGCCTTTGAAGAATTTTATGTCAATGAAGACTTAACATGCCTCTATTATACAATAACTTCAACATGTCTTTGAAAAATAGTAACTTCAACATACCTCTAATGAATAATACTTTTTTACCTTACTTCTGCATTCTGAAGCCATTATTCCAATATGAATTTGAAGCATGTATTCAACCTACTCTTGAGATTGCAAGTCATTCTGAAGTGTTGTCTTTGACACGTAGAACACTCTGAAGTTGCAATGACTTTAAAGAGTACAACACGATCCAAAGTGCTGCATTTGAGATGCAACCCACTCTAAAGTTGTACTAATTTTGATAAAGAAACAAATGTGAAATTGCCCATGCAACTAATTTTAAGCCACACAACTTTGCATCTTCCTCTGACTATGATTATTCAAGCAACATAGCATCTAATTCCAACCATTAAGTCAATAACTCTGATGGAGAAAAGTCAACGAATCTAATGCAAGTTCAAAGGCTTTGATAGATTGAGAAACATACTCAAATGGACTTAACCGTATTCTTACATCTGAAGATGCAAGAACAAGCCTAGATTCATTCCCGCTGAAATAAAATCATGCGTATGAAGGAACACGCAAGTAAATTAATTTGCAAACGTAATCTGAACAAACACACATAATATCCTTCTAGAATAATTTCTCAGATCATATTCGAAAATAGATAATTTGCTAAGGGTCATATTATTAAAACATATCTTTTAGAATTATATTTGGAAGAAATATTTATTGATGAAGCCGAAATGAAAATACGAATCAGAATTCACAAGGGAATAAACTAAATCCCTAATTTTTAATATATATAGCACTAGAGACTCGAGAACATAAAACGAATAAAAAACTCACAAATCATAAAAAACAAAGTCATTCATATAAACCTCAAGAGTTTAAGGTTTTAAATTCTAGCAAATCACTCGTTCAAAGTAAAATACTTTAAGTGTTGTAGCGTGTTTGTGTTCCTAAAAAAGTCTAGGGTTGTTAGGCTATTTTTAGAAGACTAACTTGTAGGGTCTGGTGCTGTGTAAATCAAGAAGTTGAATTGGTTGATTAAATCCTTCTAAGTGAGAAGACTAGACGTAGCTACCAAGTTAGTGGTGAACTAGGAGAAATTGCATGTGTCACTTTACTATGCATTCATTAATTATGTCATTGCTTATGCTTTAAGCCATCAAACCCGAACTGGTTTTAATCAAATAATAAAAAATAATCGAACTTAAACAAACACAATTCAACCCCTTTTCGTGTTTGCTCTTTCAATTGGCATCTGAGCTCGGTCTCAAGACTCGACTTCGGTTTGATGGTGCACATTTTGAGTTCTAGAAGGATAGGTTGGTGAGTTTCTTTTTTAAAAAAGTCATGTACTATGGGACTTGGCGGAAGAGGATTATACTGCTCAAACAAAAAAAGTGTAGGAACCAAGTTGGTTTTATACTTAGAATTTTGAAGATAACAAAAGTATTTTATAAGAACAATATATTTCACTTCATAGAGTCTGCAACAAGATGTGGGTTTATAATTGAAAAAAATCTTTGATCAAGTTGAAAATAAGATATGGTCAAGATTTGAAGATGATTTTATCAAGATTTATCTACAGTAAAATATAAACAAAATACGAACAGAGTTAATCTGAAGAACTAACAAAATTAATCTGAATAAAATACGAACATAATCGATCTAGAAAACTGTTTAGATTGGATTCAGAAATAAATAAATGGCTAAAGCACATAGTATTAGAAAGCATCTTGTTTAGAATTATTTTTGTATGAGATTATTGTTGACCAAGCTAGTATTGAAGATACAATTCAGAATTATAATAAAAAATAACATTTGATGTAGGTTTATAATTGAAAAAAAATCTTTGATCAAGTTGAAAAGAAGATATGGTCAATATTTGAAGACAATTTTATCAAGATTTATATACAGTAAAATATAAACAAAATACGAACAGAGTTAATCTGAAGAACTAACAAAATCAATCTGATTAAAATACGAACATAATCGATCTAGAAAAACGGTTCATATTGGATTTAGAAATAAATAAATGGCTAAAGCACATAGTATCAAAAAGCATCTTGTTTAGAATTATTTTTGTATGAGATTATTGTTGACCAAGCTAGTAATGAAGATACAATTTAGAATTAATCATATGAGCTTTTGCATCAATACTCTAAGTCTAATTAATAGGTAAAAGATCAAATTAACAAAAGAACCATCAAATACTTGTAATCCCAATGGAAAAAACTATATGAATCATCTGGTACAATGTTCATCAACTACAATAAGAAGTATACACTAGATTAACAATACCTTTGATGAAGTAATACCTTTTCCTCAAAGACTAAGACAATGAATCAAAGCCACACATAAATTAAAATAAAGTACAAGATATATATTGCATCAAAGGTATGGTCGATCTAGAATACTTCCTATTGTTCAAATAGTCATTCGAGGTTACACATTTTAATGTGTAGATTTGCAGTATATATGTTATACTTTATGTAGGACAATCTTTGATGCAGTATATTTACTAGAAATCTACACATTAAAATGTATAACATCAAATGATTATATGAATGGTTGCAGCACTTGTTTCAATTGTTATATCTTCATAAGTATTTCAAGAACATTATTTGAATTCAAGAAGGCATTTGTCATCATTATGATAAGGTCTTTGAAAACATCAATAAAAATATAAGATCAAATGGCAATTGTCTTGATGAGATTATTGAATTGTACATCCATCGTAAGAGAGGAAAAAATAGAAAAGAAAAAGGTTTGTTCAAGTGTTGTGGTACAAATTGTTTTAATCAAAGAACAAGAAAATCAATAAGTCAACAATATAAGAGCCAAAAATCAAGGCTTGTGGATTTAGCGATTTTTCAAAGAAGTATCATCATTCGATATAATTTTCAAATTGATAGTAGAAGAGGCGTAACCCAAATAACGAGTTAGAAGATAAGAACTCGACATAGCTTCATGTAGTGTCAAGCACCGCATTTCAAATTTCATTACGCTGGTAATGTAGTTCATGTCGACACTACTATCCATTAGGCTAATTTTTTTTTATTGTATTCATACTGTTCCCTCGCGCTATTTATCAATGCCTCTCACTTTCTACTTCTGTCTCACATCAACTTTTGATGCAAATGGCAACCACGACGACATTCTTTCTAGCTCTTCTCTTTCTCTTCTCGCTCCTCTTCACCGGAACCGTTAGATCCGTAAGAATCAACATCTCTCTCTTTCGGTATTCTTGAAATCATATTTTATAAACATTATATAATTTATTTATTTGTTACTGAATGTAGGACTCTGATTCTGATTGCATCTGCACCGTCTACGTTCGAACCGGTTCGGTTTTAAAAGGAGGAACCGACTCGAGGATCGGAGTCAAGTTATACGACAAGTATGGTTACTACATCTGCATTAAAAACCTCGTTTCAGCGGCGGGTTGATGGGTTCGGGTTACAACTACTTTGAGCGTGGTAACCTTGATATCTCAGCGGTAGAGGACCTTGTTTAGACGGACCCGTTTGTGCCGTTAACGTTACTCCTGACGGTGACGGTCCACATCATGGTTGGTACTGTAACTACGTGGAAGTCACTAGTACTGGGCCCCACATATCGTGTGCTCAGGAACAAGAGGAATGTACCAGGCACCCCCCATTTGC
>JBBPBS010000549.1:1608746-1703014 GCA_037974835.1 Cicer judaicum | reverse complement strand
TTAAATTTATTATTTATATTAGAATATTTATGTTAGAAATATTTTTTAATTTGTTTTTAAATTCAATATTTATATTCGAATATTTATGTTAGAAATTGTTTATTGTTTTTTTTAAATTCAATATTAATATGTTAGAATATTTATGTTAGAAATTTTTTTAAATCTTTTTTTTTAAATTCAATATTTAGAATATTATTTGTAATGAAATTTGTTACTAATTTTGAAATTAGGTATGAGTAGAGTTGAAGTTTCTGCTTCAAAAAATGTTATAGATTCTACAGAAAAATTCACCACTGATCAGGTATTATTATTACCACTGAAGATTAATCACTGATTAAATTTTTATTATAGCGATATAGTTAATGTTTTATTTGAAACGTATGTTATAGGTATTTTCTTCTCGAGAAGATGTATTTGAATGGGCAAAAACCATTGGAATACAGAATGGAATTTTAATTGTTACCATTAGATCAGATAAAGCAACCGGAATTAGGGGAAGAAAAGACAAATTGATTTTGGGATGCGAAAGAGGTGGAAGATATAAATCAGAATCAAAATTATTAGTAACTTGCTCTCATAAGGAAAATTGTCCATTTAGTCTCAGATGTGTACCATTACGTGGCGGTGAAGGATGGAAAATTAGTGTTCGTTGTGGGACACACAATCATGAATTACTTGACTCTGTAACCGGTCATTCTTATTTGGGCCGTTTAAACGAAGAAGAGAGGAAATTTGTCAATGATATGACAAAGTATAAGCTTGCACCCAGATTCATTTCAAATGCTTTGAAAGTGAGAAATGAAGCCAATGTCACTATTCCTAGTCAAATATATAAAGCAAGGAATACTTATCGATCATCATTGAGAGGTTCGTGCACAAAAATGCAGCATCTATTGAAGTTAATACAAGAAGAAAATTATGTGCATTGGACAAGAAGACGGGAAGATTCGGATATTTTGAGAGATATTTTTTGGACGCATACTGATTGTATAAAGTTGTTAAACACATTTCATTTTGTTTTGATATGTGATAGCACATTCAAAACAAACAGATATCGGTTACCATTACTTGAAATAGTCGGTGTCACATCTACTAGTTTGACATTTTCAGTTGGGTTTGCTTATTTGGAACAAGAGCGACAAGATAACTTCATCTGGGCATTTGAAAAGGTACGAATGTTGTTCAAATCTGAGTCTTTGATTTCTAAAGTTATTGTGACTGATAGAGATCTTGCCATGATGAATGCGATTAGTGTTGTGTTTCCTACTTCAATATATTTGCTATGTCGTTTTCATATTGAAAAAAATGTTGGGGGAAAATGCAAACAATATGTCAAAAAGGATAGACAAGAAGAAGTAATGGATTTATGGAAAAAGATTGTCTATTCGACTAGTGTGGAAGAGTATGATCATCATTTGCAACACTTTGAGCTATTGTGTGCCGATTATATTCTTTTTGTTGATTATGTGAAAGATTCATGGTTAACACCTTACAAAGAAAGGTTTGTCAAGGTTTGGACCAATTGAGTTATGCATTTGGGGAACACAACATCTAACAGGTATTTTTAAAATATGATTTGTGTTGTTTTAGCAAACATGATTTACTAGTTTATGTGATGTGTTTTAATTTGTGTTATTTAATTTATTTGTAGAGTTGAGTCTGCTCATTGGAGATTGAAAAACATGCTTTAAACTAGTTTGGGTGATTTGTGTAAAAGTTGGGATGCAGTGAATATGATGTTGAAGAACCAAATATGTATCATTCAATCTTCTTTTCAGAAAACCATCAAGGACGTTGAGCACGGGTATAATTTAAATTTTTTTCAAAATCTACATCACTGTGTATCAAGAAAATGTATGAAAAAAAATTATAAACAGTTGGAAAGGGTGAAGATTGTAGGTACTAACAAAACAGAATGTGGTTGTTCAGTTAGAACAACTCATGGATTACCATGTGCTTGTGAGTTGGCTACGTTGCAGATATATGGTAATGTTATCCCTTTAGATAGCATTCATGATTTTTGGAAACAGTTAAGCATTGCACATGAATTAGAGGATGAAGAATCTTTAGCAGATTATGACTTTTCTGAAGAGTTGGAAGCAATGAAAGCGTACATGAAGAAACACGATATTATAAGTCAAAGGATATTCAAGGCAAAGGTGCGTGAAGTTGTATTTCCACATACCACATCAATACTTGTACCACCAGAGAAAGTGAGAACCAAAGGAGCTGGTAGAAAGAAAAAAGAATTTGATACTCCTCGTGATCCTTCATATTGGGAGTATGTTGATGCCTCTCAAGAATCTGCAAATGCAATGCAAGCATCTCAATCATCTCAACGTTCTGCAAGGCAACAATCTCAATCATCTCAACGTTCTGCAAGAGGATATTTTAAGACACAATTTCCTACTTATATACATCCGTATATTGATGAGATAGTAGAGGTTGTGGTTGATGGAAATTGTGGGTTTCGTGCAATTGCAGCATTGCTAGGTTGGACCGAAGAATCTTGGGCTTTAGTTCGATCACAATTGGATAAAGAGATTGGTCTAAATAAACATGTTTATTCTAATGTTTTTGATGACAATGTTGAATCAGTGCGCAACTCATTGAAAATATCAAAATTGGGTGCTCAAGGAAAAGATAAGTGGATGTCTTTACCTGACTTGGGTTACGTGATAGCAACACTATAGAATGTCATATTGGTTTCGTTGCCTCTTAATCTGAATATGACATTTTTCCCGCTAAACAAATCACCATCAAAAGATACTTTTGTACACTCTTTACTAGCAATTGGATTTGTTAACGACAATCATTGGGTACAGGTAAAATTAATGTTGTTTATCAAATTAAAATTAAATAAATTATTATTTAGATAAACTTAATGTTTAATGTTTTGTAACATTTTTTATTCAGATCAAATTGAAGTCTGATTGTCCTTTACCACCTACGTCACAAAAATGGAAAGACTTTTGTAGTGACACAGCAAAGACTTGGGAAATAGCTTATGCAGCACGTATGAAACATTGGGAATGCATCGATCCATCATTTATTAGATCATCGTGTATTTCCTTAAATGAATATTAGAATATGATGTATTCAATTTAACAGATCATCGTGTAAAACAGTATCAAGTTGATTATATTGGAAAAACTCTGAAATCGGTTTGATTTCAGGACTGGATGTAGGCTGTCATACTGACAGCTGAACCAGTATAAATCCCGGTGCACAATCTTCTTATCTTTTCTATTGTTTTAATATTGCATGAATGATTAATCTTGATAACACATAATACATAATATATCAAAATGTCAAACACATATCACATCATACACAATATCTCAAATTACATTACATAACGCATAGTATCTCAAATTACATTACATAACACATAATATCTCAAATTACATCATCGTACAAAAGACTTAACTCAATTAAAATCTCATGAACTTCACTAAATGGACGAACCAAATTAATGTCTCTACGTACAAGATCAGTTGCTCTACGGTCTCGGTCAGAAGATGATGGAACAGCATGTGCAGAAGATGATGGACCAGCATGTGCAGGAGATGATGTACCCCGATGTGTAGCAGATGATGTACCCCCATGTGCAGCAGAAGGAGGGATGATTAGAGGATGTGTAACACTCATGTACCATGCATAATAGTCTGAAGTGACCTCTCCACGAAAACTTGCAACATGATATAATCTTCGAAATGCTGATACAGATGATTGCATAGTAATCTGCCACACCCAGTCTATACTGTTCGGCCTCGGAGGAACATCAGGAGGAATGCACTGAATACGACCAAATTGTCGAAGACATCGCTCCGACAAATATGCTACTGAGACTCCACCAAATCGAAGATAACCAGAGAACATCGAAAGGGATTCAAATGGATGATTAGCTCGATCATCATCATATGGTGTAAAGACTACATCATCGAGCATCAATGCATCAAGTCTCTGACGATAGGTCACTAATCCACCTTCAACCGCATGTTTTGCAGTCCACTTATATGCTCTTGGAAGATGTGCAGGAACATCACCTCTATTGCCCCGCTTACAAATCCTAGGAAAGTGTTCGTAAATCCAACACTGCAACATAAATAACATAATAAATAATTAGTAAAATACATACTTATTTTAAATAATACAACTGAATAAATTAAATAATTAAACAATATGATATACGTGTAATAGAGTCATGTAACCTCCCAACTGTCGAGTGTCATGGATAGCCCCATCTCCCACGTTATCATAAAGGAAAACCAATGCCGCGGTAGCCTTTGAATAGTCTCGACAACGATCCAAATTAATAAATAAACTGATGTATTTCGCCTCCACACGCGTATGTGTTTTATCGACGAAAATTGTGCTGCCAACTAAATGCAATAAATACGTTCTAGCCGCACATTCAAACTGATTAGTTTGAATGAGACGAATATATAAATCACGTAACCATTGCAATCTATATTGGGCACATTTATTATAATTAATCTCAGCTAGAGATTCTTCCCATATTGCACCTAAGTACTCATGTGCAGCTTTTGTAGCATTTTTAGTGTTCATATTCATAGGTGCACTAAAAAACTTACCATGGGGTGAGATATGAAGGAGAGTCGAAACGTCGTCTAAAGTAATAGTCATCTCTCCAATTGGCAAATGAAATGAGTTGGTCTCCCTGTGCCATCTTTCAACAAATGCGGAGATCAGACCAGCATCAACCATAGTGAGGTAAGCCGAAGAAAGATGTAGCAGCCCAGATTCTCAAATCCAATGCTTTACAGGATCTGGCACAAGTACTTCGCTAAACTTCTTCAACTTCAAACCATGAGTAATTACTTTTAACGCTCCACGATCCTGCAAGTAATTATATACATTAAATTAAATACATTGAATTAATATATTTAATTAAACTTAATTAATTATATAAACTTCAATTAAATACATTTCATCCCAACATTTAATTAAATAAACTTAAATAAATATTTTAATTTATACTTTTAATTACTAAATTACTTAAATAAATTATATAATTACTTAAATAAAATCAAAGAAATTATATAATTATTTAATGTATATAATTATATAAACTTAAATTAAAAAACCTTAAATTATTTAAATATACCTCTCCTTCCCATAGCCTCCGAGCCACGTGGTGTTCATACTCGGTCAACAAATGTGTCATCATCGGTCCTCCAGGAAATCCATGATGTGCAGCAGCAGCATCATCAGCATGTTCCATCTGAGGCTCAGAAACACCCTCCTCCATCTGAGGCTCAGGGGCATCCTCCTCCATTTGCGGCTCATGTACATCCTCCTCCATCTGAGGCTCATGGACATCCTTCTCCATCTGAGCCTCTTGGACATCCTCTTTCATCTGAGGCTCATGGACATCCTCCTCCATCTGTGCATGGCCACTACACTCGATGACATCATCATGGATGTCTTGTCTTCGACGACGCTGCCTAATTGGACGATTTGCTTCGTTTCGTCGTCTATTTGATGCTGTTGGTGGAATTCTCTCTACACCATCTCCTCTATCACCACCTATAGTAAAAAAAATTATAAAAGATAAATAAATAATATAATAAAATGCAACAAAAATATATTATTTCAATTTAATTATTTAAAAATTTAATTTTAAATCAAATCACCTCTATCACCACCTATAATGTTGCGAATAATTTGGCCGAAAGCACCTCTCATCCTAGGCACTGCAACATATAAATATATACATATTAAAATAAAATTTAAACAATAAAACAAATAATGTAATAAAGGGCAACATATCATAAACAATAAATAAATAATAATGTTATAAAACCCTAAACCCTAAACAATAAACCCTAAACCCTAAACCCTAAACAATAAACCCTAAATCCTAAACAAATACAAAAAATATTTACATGTTAAATAAAATAAACAATAAATAAAATTATAAACAATATATACTATAATGTCATAAAGGATAAAACAATAAATTATAAACAATAAATAAATAATAATGTTATAAAATTTATAAACAATAAATAAATAATAATGTTATAAAATTTATAAACAATAAATTTTAAACAATAAATAAATAATAATGTTATAAAATTTATAAACCCTATACCCTAAACTCTAAACAATAAACCCTAAACTCTAAACCCTAAACAATTAATATTATAAATAATGTTATAAAAATTATAAAAAATAAATACAAAAAATTTTTACATGTTAAATAAAATAAACAATAAATAAAATAAACAATAAATAATATTATCAATAAATAAAATTTGAAACAATAAAATAATTAATGTTATAAATAATATTATAAAATTTATAAACAATAAATAAAAAAATTATCAATATATAAAATAATCAATAAATAAATAATGTTATAAAATTAATGTTATAAAATAATTAATAAATAATTAAAACTTTCGAACCTTTTAAATTTTCGAATAATCATATATTTCGAATATTAAAATCTTTCGAGACCTAGTTTTTTTAAATAATTCGAATGTTTCATAGTCTTCGAAGGTTTCATAAACTTTCGAGGTGCAAAATGTCGAACTTTTCTAAATGTTCGAAGCAATTCAAACTTTCGAATGCATCATGTTCGAACCTATCTAAAAATTTCGAAGCCTACATTTTCGAATCTTTCGAAACCTTCGAAGCCCTATATGTTCGAAACTTCCTACATTTCCAAACTTTCGAACCCCTAAATGTTCGAACCTTTCTAGATGTTCGAATCTTTCCTAATTTCGAAACTTTCGAACCATTTCTAAAGTTTCGAGGAAGCCATTTCGAAAATTTTAAAAACATGCAAAGTTTCGATGGAAACTTACTTTTGACGTCGAAACTCTGAAAACTTCGAATGCTTAGTTGAAGAAACTTCGAAAATTCTAAACTTTCGAAACTGTGAGTGTAAAAAATAAAAATACATTTTTTTTAAGGTTTTTATAGATGACATAAAGGGTAAAATAGACTTTTCAGCATGCATGGGGGGTGGCAGGTACAAATGGGGGGGTGCCTGGTACAAACCCCCAAGAGCAATTCACGGTGGAGCAGTGGCTCGCTACTGACACTAGCCCTTATGAGCTTTGGGCCGTTAGGAATCTCTGCCATTATAGTTTGGATTAGGCCCGGCCCAAATCTGGTCCACGTGATACCAAGTGAATCGGATCTGAGTTTTCTATTTTGAATGCACGCGCGTGAGAAATGGTTTCAAGAGAGTGCTGTTTTTTGTTGAGTGAGTTTATCGTGTTTTATGTGTGTGTATGGCGTTTCTTCGCGTACCGTATCATTATTTGGAATCGGGTTTCAGGGCCAATAAACCGTTTGTGTTTAGTAATCTTCAATAATAATGGCGCTATATATGTATTAATATGTGATGTCATTGTTCTGCACAAATACCATGTTTAAAAGGAGATATTAGATACTCTGTTTTGGTTCAAGCTGAGTGAGTGACATTGCAGCTTGTTAATGATTTTACGGTGATTGTAGAGATCATAATAAACGCTTCTTGGGTATGGTGATTTTAAGTTTTTAATAAGATTTGTTTCATACTTGTCTACCAGTCTCTTGCATTCTCACTTGAGTTTGTTTGTTTGAGATCATTCAAATAATAGCATTAATTTATGCACGAAATTGTTGTTTTTACTTACAAAATTATGCATTGTACTACCAATGTTCTTGAATGTCTACCAAATTTACACTATATTGCATTCATAATCTACACCATCACTACAATCGCTTCTGTCAGCCCCCCACTCAGCTCGTTCTCTAAAATTGGTAAGTATCTCTGTGTCTAGGGCTATGGAAAAAATTTGGTTATAAAGTCTAAATTTAAAATCGAATCCAAATCTATTTAAAAACATATGATTATAATTCGGTTATTTATAAATCAGTTGGATAACTACTTATATTTGAATTTGATTTTTATCCGATTTTTATCCACTACTAATATTTTGTTAATTTTGAGATTTTATTTCTTGAAAAAATTTTGAAATTCTTTTTTTTTAAATATCGGAAAAAAATAAAATAAAAAAAACTTTTTTTTTCAAAAAAATTTTAAATTGAATTTTTTCTCAAAAAATTTGATGAGACAAATTTAAAAACAATCTATCGAAAAAATCAAATTTTTTAAATAACTGATTTTTAAACTATGAATAAATGATCTTTTAAAAAATAATCAAACTTTAACCGATTTTGAAAAAAAAATCGATTTTAAAATTAAAATTTTCAAAAGTAGTTGTTTAATTATAAACCGGTTATTTAACCATAACCAATTTTACAATTGGTTTTATAACCGGTTTTAAATCAAATAATGGATTTGGATCCAAATCCATATATTGGTTTTAAAATGGATATGATTTGGTTTTTTTAAAAAACCAACTATGCAGAACCCTATCTCTGTCTATATATATATATATATATATATGATAATGTGAGGCTTTTTTTAATGAGTTGCATATTATAATGTTTGTTTTATTCATCCCACTATGTTAAGCATGGCTTGCCTGTGACTTATATCTGGTCGATTAATTTTAAGTGCACTAACAAATGAAGTAATTGATTTCCATTGTTCTATCAATTCACTTTTTGTTTTAGTAGCAATAATCTTACATTATACTTTTATCCCTATAAAGATTTGCACCTACACACATAATGTGCAGTTATTTAAGTGTTTAATATATTTTATGTTGCTTTGCTAGTATACAATTTATTAAAGTAGTTAATATATTTGCAAACTTCAAAATAAATTGCAAATAATCTTCATGGCCAATACTTGTTTTGTGAAACAGAAAACTTATTAGAACTTCATTTTCTTGTATAATGTATTATATAAGTTACCTAGATTTGCTTATCATTTCATATTATCGATCATAAATCGTGTACGTACAGCTGGTTTTTTAAGGGAATTTTTAATAAAAAAATATCTTGACATTTGCATGTTAGATATGGTTAAGTGTTTGTTATGTAGTTGAAGTTTGTAAATTTGGTTAGTATTAATTACATATTAATTAAGTACTAAGTTTGATGTGGCTCACTATATAAAATGTGTTATATATTCATATCTCACTATATTTTTCTTAATTATTATTTTTTTCTTTATTTCTTAATCATGTTTCTCAACATGGTAACTAGAACCATGGCATCCATTATAAAAGAACTTGTGTTCTTCATTCTATTTTATTTTTTTCTTTCCTTCCATTGCATCTTTTTTTTTTCGTTTTCCTTTGGCAATTTTTCCAAAAAAAATCAGTTCTTTTAGCTTAAATAATTGATTCATTTTATTTCTCTTGAACATTTTTCTGTTGTTGGAAATCTTGTGTTCTTGTTGACTATGCTTTCTCCATTCTTTGTGTATGCTCAAGCATGTATAATGGATTTGGGAACATATTCCTAGAGATATTACTACAACTTTCAAACATACAAAGTTATTGACTTTTCAAAACAACTTTATTTACATAATCTTTGAATAAACAACATACTATAAACAAACAAATTTCAAGTGATTTCTTTCCCTTTGCTTCTTTTTTCTTTTATTTATTGATGAGCTTTATTTTCTTAGTTTAGTGCAATCAAATCTCGTGTCAAATATTTTTTGTACCATTTAGCAGCGTCAGTCGGTATACGCTTAAGACTGTCATTAAAATCGACATGATAAAGCCCCCAAGTTCCTGAATAACCCCCTTGAAATTCAAATGTATCAAATGCTGCCCATGCAAAGTAACCACGAACATTTACACCATCACTATCAAAATGAACACTTAAAAAAATTAATGATTGTACACTTGGGAAATGAAGTTATACAAGCACACCACACTTGTCTACATTTCATACAAATAATTGTCTATTGATATTAGATTGTTTAGAATAAACATTTATAAAAAGTTTAAAAAAAAATTATATCACTTTCTAACCTATTTAAGACATATATATAGTAATACGATTTAATGATTTTATACATAAATTGTGTTGTCCTTAAACTCTATTTTAATCGAACTTGTTAAGATTTGATTATGTTATTTACAAAATATCCTTGAATAAATTTACATTAAAAATTAATAAAATAAAGTTATGATTTTATCTTTATTTTTATTTTTATTTATTTTTTGTTTAAACTCTCCTTTAGTTGTCTAAAAATATTATACATTTTTGTGATAGAAAAACATAATACAAAATAATTAGACCTTAGAAAAAAAACATTAGATCATAGATAAATACAATGTAGAAACATATTTAATAAATGAAACAAATAGTTTTGATTCTAAAATTTATCAATTGTATCATTATATATCGATTATCCATTGAATTATAAGGATGGTGAGAAATGACTTACTTAATGGCTGCTTTAGTAGCATTTATATGTGCGGCAATGTAAATAGTTCGGTGTTCATTCTTTAATGGATTTGGAATTTTGGTAGATGCACAACCTACATAAAGAGGATTTAACAAAATAGATATATTAATCTATCTCTTTTTTTTGGCATATCATATAAATATTAGTTATCATATTATATTATAAATGTGATCAATATGCAACACCAACCATTTTCGGTTATATAGATTTTAGGATTTTTGTACTTGTTCTTAATGTAGAGTAAGAAATTATATAATCCTTCTGGATAGACATAGAATCCAGCATATTGATCCTATAAATTATCAACATCAAAAAAACGTTATAAAAAAACTATTAAGTTATTCCTCTAACAAATATCATTGTCCTAAATTCTTATCATTAATTTCTCACCTTGTACCCAAGAGTTTTTCCTTCAACGTTAAAAACTGCAATTATAAAAAAAATATAATTTATTGTAATTCTCTTACATATCATATAAGTAGAATTTGATTGGTAGAAAATGTGGTGTCATTTTTACTTACCATATCATACAGTGAAGATACCTTTTCATATCAATTATTATTATTGATAAACAAAAAATAGATGTTAGTTTGAGCAAAAACATACCTTCAGACCGAGCTAATGCATCAAAATTGTCACCAATAACTTTGGTTCTATTAGGTTCATGTATAGCAAAGTGAGAAGTATAATAATTGATTCCAATAAAATTTGTGCTTCCTTTTAACATCTTTTTCTCCTCTTTAGTGAATTTTGGCAGTCTATTCCCCACCAACTTTTTCATTATTTTTGGATAATCTCCATTGAACACCGGCTTTAGAAGCCTAAATGTCGAAATTAAAAGAAGAAAAATGAATGTCAAAATTAAATGCAGCAAATTTTTTTTTTTTTTTTTTGATATCACCATGTATTAACCATTAAAAAATATTAAAAAGTTAAATAACCAAGACGTCAAACTAGTGTTAAAAGACAAAAGGTGAATGGAATACATCTTAAGTAAGTACTTACCATCCCCAATAGAAATCCATTAGTCTTTGAGCTGCATCGACATCCTCTTTTTTTGAACTGTATGGAACATAAGCTCCTGAAGAAATAGCAAGTCCAATTTCTCCCCCTTGTATTGCCTAAATCAAATATTCAATTTAAATTAACATTTTGTCTGATCTTTAAATTTCTCCTTGTTTTATAAATGTGTCACACTGTTATGAATCTTGACTATTAATCTACATGTATTTTGAGCTGATCGAGGTTGATGTTATATACGTAACATGCATTATCCAAAATATGTCTTACTTGGAATTTTGTTCTGTATAACTTTGATGTTGTAGCATGGGCAATGAGGAAGTTGTGAAGTAAAGTATATGCTTGTTTACATATTCTAGTAGTTTGACATGTCTCTGTTGAAATATTATCAATATTATACATATATTGATATATAGCTGTGACTTCGGCCTCATTGATTGTAGTCCAATGTTTCACTCGATCTCCATATGTTTTGAATAGAAGTTCACTAAAATCATTGTAATGTTTCCTGAAATTTGATTTTACCGTAAAAAATATAAGCATGCTTGGTGAAATTTCATGAACTTTTGTCAGACTTTAAGAGTAAATCGCTTCAATGAAAATAAAGTATTTGGAAGAGATGATATTGAGGTAAATTTACACAATGGAGCGATTTAAGAAGCCACCAAGCTTTTGTTGAAGAGCTAATGGATAGTCAAAGTGGAGAATAGTTACAAAAGGTTCAATACCTGCACAATTAAATTAACCATGAAAAGCGAAAAAAATAAAATTTAACCCTTGTATTTTAAACATTTCTATTTGAATCTAATTAAAGTAATGAATTTTGGATTCTTAAACTAATACCATTTTTGAGTAATTCGTTGATCAAATTGTTGTAGAAGTTGATACCTTCTTTATTTATGCCTCCTTTCAAGGTTCCATCTAAATAATTGGTTGTGGAAAATATTAAGATGAGTAAATATATTCATTTTATTGAATATTGCAAGAAAGAAATATATTGTAACATTATCTTTTTATTCATATTTAATAGATTTTAATAAATATTTGCTAACAATGTAAGTTGTCATGTGTACCACTTCATCATAATATTTATTTATAAAATAAATACTAATATAGTGTGATATGATTCAATAAGGTAAATATTTGTATATTATCTTTGCAACTTCATATCTATTAAACTCTAAAACACATATTAAGTCCTATATCTTAAAAGGGTGGTAATATTTAACTCTAGAAGTAAGTTTGAGATAAGTTACTCTCTTAATAACTCAATATAAACAATGAATTTCACTCATTCACCTTTTGATTATTAACATAACATATTAATAATCATGCACACAAAATTTTATAAAAATCTTTAGTTATATAATCTAGTAATCGATATTTATTTATATTGTTTAAAAGTATCGAATATGTTTGACTTGCTCAGCCTATCCACCAAACCTGTTAGCATTATGTTTGACTTCGTGTAATTTGTTGTACGTGTTTTATGTATATTGATTTGGAAAAATCGCTCTAAAATATTGTCTTTAGTTCTTCTCCAAATTATAGATCAAGGGTTTTCCTATATTTAGTCTTTGTTTTTCCAGCTAGAGAACTATCACTAAATACTAGACAATGATCTCAAAATAAATATATAATATTCAATAGGCAAAACAAATCACTCTAATGATATTTTTAAAATGGAGAAATTATACAAAGAATGTGAGAAAGGTTTTCAATAATTGAATGTCTTGCGTGCGTAGTCACACAAATTTTTACTTAAAGAAAGATAATGGAACCAATTGACTACACATATGTTTACTCAAAGAAATACAAAGGAACCAATAGTCAATTGTTAATAGAAATTTTTTATGGAAAGTCAATCATATACTAAGAAAATCACCTTATCCAAAAAATCTACCCACAAAGGTTGTTTGCTTTGGTAATAGAGTCTTTTGAAAACAATTCAAGAAAATCGCCTTGTTTTGATAAAAATATTGTTATGAATCATAGTAAGAAGTTTAACAAGGATGTGAAGTTGATATTTTCCAAAAATTAGAGGAAGATGAATAAAAAGCCTAGAATTATAATTTAGAGAATAAAGACAATATTCAGTGTCATTCGCCGAATCAGGATAAACATACGACACATAACACAATTTTGACAAAGTCAATCAAAATATTCTTAAATAATATAGCTAAAATGTGTGACTTTTACCACTTAAATGGAGAAATATGAAACAAAAAAATTTAGGGACCAAGTGAAACCATTCTAGTTATTTAATATTTGAAGTTGCTTCTGAATCACATGATAGTTTGTATTTAATAGAGTCAATATAAATACCAATAATTTTCATTCCTTGTAAATTATTTATTAATTAAAAAAAATATTTATTAAATATTTAGAATTTGTTAATATACACCTACCTATTTTCTATAATGAATTTGTTAACAAGTTTACTAAATATTGAATAAATACATTTGAATGTGTAGCTTCCTAACATACTTCTTTTAAAAGACATGTAAGTTAAGTAACAACTCCAATGTTAGAGATATAATATTACCAAATTACAACTAAATAACTAAAGTTACTAAAATTTTCTTTCATAAAACCTAGTGAATGTATTCCCACATTCCCTTAAATATTTAATTGTTTTCATTACATTATTTTCTTTTTGATTACTATAATTGGATATTATGTTATTTTAAATATTAGATAGTTTAAATTTGAAAATATTACCTGGCATTATTCTACTCCAAGAAATGGACATTCTGTAAGAATTTATTCCAAGCTTCTTCAAATGTTGCACATCCTCCTACAAGATAATGCAAATTAAAGCATTGATGGTTGAGCTATTGAGATTTAAGAATGAAGATGGATGAACCATCATTATATTTTCATTAAATACTAACCATAACAATATTTATCAATTAAATAAATCTTTTATTGGTGAACTCACCTTATATCTCTTGTAATGTTCAATCTTTGTGGAAAATTTATCTACATCTACATACACATCTGTTTATGAAAAAAAGAAAAAAAAAATATTGTTTTGGACACACAAAAACTAATGATAGCTAAAAGATTATATTGTTATAAAAAAAAGAAGATAACAACTTAATTTCTCCACTATATTTTTTTCAAGTGCAAGTATATATTTCAAACCTTTGTGATGTTTAACAATATCATCCCATAGACCAAGACCTCTTCCTCCTTCATGACCTGCTCCTTCAATCTGAAGTTACCAAAAACATTTTTGTAATTAATTTTAATTTTTGATATATCTAATTAATTGAAATATCAAAGTATTTTAGATTAATGTCATATTTTATAGGGTTGATATATGTGAAAATATTTTTAAATTCGACAGTAGATTTTGTAAAATGGATGTGGGATTAAAAATTATCATAAGTGCGGTAATATTAAGTTTGACACCATGGTGTCAAATTTCAATTATGAAACCATTAATAATCCTTTAATGGATATTTGTATTACAAAACTTACATAATATAAAATTATTTAATATATCTTTTATATAATTCAAAATTAACTTCTTATATATGATTTTGTATTAAATCAAATTATTTTGATACACCTCATTGAAATAACAAATGATTTCATATTAATGTCAATTTTGTTTGATACCACCTATTTGATTGTAGCTTTCAATGCAATGTAGATATTACAATCTGAATGTTTATTTGAAAATTATATGAGTTGTCATAATATGATGTATGACACTGTGATCCTTTTATATATATATATATTATAATGTACCTGAAGGGCAGAGGTTCCGGCACCAAACAAAAAGCCAGGTGGAAATGTTGCTCGGTTTGGAAAGCTCTTAGATTTTATAAATTTCAATATACAGTCATATGATTTTGTCGTAGCTACATCTCGAATCTAAATATTAACAAAGTTTATGTTGATTAATATATTAATGCAATAATTATGAATCAATTAATATTATCGTGTCTACGTGGTTAAAACTTAATTATATGTACCTTTGAATCTAATAAGTCTTGTTGCTTTAGTTCCACATTCGGCAAAAGAACTGCAATAGTAACATTATATCAGAATACAATCAGTGAAATAGAGAAACATTGATAAATATATATTTTTGCAATCTAGAACGACATTTATTTAGAACCAGATGAAGTAACTATTACAATATCGTTTTGGACAAGCGTTTAATATATTTTTTATATATAAAAAAATACCACTCAAACTAAAGGAAAATTTTGGGACAAATTGTTGGGCATTAATAAACTAATATGATGTTAAAATAGGTGTAGCAATTGTCGATATTATAAGGTTAGATACATGTCTAGAGTTCGAGTCTAAAATCTTGCAATTGTATGTTAATTTTTTTATGGTTTCATTTACATATCCACACAAAAGTGTAACAAAGATACGAATGTTGCATGCATATGTGAAAAGACTGGACATAGAATTACAAATAATAAAATTAGAGAGAGTTGAGGTGGAAAACATGGTGGAAATAATATGTAGATTTTGTAGTAAGGAGAATAGATCAAATAGAGGATAGTCAAAACTCTAGAGGTGGGAAAAATCTAGAAAAACTATAAGAGGTACTATTAGGAAATATCTAAAGATTAACAAGTTGGAAAAATATATGTTATATGGTAGAATGTTATAGGGTTGTATAATCAATGTATTCGGTCTTACTTACTCGGATAAGGCTTGATTGTTGTCAGTGTAAAAAAAAGTTTAGATATATTAGGTTCTGAAGGTTCATTAAATCAAAACATACCTTAATGTTCAAAGAGCGCCAAAAAAAGTAACCAAAGAGATTTTCACGTTTATAGTTGAAGTTGTACCTACACCCTTATAGGATGAATTATATAAAATTTATTGTCGAAAATTAGTTTGTATCTGGTTTTTACATCTCCCTAATTAGCATATCTTATTATTTGGAGTGTTTTCTATATTAATTTATTTTGTCTTCTAAAAACCTGATATAACTTGAACCAACTTTCATCATTGAATATGCAGGGAATGTATTTCTTAATTTTTAATTTAACAATATTTGTTAATTATAAATACAAGTCTATATGATTTTATCAATGTATAATTTTGGTTTTCATAGTTTTAATTGCTTAAATTTTTATGTTAAAAAAATTGCATAATTTTTCCAAAAAAAAATGCATCTTAAAATTTTAATTACGTAAGTAAAAAAAAAAATCGCTGAAATTAAGTCCATACACTTTTCAATCAAATAAATTTGGAATGTTTGAAAACCAAAATATAAAAGCAAATGTTCAAACCTTGTGCCTGGACAAGAATGTTGGAAAGCAAAACAAGGGAGAAGATTGCAAGAATAGTTTTGGAAATTCTCAATAACAACATCTCCATTTTCTGCAGCAAAAGAGAACTCTTGGAATTCGATATGATATAAAAGCCACAATTATTATAATATATATAGTAGAGAAATGTAAAACCAGCCTAGCTTTTTATGCTTATGACAACCTATAAGATGATATGATATTCTATTTTTCAAAATCAAACGAAATTGTTCCAACGAAAATCCATGATTATATTATTTTTAGATTTCTTTGACTTTTGATGAACACAAATCTTGCTATACATAGACTTTCCAATTAAATAATGTTGTTAGTGTCATCGTCAAGTTTAAAAATGTAGTTGTATAACTTTTTATCGTTCTCTTCAAATTAAACTTTTAATCATTAACCAAATAGTCATTTTTGAATTAAAATCCATTAATCAAGAAAAAATATAAGACCCAACTTGATCCATGATAAAAATAAACCAACTTTTTCTCCTTAAATCACCTTTGTAAAAGTGACAATTATATCCCTAATAATAATTATAAAAGCACAATTTGGTCACTACAAAAGAAAATTTCCTCAAATATCTTCTTCTTCAATAATAATTAATTTTTATTATTTTTCTCGTTTAGCATACAAATAATCATCATCTACACATATACATTATTGTAACTGTGAAAATAATTAATTGATGTCCTTGTCTCATAATTTTAAGAGAGAAGATGATGAACCTTTCCTCATTCTTGGAATGGTGCGCCAACCAGTCCATCCCTCCCCTTCCCTCAGGCCTCCTTACCATCTCATTTTCGATTTTGAATGGTAGGATGCAAATTTAATGGGTGTTTGATTGTTTTATTTATTGCAATCAAGAGAGCAAAAATTTGCTCTTTTCCCCTTTTTTTAACATAATTATTTTTATTTTTAATTATATTTTTCTTAAAAAAAAAAAAAAGAATGCTAGACAAATTTTTGGTCTGAAGTTAATTTAAGAAATAATAAAAAATATTAGCCTAAAAATTTGCAATCACGCACCCATTTCTTCTTTTTGCCTCTTTGAGTCACAAAGTAAAAGAAAGAAGAAAACTGTAGTCTCCCTCCATTGTTTTACTCTCGCCATCATCATCATCACATCCAAGATGAATTACACTTTTATTTATTTTGTTAATATCATCTCAAGTAAAAATTGGAGCATTGTCTTATTATTTGATTCGTGGAGTTTAGAACATGTTATTAGGGAAGGATAACTCCTAATGTAAGAACATTTTTTCGTGTAAGGTTAGACTAGATATAAATTAGTGATTTGTAAAATATTGATATCATGTCTTGATGTCTTAAAAGAAAAGTCTTGATTTATATGTTTGTCTTAATAATTTTAACTATAAAGTTTTGATTTTTAGGACAATATGTTTGTATTGGTGAATTTTACTATAAAGTTTTAACTTTTATGATTATAACCTCAATAACATGTTTGTTGTGATATGTTTGATGCAAAGTTGAGATTTTTGTATTGTCTTGAAGTTTGTACTTTAAATAACTAATAATGGGAGAAATTTTATAGCAGGTGGAATAAATTTTCTATTTTTATGTGTTCTTAGTTATTTAAGTTTTAATCTATATCAATAAAATGTACCTAATGGAATTTTATGGGTTATAAAATAAAAGTTATAATTTTGAGATATTTATTCATGTATATATGAGTTTCATATTTGGTATGTTGAAATTATTTATTCTTGACTATGAACATTCTTATAAAAAATTTAATCTTGAATATTTTATCTTAATGATCTCCTTTAAAGTTGGCATGTTTCCATGATATATCATATGCCGTCCAATGAGTGAAAATGATTCAGTGAGGAAACATCTTCAATTTACCTAAAGATTTAATAAAATTAACTAAAATACAAAACAATTACAAACTCATGGAAATAGAATAAATCCTAATACTAAGACTAAGTTTCAAACTTTTTGAACCGATCTCGTGACTTCACTTTACATTAAAATCCTAAGGTGTAACTGTATATTAGTTCTTCAATGTTAATACATGAAAATACCATCCAACAAAGTAGTGAGTTATAAAACTTAATAACATAAAATAAGAAAATAACTAGATATTAACTCGTTTGTTGCGCGATAGAATTTAATATATTGTTGAGTATAAAATAATAATATTTAATTAAAAATAATGTTTTTATTTTAGAGTAGAATATACTAAAATATTTATGTATTTAGACACAAATACAGTTTTGAATAACTATATATAGGATAATTTTGTTTTATTTCAAAGTAAAAGGTAAAACATTATTGATCAATACAATTCATACAACATATATTAAAATATGATATTATTGATATGATTTTGTAACTTTAGTGATGCAGTCCTTGTCTTGAAAAATTTATTCTACTTAGAATTGGTTTATTGATGCTTTGTGTTTCCTTTGAATTGTTCTTTTTAATGATATATTTGTTAGAGTTCAACATTTTATTATCGTAAAAGTTGTATATTTAACGAAAATGTGTTCTTCATTTTATATGATTTACATTAGTTTCAAAACATTATATTTTTAAAATTTATGTATTTTTTGACATTTTCAATTTTATAAATTAATCATTGAAATTATTTTATGTAAAAAATTAGTTAACATCAAACTAATCATGTGTATAGTTAAATATGATAGTCCCTTTCTATGAAAATGCGAATACATATTCATAAATGTTCACAAAGAGGTGTATAACTTTGATTAGTAGTTGGATCTGAGTGTAAACCAAAGACTATTTAAGATAAAGATTACACTACCTAAGTTTTAGTCAAGAAATAGTTAATGTCGTCTTACTCAAAGTAATTAACAATACACTATAATTATGTATACACCAATCCGAAAGTTAATTAATTCGTTTGACACTAAAAAATGAATAACTTCACATGTCCCTTAAAGTTTCTTTATATACTCGAAGATTTCACAATAAGTTAGTAGAGAATAATTCTTGTGTGGACACAAGAATTTGAACACCCACAAAACAAAAAAAAGTAGAAAAATAATAATTAAAAAATATATAATTTTAAAATAATTAAAAGAACAATAATTTTTTTTTGTGTGATCAAATAGTGTGTCCAAATTCTTGTGTCTATACAATAATTACTTTTTAGTAGAACGGCTTGTCATCATAACTCAAAAAAATTAAAAATTTACTTATGTAAAGATTGATAAATTTTAGCAAAGAAAAATTTGCCGATAAACTCAAAGTTGTAAAAATAAAATGTTAACCTATTAAAGAAATAATATTGCGTATAAGTGTATGTTTGAAATGGTAGAAAATTCATCGTAATTTTGTTTAACCTTTAAAGAATAGCTTTTGTGAAAATTTACGTGGCTATGTAGTTTTGTGAATCAAAACATGTATTAAATGATAATGTGTGACCTAGGGTGTACAATTTTATTCATTAATGAGTAGTAGTTTGTTAAAAACAATGTTTCTAATAGTATTCAAAATATTGCAACAATTTTTAGTTTATGCAAATATAACTAATAAATATATATGGAAGAAACACTACAAACGCAAAATAAAATTTTCTTAGGCTCAAAAATCTTAAATAATAATAATAATAATAATAATAATAATAATAATAATAATAATAGTTTTTAGATAATAAAAATGTTATTTATATAAAACTCTCAAGTCAAATGAAAATTTGATACAACAATAGTTGGTGTGAAATTTGTATTTAAACTTCAAGTTAATACTATAATAGAAAATCAATTCTATATCTAATCTTTTGGATATGGAGCAATTTCAATTATATTAATTAGTTTTTCATTTAAATAACTAGAATATGAAATGAAATTTTCAATTAATTATTTGTCATGGTCAAGAAATATCAAGAGTGGGTAATCAAAAGTTATAGGCACGAAGAGTTTGTTGATGTTTAAGACATAGGAAATTACAAGTAGTGAAATGGTTAGAACTTATTAATTTCCAAACAACTATCCTTAGATTACTTCAATTTTATTTTAATTTGATTATGCACTAATAGAAAAACAAGATTTAGCGTCAGCTGAAAATCCACGCTAAAGAACAAAATGCCGGGGCTAATAGCAATTTAACGTCGGATTTGCGTCGGTGTCGTGGCTCACTCTAAAAGGCTCGAAACTAATCAGTTGTGTTGGCTTTTGTCATCTGACGTTATGTAGCGTCGGATGCTTTATAGCGTCGGTTAAGTCGAGTCTAAACTGACACTAGAATCTATGGCAGAATGGTCGAGGCTACATAAGATAAGACTTACTCTTATTAAGGGGATTAGCAGAAGTTTGTACAAGTTCTCTAAAATTACCGTTCCCTCGAAAATCAAGGGGGAGAAACTCTAAAAAAATCTTAAAAGTAAGTTTGTGAGGCCATTTACTCATGCAAAATACATATAAACCTCAATAAAAATTTCACATAATCCCATCTCATAATAGAACATAAAAACTAAAAAAATAAAAATAACATAGTACCTTTCTTTGATAAAGAACAAAGGGTAGGAGAATATTTATTTTAGTCCATCCTCTTTTAAATCTCAATTTCAATTCCCTCTATACTCAATAATTCTCTTTATCATAAATCATATATTAAATTAATAACAAGACAATGAGTTCAATAATCTATTACAAGTTACAAGAATCTCAAAATATAGATTATGCAAGTATCAACCAATAATTGTGAGTCACAATGATTCCATCAATAATCTATTGCAAATTACAAAAAGCAAACATGTTTTTCTTATAATGACACAATAATTAAATCCCTAAGTTACATCTTTGCTCACAAAAGATGAAATTAAAAGGTAAGTTATCAAACATGCAAATAAGGAACAAAAAAGCTTAACCTTGTTCAATATAAACATTAAATTTAAATAACAAAAGAAAATCATAAGTCTAATAATCATCAATCTCAATCCAATGCTCAAAATATTCGTTAGTTCAATCAAGGCAGGTGCTGCTAAAGGTCTTACTGTTTCCAAATTACACCATAATAACGGAAATATTGATCCTTTCAACGTGGGCTTGATCGCTAGGTCTGCTGCAAAGATTCAAGCTATAGCTAATAACAGATTCATCCTTCTACATGAAATAAATCAATATCCACCGTCAATACATAAAATAAATCAATATCCACCGTCAATACATGGTTTATTACCTAAATCCTAATTATAGCACAAGCTTAAAGGAAGCAACAACATACTATATATTATTAATATTCAATTTAATAAAAGCAGAACTAACAAAGAAAATCACCACATACAATGAAAACAAAACTAACAAAAACCACAACAACACAAGCCCGCAAATCTAACTGACAGATCATATATCAATGACAAATCAAACTTGATGGAGCGCATGAATAGAAGAGCAAAGTACGAAAATAATAGAGAAGCAAACAAAGCAATATATAAAGATGAGTTTGATGATTCATTTACCTGGAGGTTCATAGAAACCTTGCACAATTGAGAAGTAATGTTACGAGCGAGGCAAGGAATATATGGATGAAAATTGGACTATAAGAGAGACTTGGGGCTGTGAACGAGCAGGACTAGGTGCCTCTGTGACCAAGGCTGTGAGCGATCGATATTGTGTGCCTCTGTGAACCAGACTGTGAGTAGGATTAATGTTAATCTCAAGGCCACATCCCTCAAAATGACAGTACCCTGTAAGTTACAGGGATATCAGAAACACCTTTGGATGATATGGCTGCAAGATTTGGAGTTGCACCCCCCCTTAACATTTTTTAGGAACACAAAACACAATTGCAACTTACTAAGCCACAATAAGAACAACATTTATCAACACACAAAATCAATCACTATCAACAATCAAATGTAAACTAACCATAATTATGAGACATTACATCCAGATCCACTAATCCGCCATTCAATCACATAATAGTTTCATATTTTTCATATTTCATTAAAAAGAACATAACATGGCAATATCAAAACTTTCTAGGGTTCAAGGATCAAAGTAGCTTACCCAATATTGCAAGAGTTGTGTGAGGCCTTCCTAGAAGAGAAGAGATAAGGGGTTATCACTGTGAAAAGAGGTCAAACATCATATTTGAGCAATGTAACAATAATTCTTTCTAAAATATGAGGTCAAACATCAATTTCAATAGCTCCAATAACGAAAAAATAAACAATATCAAAGCCAAATTCAAATTTGAGAGAAAATGAAAAATTAGAGTTTCGTAAAAATTGGTTCTTTGAAACTCAAACTTGGGAATTTAGGAAAGAAAAAACGCACCCTTATATAACTCGAACGATAAAACCATATTTTCTAGCAGTGATGATAGGTATCTTTTTTTTCCAAAGCTCAAGATATGGCCTACCGAGCGACGAGCAAATGTCAAAATGCAAATAATAAAATTAGAATTAAATTTCGATCCAAAGTTTAGAAACAAGCTAAAAATATTACTTTAAGCTATAAAGAGATTTTAAAATACCAAACTAAAAAACTAGAAACATGTGCTCAAATGCTATGATGAAATTCCCCCACACTTAAGCTTTTGTATTCCGAGAAAAGCAATGCATGCGGTTCCAAATATTCTCATGAATGCAAAGTGGTGGAAAAAAAACATATCTACTTTAAGGCAATCATTAATAGTTTTTTTTTTTTATCACAACTAAGGAAGACAAGAAGACAAGTTAACTAAAGAATGCATCATAAGTGATAGAGCCCTCTATATAAAATTTTGTCAATCACTCAAAGTGTTTGGACTACTGTTTACACTCAAAGCACGTCATGAAAGCTAACACTACCATAGGCTTGATAAGCCTCTAACATCTATATTTGAAACACAAGCACATAACGATCAAAAGGTCTTTATTCAAGTTGTAACGTTGCCAAGGTAAGAGTGAGATAATCCTAAGGAGACTAGGGCTGAAAATCAAAGAGGATAAATGAGTAATGATTAAGAAAGAAAAACAACATTAAGAAGTAACTCAACAAAATATCATTGATTTTTATTCTCATGCTTTCTTTGCTAACAACACAACCATTTTTCTCATTTTATTCCTCATTTTTTTATAGTTTTTTTTTTATAACCCTCAAATTTAAACAAACAAGTTGAACACCCCCATAGTTATTTAAGGAAAGACTCCTTTATCCCCCAAGATTAGGTCAATTCATTTTTTCACTTTTAGGCTTGTAATGAGCTATATAACAAAGAATGAGATAATTAGGCTCAAAAGGGTTAAACAAATGGATAATTATAGGTTAACAAGAAATAAATGCCTAGATCATTTCAATATATGCATGCGGACAAAAGTCAAGTTCTAGCGTAACTAGCAAACATGAGTGAGATAACAGACAAGAAAAAAAAGATGGAAAAATGTATTTTATTCATAATAAGGCACAAAAATCTCACGAAGGTTAATGATCTATCACAAATGATATACAATTTAGTATTTTAATCCAATTTATTTTATCAAGAATGCAAAGATAATATCCAATCATGTATGTCCAAACAAACTCACAACATTTACAACCACAAAATTTAATGAAAAAGCAAGCAGTGCAATGTCCATTTTTATTTTTATTATTTTATTGATTTTTTTTTTTGAAATATAACAAATAAAATCCTAAATAATACACCCACACTTAAATTACACATTGTCCTCAATGAAAGTAACAAGTATAAAATAAGAGTAAGGAAAGGGAACTCGTTGTTCAAACTTTAGTGTAGGTGGACTTTTTCAATGAAAGTTCTTCTATGCTACCATCTTTAAGCACATAGCTCCCATGGAATAGCATGAGGCGTTGTCCATTTACTTTGAACACTTTATCAGTGTTTTCACTTTTATTTCCACCGCACCATGAGGAAAATTTTTAGTAACAACAAAAGCGTCAATCCACTTGGATCGAAGTTTCCCAGCCATAATTTTAAACGGAGTGGAACAATAAAACTTTTTGACCAATGGAAAATTTCTTCCTATAAATTATCTTATCATGAAAGTACTTAGTTTTCTTCTTATAGATTTGACAGTTCTCATAAGCTTCAAGTCTAAGCTCTTCAAGTTGTTGCAATCGAGGCTTTCTCTCCAAACACAAGTCGGTAAGGGGACATCCTTATTGGTGTTTTGTAGGCTATTCTTAGGGCCCAAAGCGCTTCTTCAATTCGGTGGCACTAGTTTTTCGTGTTTGACTGCACCATCTTTTCCAAGATCTGTTTGATTTCCCTGTTTGAGATATCAGCATGTCCATTAGTCTGGGGATGATAAAGTGTAGAAACTCTATGCACAACCCCATAATTCCGAAGCAAAGCTCTCATGGTTCGGTTGCAAAAATGAGTGCATTGATCACTTATGATGGCTCGAGGTATTTCAAACCTACAAAAAAATATTTGAGCTAAGAAAACCTGCAAAAAATTTAGAATCATTAGTCTTAGTTGGTTTCTTCCACCCACTTTGAAACATAATCAACAACTAGTAAAATATAGACAAAACCAAAATATACAAGAAAAGGGCCCATAAAGTCAATGCCCCACACATCAAATACTTCACATAAAAGCATAGGTTATTGAGGCATCACACTCCTATGAGTGATTGTTGTTCCTGCTATTTGCCATTGTTCACAAGTTTTCTAAGTCTCAAAAGCATCTTTAAACAAAGTGGGCGAAAAGAAACCCGAGTCTAAGATTTTTCTTATTTTCTGTTAAGGACCAAAATGTCCCCCAGCTTGAGAAGCATGACAAAAATGAAGAATCATGGTGGAAAACACATCGCCTAATCACCTAGTCACTACATATTTTCCACATATATGGATCATCCAACACATAGTATTTGACATCACTTTTAAGTTTGTGTATTTGTGTTCTGAATGCAACTGTAGGAAGGACTCCAACAACTAGATAATTAACTAAATCAGCAAACTAAGGAGTTACCTCATGCAACTGTAGCAGTTGCTCATCAGCGAAGTCATCTTGAATTGGGATGGGGTCCTCATCCATTTCTATTCTGCTCAAATGATCTGCCACCAAATTTTTAGCTCCACTCTTATCTTTAATATCTAAATCAAATTCTTGGAGTAACAACATCCACCTGATCAATCTTGGTTTTGCTTCTGGTTTCTTCAAGAAGAACTTTAAAGCTGCATGGTCAGTAAAAACAACTACCTTCAAACCTAACAAATATGATCTAAACTGTAGCAATTGCTCATCAGGGAAGTCATCATGAATGAGGATGGGGTCCTCATCCATTTATATTCTACTCAAATGATCTTCCACCAAATTTTCTGCTCCACTCTTATCTTTAATCTCTAAATCAAATTCTTGGAGCAAGAACTTCAAAGCTGTATAGTCAGTAGAAACAAGAACTTCAAAGCTGCATAGTCAGTAGAAACAACTACCTTCGAACCTAGCAAATATAATCTAAACTTTTCAACTGCAAAAACAATAGCTAAAAGTTCATTTTAAATGGTAGTATAATTAGCATGTCCATAGTCTAAAGACCTAGAAGCATAATAAATAACATGGGTAGCCTTACCAACCCTTTATGCAAGGATTGCTCCTAATGCATAGTTAGATGCATAACACATAATTTCAAAAGGACGGCTCCAATTGGGTGGTTGAATTATGGGAGTAGAGGTCAGTGCTACCTTTAAGAAATCAAACACCTTCTTGCATTTGTCATCAAATGTGAAACTGATATCTTTTTACAGCAAATTTGACCGCAGAAGAGCTATCTTGTTGAAATCGTTGATAAAGCGCCTGTAAAAACCTGCATGGCCAAGAAAAGAATTAATCTCGCAGAAGCAATATGGGTAAGGAAAATTAGAAATCACATCAATCTTGGAAGGATTCACTTCCATCCCTATTTTTGAGATCACATGTCCCAAAATTATGCCTTGTTCAACCATGAAATGACATTTTTCATAACTTAGCACAAGGTTAGTTTCAATACATCTATGCAAAACTCTATCTAAATTGTTCAAGCATGCATCAAATGAGGAACTATACATAGTAAAATCATCCATGAAAACTTGTATACAATGTTCTATCAAATCAGCAAAAATACTAATCATGCAGCGTTAGAAGTGCCATGTGCATTGCAAAGGCCAAATGGCATCCTCCTATAGGAAAATCTACCGAAAGGGCAAGTGTACGTGGTCTTTTCTTGGTCTTCTAGTGCAATATGGATCTTAAAATAACCAAAAAAACTATCATCTATTCTACACTCGTGTGGAAATAAGTTCATTATTTTTATTTTTAACCACTATGAGTCCAGTTTTCTTAGGGACTACCTGCACCAAACTCACTCATTGATATTAGAGTTGGGGTTTATAATGCCTACTTGCAAGAGCTTGATCACTTCTTTTTTTTATAGCAAAATTAATGGGTTAAGTCACATTTAGGGCTGCCTGACTAATTTTACCCCATCCTCTAGTAGTATCATATGCATACACATGGATGGGCTAATACCAGGACTATTAGCCAAGGTCCATTTGATTGCCTTCTTGTGTTTTCTCAAAATCTACAACAGCTTTTCTTCTTGTTCATCTTCAAGTTTGGCTGAAATAATCACAAGTAACATGCCACTTCCTTCTAAATATGCATATTTCAAATTTTCAGGAAGTGGTTTAAGCTCTATAGTCGTTGGCTGTTCAATGGAGGGTACAACACTAGTGGCCGAAGCTAAGTCTGCAAAATCAATTATGTTAGTAGAAATATCAATATTAGCACAATGATCAACTTGCAAGGCAACTTCGATCTCAGCACACACATAGTACAATTGAGTATCTGTACAGAATTTACAAGTATAAGTATGATCAAAACCAAACAATGAAGGAAAATCAGTAGCAAACATATCGCGGTAAGTGTTATCAACCAAATCAGCAAGCAATTCAATTTGAAAAATAGAATGCTCTTCCATGGTGTGTTTCATAGCATCAAAGATGTTAAATTTTACAATGCTATCACCAAATTCCATGGATAGAGTTCCAATATGTACATCAATTTTTGTTCTAGTAGTTTTCAAGAATGGTTTGCCTAAGATGATAGATGCCATGTTGGACTTATTCTCTCCCTCTCCCTCCATGTCCAAAATGTAAAAATCTGCAGGAAATATCAATTTATTAACTCAAACAAGTACATCGTCCACAAGTCCAGCAGGACGAGCATTGGTCTTCTTCGCCAATTCAATGGTACCACCTGTACTTTGTAAAGGTCCAAGAGCAAAAGAGTTAAAAATAGATGCAGACATAACATTAATTGAAGCTACTAAATTTAAAGTATCATTTTCAAATTGACTATTGCCTATGGTACATGGAATAGAAAAAATTTATGGATCTTTGCATTTCTGAGGCATGGGCTGAATGAGAGTTGAAACATTTTGCCCCGTATTTACTCTTTCATTACCTTTTAACCTTCTCTTCTGTGTGCACAAATATTTTAGAAATTTTGCATATCTTGGAATCTATTTAATTACTTCAAGGAGGGGAATGTTCACTTCTACCTTTCTAAATGTATCTGAGATCTCTTTGTCCCTATTTGTCTCGTCTATTTCCTTAGTGATAACTCTTGATCATATGCATAATTTTCCACTGTTTTAGTCTTATTTATCGTCAATCATCAGTTAAATTAAGGATTTATTTGATACATTCGGTTTAATTTTGTTCTTTGAATCTATTAATATATTATGCTTGTATTTCAGTGATTTAGTAGGAGTTTTTCGTAATTTTACATTGCGTTTTGTTTTTAAGTGCAGTGCTGAATTTTGGTGAAAAATCAACATGATACATGTAGAGTATTTAAGCCATATCTGGAGTTCTAGATGTCCAATTAGTGTCATTCCAAGTGCTAATGAAAGCTAAGATCCATATCTACAACTTTCATGAAGACATTGGGACCCAATTCAGACGCAAAAGCCAAGTAACATGCAAACTACGTCAGACAGCAGATGCTGCGCGCATGGAGTGCGCCTGGGGCGCATTTCTCATGTTTCAGTTCTGTCAACGCGCGCCTGGAGCGCGCCCTGCGCGCCTGGAGTGTGTGACGCGAATCAGCAATCATAAAAACACAATTTTTTTACTGTTTAGGGATCTTTTTGACTGTTGGGAAGTTGGGAGACTTGTGCCCTAGCATAGAAACTCAAAGACGGCCGTTTCTAACGCCATTGAAGCAGTTTTATCAAGAATTATCCATAAATCATTCTTGTAATTCTTCTTTAATCCTTATCTTTTGTATCTCTGCCATGAGTAACTAAACCCTATTTGTTAGGGATGAGTGTAACTAGATGAAACCTTTATTTTTCTGATTTGATTTCTAGTTATATGAATGAGTTTATTGAATTATTTTTCTCATCTCTGTGCTTAATGCTTTTTATTGCTTGATCAACATTAAAATATTCTACGATTTGTATTTTGAAACGGAAGTGGACTTTACGAATGCTTGAGATGAGAAATTCATGAATTTGTAGTCTAGGGATAGATGCAGGTCATGAAACCAATTAAATTAGTTGCAAAGCAATAATTTACAAGAGAATTTCTATACGCTAATGCTTAATTCTAATCTTAAATCTACTAAGGAATTAGGGGTTACTTTGGAATTAAAGGTTCTGTCACTAAGACATTAGGGCAAGAATAATAAAGAGAATTCGGTAATAATTCAATAAAGGAATTAAGTATCTAGGATCAAATTAGACACCAAGGTTGGATTCGAAGTGAAACTCATCCCTGACATTTTTCTCATTATAAAAGATCAATTTTATTACTGTTGTTAATTTTAAATATTATTTCAATCAATCTGGAATCTTTTTGTTCAATTTTGGTAATTAAATATAATTCAATAGTAAAACGCAATCCTTGAGTTCGACACTCGGTACTACCGTTTTATTATTACTTGCAACGATTCAGTACACTTGCTGAAACGCTATCACTTAGTCTTCACTGCCCTTTGAGGAAACGGAAGTCGTATATTTTGCTCAACATCAACAAGTCCAAGTATCAAAGTATCTTCACCAACCTTGTTATTTTTCACAGCAGTTTCAAGTACCTTTGATATTTCAACCATTTTCCCAGACCTCAATGTAATTTCACTAACATTGGGAGCATTTGGATTTACTACCGATTGTTCAGGCAATTGGTTTGACCCCTGATTCTGCAATTGATTAATTGAAGTGGATAGTTGACCAATCTTTGTTTTCAAATTTTGAATGGTGGAATTTGTTCTTTGACCAATCTTTGTTTTCAAATTTTGATCAATCTTTGTTTTTAAATTTTGGACAGCCATCTGCTTAACGAGGTCTTCTAGTGAAGGTGCATTGTTTTGCTGTTGTGGAATGTTTTGTTGCTGATATTGCCTAGGTTGTTGTTGTGCAGGTGAATTCCCCCATCTCAGTTTGTGATGGTTTCTCCAACCAAGATTGTACCTATTAGATCTCAGGTCTGGATGGATCCTCTTGCAATGTAGGACATGAATCTGTAGGATACTCTAGAGAAGTGAAAATACCACAGACCATCGCTTGGGTTTTATCTACTGCCAATTTTTTTTACTAAAGATGTAAGCTCATCAAGTCTGCCTTCTAAATTCTTATGGGAAGAAGCTTGAATTTCATTCACACCCCTTGTCAACACTGTTGAATTACTTCTAGTTGTAAACTGCTGAGAATTAATGGACATGTTCTCAATCAAAGCCTTTGTCGCTTCTTGGATCTTATCGACAAGTGCTCCCCCATTAACAACATCCAAAATGCTTTTATCCATAGGTAGCAAGCCTTCATAAAAATACTGGATGAGCAATTATTTAGAAATCTGGTGATGAGGACAACTAGACACTAATTTCTTGAATCTCTCCCAATACTCATGTAATGATTCCCTGTCAATCTACTTACTGCCACATATTTCTTTTCTGATTGAAGCAGCTCTTGAGGCAAGGAGGAATTTTTCTAGAAAAATTTTCTTGAGATCATTCTAACTTGTAATAGAACCTGGTTGAAGATAGTATAACCAGTCCTTGACAGCATCTTGGAGTGAAAATGGGAAGGCTCTTAGCTTAATCCAGTCTTTTGTGACTTATTGAGGCTTCATGGTAGAATACACAATATGGAATTCCTTCAAGTGTTTGTGGGGATCCTCAGCTGCAAGACCATTAAACTTTGGAAGCAAGTGTGTTAAACCATATTTAAGTTCAAATGGTACAGTAACTTCAGGATATGTGATACACAATGCATTATAGGTGACATTAGGTGCAGCAAGTTCTCTTAAGGTTCTATTATTTGCATCAACCATATTTTGCAACAAGTTGTCACTTTCACTATCTAACTCTAACTCGTTAGCACTACCAGCTCTATTAAGTCTATGACGTAAATAAAATGTCCTATCTATTTCAAGTTCAAGGGAATGCAGATTTACAAAACTATCCCTAGTCATGCATCATCATAACAATGCAATGCAATGCAAAATCACAATTATGAAAATTCCAATAATGTCCCTATCGCTAAAATTGAAGTGAAAAATCGAAAACCCTATCAAATAAAATCCAAAAAATATAAAAATACCACCAAAAATTTCTAAATATCAAATAAAGGCAATGCAAATTTTTTTTGGAATTATTGGAGAATATGAAAAATTCATAAAATTGAAAAAAGGGTCTAAACAAAGGAATTTGGGATTTTGATCTGGCGAAATTTCGGGGCAATCTAAGACAGTTACCTAAAAATCGGGTTTTTTTTACTAGCAACGTGCCTACGAGCTAGCAACAAGCCTATCTGACCTACAGATCAACAGAACATGAAGGAACAATTGTTAGGATGGTTAGTAATACTCTAAAATTGGTTAATATTGTTATTAGAGAGTCCCCGATAACGGTGCCAATTTGATTCGTTGTCGAACATGGGTCAAATAAAATTGAGAAAATGTAAATAGAGGTAATAACTCGAGTCGTTTCACAAAGACTTCTGATATATAATATTAACCAAATTGAAAGTTGAAATTAGAAAGGTTTTTTTTATGTTTTTGTTTTAACAGATATGCAAAACGATTAATCCACTTATTCGAGTTTCAGACCTATCACAGATTTTATCAATGAGTTTAATTTCTAATTTGTGATTATATTCTTATTTGACTATGGAATTGATCAAACAAGAGTAATCAATCCTATATGAATTCGGTTTCTTTGACTGGATTAAGCATAACAATCATCAAAATATTATAATTAATGATCAAGCATCGCAAAATTATAATTCAATTAAATTAGAAATTGAAACCAATTATGTCAAATGAATTTAATCGATTCTATTGAAATTCAATTTAAGCAATCAGAATATCAATATAATAAAATAAAAGAAATAGAATCATGAAGTGAAATTGACAATGTAACCTAAATCTCAAAGTGTTGATGAAACTCTGAACTCGTGTGTGAATCTTATAAAATTAGTCTTCCATGAAATTAAAATAAGAAGTGTTTATTTCTTTTATCAATTTGAATCCTAAAATTTCATGTCATAGAAAGGAAAGGAAACTCCCAATATATAGTACTCAATTTTGGGCTTTAAAACAAGTGGTCCGCTATTTAAAATTATTACAAAAGTACAAATTACGAAATCTGAAATTTAGGCCCCTTAAAGTTTGGCATTGGGCTTTTATTCCAACACAAAAGTTGTAGCTCTGATTTTTAGCTTTCCAACGCTTGCTCGTATGCGTCAATCCGATATCTAGAGCTCAAGTTATGGCCTATAGAGCGAGCAAGGATTAAAATGCAAATACTAAAATTATAATTCAATTTCGACCTAAAGTTTAGAAATAAGCTAAAAATATTATTCAAAGCTATAAAGAGCTTTTAAAATACCAAACTGAAAAGCTACAAACATGCGCTCAAATGCTATGATCAGTTTACAACCAAGGTTTAAATTTTCATCACGCACTACACTTGGACTTTTTATTTTAAAGTAATGGGACACATGAAAAACAAGGCTGAATAATATTTTGTCACAACATTATCATCAAGTATGTCTCACCACCGAACCTTGGACATCCACCCAAGACTTTAATTACATGTGTCTCACAACTCATTTCATTGATAACAATTGGAACATGCAAAAGAGGATGTTAAATTTTCTTTTAGTTACTAACTACACGGGAGAAATATGGCCAAAATAGTTAAACAATACTTGAATGGTTGGATGTTAGGTCGCCTACTTAGTGTGACTGTGGATAACGCCTCCTCAAATTATGTTGGAATTCAACATCTCAAAAGATTGCTTCTATCACAGAATAGTCTAGTTTTGAACGGAGAGTAACTTCACACGCGATGTTGTGCACACGTATTAAATCTTATTGTGAAGGATGGAATGAACTTTATAAATTATTCTATTTTGAGAATTCGTTGAGCTGTGAAATATGTTAGATGTTCTCCTTCAAGGTTTGATAGATTTAAGCAATGTATTCATCTTGAGTTAAATTATAATGGTTATGTTGAATTAGATAGTGAGACTTAATGGAACTCAACATAGACAATGTTGAATGTTGCTTTGAAACATGAAAAGACCTTTACAGAGTTTGAATTCAAATACCAGAAATATGTTAATGAAGTGAATAAGGAAAAAGGTGTGCCTACAGCTAAATATTGGGAGCATGTTACCTTAATTTTTCTATTCTTGATGTTATTTCATGAAGCTACACTACGCATTTCAGGATCTTCTTATTTAACAAGAAAATTATAAATGTTTGAGGTTTTCGGTGTCGGGATGAAAATTAATGAAATGTGTAATAATGAAGATGACAATGCCAAGTCAATGGCTAAAAAGATGAAGGCGTAATATAAGAAATATTGGGGAGATCTTACTTTCCTGAATATGTGGTTGTTGATTGTTGGTTTTAGACCCTCGGCGAAAAGTAATGCTTGTGATATGGATGACAACAAAGATTTACACTAGTAATGACGCCACTTCTTTAAAATACAAATTAGATTCATGTTTGAAGTCTATCTATGAAGAGTATTTTGGTAGGGTGGTGTCTCCTCTAGGTAATTCTTCTAATTTGTCAAGTGTTTTTAATGAAGTAGGTGATTCTTATGATTCTTCAGAATTCTACAAATCAAACGAGTGCAGTACACCAGAATCTGAATTAGGAGAAAAAACCTTGTCCGGATTTTTCTTTACTTAAATGGTGGAAGCTAAACTCAAGTCGATGTCCAATAATTGTAAGAGATGTGTTGGCTATACCTATATCCACTATAGCATCCGAATCTTCTTTCAGTACTAGAGGAAGAGTACTTGATCCTTATTATTATTATTTTATTTTTTCTTTTTCAAAAGTTTTCTACTTTTACTTCTCTTGTTCACCACCCAAACTTTTATTTTGTCAAGTCATAAAATTAAACTCTACCTAACTCCAAGGTTTTAGGATAAAAAATAATTAGGCTATTGGCATGTATTAAGGCTAAGTAACAACCAAAAAGGAATTAAGGCTCCAATAGGCTAAAATGATAATAATTATTTCAGAGTAGACAAAAAGACTAAGAAGGTACAATGAAAAATGTGTAAGTATATGTCCAAATTACAAGTAAACACGTAGAGAAAATATGAAAATTCTAAAGAAATGATACATAATCAAGAAAAATTAAATGTTGAGACACAAAACTCATTGGCTAGGATAATAGAGAGAAGTATGAAATAACAAAACTCATGAAAAAATATATCACTAAAAATAAATTTTTATGAGTTGACATTTGAGACTTCAACAACATTAGAGTAATTAACAATGCATGCACTAAGTGAACTCATAAGCTTGAAGAAAGAAAATGAGTAGAAAGAGACAAGTAAATGCTCAAAATTTAAATTTAGTTAAAAGATTAGACAACTCGAGCATGAAGTTGGTCTAACTCATTCATAATAATACATTTACTACATGTTTCAAAAAAATAATAACAAAATTAAAATAAAAATTTATAAGGTTCATCTAGGTGATATGATTGAAAAAAAAAATTGTTCATCCTTCGTATTCCTTCTTTTCTAGATCAAATCAATGAATATGAGGGAAAAAAAGTGTTTGCTTCAATTATAATGCAGTTAGATCCTTAGACTACACGATCATCCTCAATTGAAGCCAACAAAACAATGATTGAGTCGCAATGTTTATTATCACATTAAGTATTTTTTTGACTCAATTTTGGTTCTTCTTCCTTATTCATGTTTCTTACTTGCTTATATTTTTCTACCGCAGCAACGAAGTCCTCTCCAAATTTCAACTTCTTGCTCATCTTCTTAAACTCAAAAACTTGCTTAGATAACCTCTCAGATAGACTCTATAATATTTCAATTGAAACTAGATTGAACTTCATGAATTCAACCAAAATAGCTTCGAGTTTAGACTTCTAATGAATTCTATGCACTCTCTTGTTTTTCTTGCTTTACAATTGAAGTAAAACAAAGTTGCTCACAATGATTATTCTATTGATTTCCTCCACAAAAATCAAAAGAAGAGTGTGGCTCACAATTGCCATTTTTACGTGTTTATCCATTAAAATCACATCCCCAAAGTAGTTGTTGTACAATATTTCTTTTTGAAATAAAATTTTACCAACTGACGTTTATGTTGTGAGATTCGGTCAATATTTCAAACAAAATTATACCTTAAATATCATCCATTGCTACAAAAACTCAGAAATTTTGTCAGTAGCCAAAACACAATTTAGAAGAAGTGAAATAAAAACAAAAATAAAATAATTTTTTGTAAACTTTTTTATTTTATACTAAAATAGCAACAAAAAAATTACGTATTTACTTTTCCTTGAAGATAAATCAATTACTAATTTCTGATAACGGTGCCAAAAACTTAAAAACTATTTGACAAAAAATAAGAAAATTATCTTTACGTGATTTGTGTGTAATTTAAAGAGGTTAATCTATTCCTTAACTAATGAATAAATTATCTACTCGTTTAAATAAAAAAAAAATACATAGAAAAAAAAAAGTTACACGGTAAACAAAATCTACTCGAAAGTATAAATAATAAAATATTAATTGTAATTTACAATATTTTTATCATTAGTTAATACGTAATAATTTCATACTCAAACGATCTATCAGTTTTGTTGATCCAATAAATAAAACTAAAACTACACGAAATATCTAGTTAATATTAAAATTAAAAGCATAAATATCCAACTTATCCAAGAATCATAAGTCAACAATTTATTTATATAACTACTAAAGTTAACAAACAACTACAACAACTAAAATAGATAAATACTTAAAATTAAGACAAAATATGGATATAATAAGAGTTATGAGTCACAAATAAGCTTCTAGGACTTTGGCATGACAAACTAAGTAGTGTTATGTTGAAAAATAATTTCACAAGAGGAACAAGTTGCCAATACCTTATTTAGAAAAACATCTCAAAATGGATTTCTTATAGTTTAAATATACGTTATATTATATTTGATTCTACTAATGCAAATCTTTATCAATAATTTCTAAGTTAATATAATTAAAATGAGTTTGAAATGAACATTACGAGTTCATGTTCTTTTTTGGAATTCAAATAAAACATGTCCATAAAGTGTTTACATTCATCAAACTAAATATATCTAAAAATTTCTCAATAAATTCTTAGTGGTAGAATGCAAACCTAAGCTTACTCCAATGCATAACAAAGATGAAGCTGGTAAGATTAGAGCAAGAGGTCTACAAAGGTATGGTAAAATCTTTACTCTATCGAACAGCTTCAAGACACGATATTCTATTTAGTTTGGGCTAATGTGATAGGTTTAAGTCTGGTCCTAGAAAATAACATATTATAGATGTTAACAGAATGTTTTGTTATTTAAATAAAACTACAAACCTTAGTAAGAAATCAATTGACACTACTAGAAAAAAAACGTTTTTAGAAACCAATTTTTCAGTCACTAAATGGATGAAATCGGTCATTAAATTTAATAGTGATCGATAGTGACCAATTTAAATCGGTAGGTAAATTCCTAGTTGCTAGCTGCTGTGACCGAATCAGCGACCAAATTTAGTGACCAGTTTAGTGACCAAATTTAGTGATGGATTTAGTGACCGAATTTAGTGACCGATTTAGTGACTAAATTTTGTGACCAATTTTTGAGACTGAATTAGTGACTAAAGTTTGAGACTGATTTAGTAACAACTTTTAATTAATTTTCTATGTCGTTAGTGACCCATTTAGAGAAGAAATTTGTGATATAAATTATTATTTTTATTAAATATTTGGTCATCGATTTCGTCTCTAAATATTACTATCTTTTTAAAAAAATACATTATTTTAATGTCCAAAAGAACAATAAAAATAATTTTTTAATTTGTTTTCAATATCTAAAAAATTCATACACCAAAATCATTTAAAAACATTAACCATATTAATGTATATAACTAAAGAACATAATATATTTAAGCAATATTTTGAAGTACTAAAATAATAAAAATAAAATTTTAGTTTAAACATAATATATTTAGTCAAAACAAATTGCAACATATTGGTTCTTCAGATTAACTTATCACTGTTCATCTAACTCTTCATCATCATGATCACAAGCATCATTATCACCAATCTCATCATCAAAATCACCAGCATCATGATCATCAATCTCATCTTCATTATCACTAATCTCGTCTTTGTGAATTTGATCTCTAGTATATGGCATCGATTTAAAGTTCAGGCTATTCATCAGTTGTTTTATAAAGTGATTGTTGCGCTCAACTGCTCTATTTGTATTAGCCAATTCCTCTCGAAGTTGATCTCTTTAGTTTCTCATTTCTTCAAGTTCATGTCTTTGAACCCACTCTGTTAATGAAGAACATGATCCACGATAGTATGGTCTCCCTAATAATACAGTAGATTTCATTTCGAGACCATATACTCGATTTCTTTTTATTCATGCAACCTCACACCACACATCTAATTCATTTGGTGGAGGAGTTACTTGAGAAGTTGTTTCTTGGGTCAATTCTTCCAATCTACGTTTAAATTTTTCTTGTCAACATAAATATAAAGCTAATTAATAACACTTTATTTTGATCTTACATGAAGATAAAAGAAACCAACATAGAAAAAGAAATAATATACACTTTAAAGTTGAAAGCTCTTACATGAATATATTCTGATCTTTTATCAACCCAAGTTTTATCCTTGTCACTTTATGTGTGTGGAGAAACAATCTGAATGACTAGGAAGGATGCCATTCGAATCTGTCTAACAACATAAAAAAAAAAAACTCAACATAAAAAACTTGTAAGCATAATATTAATTTGCACAATAGAAATAAAATTTGCAAAATAAAATTACAAGTATTAATTTACAAAACAAAAACTAAATTTACACAATAAAATTTAACACAACATAATTATATTGTGTAAAAGTTAAACAACCACACATACATTGAACTAAACACACATTGTTTCTAATTTGATTTGTGCATACATTTGATTACAATTACATATTAAATCATATATAAAAGCTAAAATATAGAAAATGATAGGAAACTTAACCAAATTAACTCTATGTTGGGATGTGGTGATATAGCCACAGGTGTGAAGAGACTCTCCAAATCCTCCACAGTCAGATGCTCGATTTGTTTTTGCTTGTATGCTCTTCGTTTTGAATCCTTGAGTTCCCCAATGATCACATAAAATGCTCTTCTTTTCAATTATTTTTCTCTTATATTTAATTACACAGAGATTAATAAAATTAAGAGCGTAGTTGGCTCATTTGACTTGTTTAAGAACCGGTCAAGCTAGCTAATTATTAAGGGGAAAAACACCAGGGAGCTAGCTACATGGTTTTCAAACTTAACATATTGTAAAATCACCAGGGAGCTAGCTACATGGTGTTCAAATATTAAACTCCAAACCAAATTATTATAAATCTAATCTGGTTTTCAATTTTAATTGGGTGACCAGTTTTCATACAATAGTTGAGGTAGCTAGCTATATGGTTTTCAAACTTAACATATTGTATTTGCCCATTTCACTATTCTTGCAAATGAAATGAGTTTGTTTCGTCCCAAAAAAATATGGATTACACCGTTAAATAACCCATCCAATTTGACAAGTTAGAAAATGCAAAAGAACCCAAAGTAAATAACAATTCGGGAACTAGAAATTTTGTCTCAACTACAAAATATATTTCCGTTAAATTTTGCCTCAACTCCAGAACATATTTCCTTTAAATTTGCTGACTCAGATAATCATACCAAAATAAATCAACGTTCTCATATTCAGCAAATTTAAGATTATCTTATTCAAAATCATAACAATAAATTTGGGCACCAAAAGCAATAGCTTGGTTAAAATCATCTACGTTGTATAACTTCTAGCTGCATCACAAAATGTAGAAAATTGACTACTAACCATGCCAAGCCCCTAGTCATCCATGACAAGGTCCCTGATAGTTAAGTTAGTTTCAGAACTAGTAAAAATAATAAACAGCTAAATACAAACCAAACAAGAAGAAAGGATAAGCAAATTGGTTGACAAGAAAACATACACAGATAAAAGAAAAACTAATAAGTCTAATTAGTACTCTAATCAATATAATTTTGTTTGACATTTACATAATTTACTAGGATTGTAGTTTTCTCCAACATACTATGAACACTTTTGTACAATACACGCTATCTTATATACAATACTTATGCTATCAATTGTCGTGTGATATGATTACACCACACACACATATTTGAAGGATAAACTATAGTAGATTTACTTAATATAAAACTCATACGATTTATTGAGTGTCACAAAGTAAACATATTTAACCATGAAAATAATAGTAAGAATCTAATATACACATTTCCTTGTTAGTGTAATATTAAGAATCTTTTCTAAATAAGCTAATATCATAATTTGTAGTAGGTTAATGCGAATATTAATATTAATGAACACACAAATATATGTATTAATACCCAGAGAATTGTCTACATTGATTCCAATATCGATCATTCAAAGTTAATATAGAATCAGAGAGTTAGCATATTTAATTATGAAAATAATAGTAAGAAAACATGTAGTTTATTAATTACCAACTGCAACAATAAATTTCAGTAACACATTACCCCATTTAGTTAAAATTATAAAAAGTGCATATTATCAAACACCTTATATGCAGAATTTCTTTACCCCTTGTAGTTTAACGGTTTAAGAGATCCGGTTGACTTCACGTCGTAGTTGTGGAGGTTGGTTTGAGAGGGGATTAGCAACGAAGGATGGTTTTAGAATTTGTGGTGGGTTGAGAAAGAAAAAGGAACTGATTTTTTTGTAGAAAAATTGATTGAAAGCATCAAGAGAACCCAAGGCTTGGTGGGAATAGTGAAAGAAAAGAAAGAGAAGTGAACAAAGAATTGAGATCGGTAAGGAATAAGTGTTGCTTTGGCTTAATTTCTTGAACCAGGTAGGCTGAGAGTCGATTAGTTTGAGTTGTGGTGTTGAGAAAGAACAGATGAAGGAAATGGGGTTTTAGGGTTTATTTGAGTAAATTAAAAAAGAAAAAAATTTGATAACCAATATTCAAATGCATGACTATATAATTTTGTTTTTTTATTTCTTTTTTTTCTAATTAATTATTAAATATTTCACATTTTCTAAAAAAAAAAATCATTCTGCAAAAACTATTTTACATTTTTCTTTTTTTTATTAATAAAGAAAATTAAATTATGTATTTAAAAAATAGTTAGCGAAAATTTTAGTCGCTAAAATTTAGTTGCTATTTCAATCTCTACTTTTTGTTAGCGACCAATTTAGTGACGGAATAATATTTAGTTTCAAGGTTAAAAATTTTGGTCTCTATTTCGGTTGCTAGTGTAAAAGGCAAATTTTATATTAGTGATAATTAATGACTAAATTTTTTGTCGCTAAAATTCAGTTGCTATTTCAGTCTTTAAATTTTATTAGCGACCAATTTAATGACGAAAAAATATTTAGTTCATAAATTTAAAATTACGGTCTCTATTTCAATCACCAGTGTGACTGAAAATATTCGGTCTCTAAATCGATTATTATAGGCGAAATTTCTAGTAGTGTGATAACAAGATAGTAGGTTTTAGTGATGTTGATTATTCCGGAAATCAAATTGAAAGAAAAAGCACCAATAGTAGCTATTCATTCATTGGAGAAAATTTAATCTTATGGACAACTAAAAAACAAAGAACAATTTTCTTATCTCCTGCAAAAGCATAACACATTTCAATAGCTAGCTAAAATACATAATTGTTATTGATGAAATATCAATTTAAAGACATTTCTATTTTATGTGATAATACTTCTGCGATTTATTTAAGAGAAGTGACTTAGTCATCCAGTACGACATGGAGGGCGGTTGAGAGATAGACGCATATGGAGAGATATCCATTTACTTGGGGAGCACGACATATATTTAAAGGGGTATGGGCGTGGACAATATTCGTTGGAAATGTCTTGTCAGGATTGTTCAACGCGTGCCGTCATGATTTATACCCACCATTTCAGGCTATATTTATGGGATCCTTGATATACTTATGTATTAGCAAACCAAATATTTTTTATGGATTAGATTGGTAAATAGATTCAGGGATGATCCAAGGAATTCACATTTTGATGCTGCTAAAAGAAGCTTAAGATACTTGCTGAAAGGAATGTTTTTCTTGGATTTTTATATTGTGTTTTAATTTGTTAAAGCTCAAATTTCTTGCTATTCGAAAAAGTAGTCTATCGATATTTTGCTTCGTCTGAGGCTGAATACAATGTGAGGCTGCTACGCTGCCTACCATGCTCTAATTGGTTGGAATATTTAGGTGCAGAATTGAAGATTGAAGTGTAAAATGCTATGCCATTGATAATGGACAACAAATCAACCATTATTTGCTAAAAATACAATATCTCATTGTAGGAGTAAACATATTAGGATTAAATTTGTTGTCTTTTGCAACAACTTTTTATGCAACATATATAAAGTATTGCTTAAAAGTAGATAAGACAATATTTTTTTATATGTTGTCAGCGTTATTTTCCCACCAACTTATGAATGATTTCTAAAATATTTATGACAATGATTTTAAAACAATGATATTTCCTTAGCAATACTTGATATATAGATGTTCCACATCCATATGAACAGTTTTGATTTGTTACATTATTTTATATATAAAAAAAAAAATAAAAACTACATTTATGAAATGTTGCATAAGAAACTCTACATTAATGAATTTTTTTGTCGTAAATTTTTCCTCCAAACATTTATAATAATATGGTTAATGTAACACCACTATCTAATAAAAGATTAAATTATTTTTAATTTCATTGGATCGCATCAATAGAAAAAAAAATGTTGAACTCGTAGTTAGGTTATGGATTCGATATTTGTTAGTGTAATTAAAAGTGGATAAATGTAATTTCATTTGTAATTGTTTAGGAAGTCTTAAAGTTTTACCTATCTTGGATGGAGAAATCATCATTTCTTTAATTATAAAAAAAAAAAAAAAATATTTTATAATTTAATTTAATTCTAATAATGATAATTGATTTAAAATAATATATTTTTTATCAAAATTGAAATAAAAACTAAATTATTGCGTAAAAGATACTTTTACAAGAATATGCGTAAGATTTTAACTTCTATTGACAATATAAAAGGTTTTACAAAAATTTGAAAGTTTTCTCTCATCTTCATCTTTGAAAACCCTCGCCTTTCCATGAGACGATCGACTGCCCCATCTCAAGACGACTCTTGCACTACGTCATGGCAATGGTTGAGCTTCAAGCAGTGATTTCTGCTCAGTCTGAATTCCTTTCAGAACCCTTTCCATTAAGAACCTCACAATAGCATCAAGAAACCAATTCGCTATCGAGAATGAGAGTGTTATCTCATTCCTTAATTCTCCCATTTTGTATATCTATTTTACCTTTGCAACTTTTCATTAGTTCAGATCAACTTGCTCGCTTTGATTTGCGCCATCAATTAGTGCTATCTTTTCAGCCCATTCATCTCCAATTTGTGCTTTCTTAGATATGCGTTGCCCTCAAAACCATGTTCTCACCCTTTCAGGTTTCGTTAAGAGTCCTATATTGTTAAGAGTGCTACATTTATAATTGGCAGGTAGTCCTCTCCCTATAAGTGGTGGTGTGAGGTTGGATAGGATTCAATCTAAATTATAAAATGATATCAAATTCTATCTAAAATCTATTGGACCACTTGCTATCCTGTTATCGGGTCACGCTCAAATGTCGAATTATGGAGAAGTGTGTTTTTAAAGTCTTACACCGGATAAAATAAAATATGATAAAGTGTTTATAAGTGGTGAATAATCTTTAATAGGTTGGATTCTCACTTGATTTTTTTTTAATTTGATTTTTTATTTAGAATTAATTTTTTGTTTTCTTACTTATTGTTTAATCAATTTGATTTGTACATCTATTTTTTTTTGACAAATCATCTCTAATAGAAATGTAGTCTTTTCACTCTTATGAAAATGTAGTGTTATGTGTTAATAAAGTTCTATGTGATACTATGTAGGGGTGGACATCGGACGGTTATGGTGGTCGGTTTCGGGTCAAAAGTGTGAAATCGGCCTAATCAACGAGTGGAATTTATTGGCCCAATTTCCTCCATTTTTTAAATCGGGTACGTCGGGTTCAGGTAAATTGGATGTGAGTTATGTATGGGTGGGTAAAAATGGGTTGGATTTTATTGAGCTTTTTTGCTTTATTTTTTTTAAAAAAAATTATTGAGTCTTTTTTTACTTTATTTAAAAAAAATCTGATCTTTTATAATTTATTGGCACAACCTGCCAATCTAGACTTTGTGTCTTTGTGATAAGTAGTGCTATTGCTACTGTGTATTTTAATTTTATATATTAATATATAATATAAAAATAATAATATAATTCGGTCGGATTCAGATACCGATGGATCTAAATTACTCATCTGAATCCGACCGTGTAAACCCATATAAATTTTTATTTTTCACCCATTCAACTTATCAATTCGAAAAAATCTATCCACAAATTTAAATTTTTTGTTGAATCGGTCGGATTCGGACATGTCCGAATATTATGTCCACCTCTAATAATATATATGTGTGGATGTTGTGTCATAAGTGAAAGAAGAAAATGCTTCTCTTCGATTTGACATGAGCTGTATAAGGAGTGATTGTGAGCAGATATTTTTCAAATCACCTAATATAAGTTATAAATAATTCATGTAGTTGTATTATTTTTTTTATTTTTTTATTTTTTTATTTTTTTATTTTTTTATTTTTTTATTTTTTCTTTCCTATTACTGACATTGGTTATAGAGTAAAACATGTTAGCCTTGATAGTGACACGTACTCAAAGGTCATGCTTGTGACTCATTTCATAAAAAAGTTACGAAGACTAACATTCCCCTCTTGATAGCCTTTTCTTTGACACCGGTTAAATAATGAAAAGTTATTTTTTCGGCTTGTGTCCTAATTGGTTATCTAATGAGATTAGATTTTATTTAGAAATTACCTATGTGAGTTCTATATAATACGTTGTATAAGGAAAATAAAGTTTGTTCACTATTAGAAATTTCGTCTATATTGACCGATTTAGAGATCGAATATTTTCAGTCACATTGACGATTGAAATAGAGACTGTAATTTTAAATTTATGAATTAAATATTTTTTCGTCACTAAATCGGTCGCTAATGAAATTTAGAGACTAAAATAGCAACTAAATTTTAGCGACAAAAGATTCAGTCGCTAATTATCACTAATTTAAAATTTGTCTTTCACACTAGCGACCGAAATAGAGACTGAAATTTTAATTAAAATAACAACTTAATTTTAACGACCAAAACTAGTTTTAATAGATTTGTGTTTTAATTGTCATTAGCATTATTTTTTTTAAAAAAAAACTAGTTCTAATGGGGAAGTGGAATTTGTGTAATAGGTGAGGAGTTATTGAGCTTGTTGTAATAAAGTATTGTTAGTGCAATAGTAGTTTTAACTACAATCCTTTAGTTGATGTTTTGAAGATAACAAAAAATAAAAAGAACAATTATTTTCTACAATTTTTTTAACCCAAAGATTATTATCGCCTAATATACAAGTAATTATGTTTAATAATTTAGTAAGTAATAATATAGCAATAAGAAACATTGCAACGTGCGTCTGATAATCTACGGTTCGATTCAAAGTGTTCAAGACAAAGAAAATACAAGTCAATGATTGACCCTCTAAACACAAAGGAAAAGAACGCTACAATAAAAACTCATGTGGATCCTCTGACTCAAAGATCAAAAGAAGAAAGTTCTAAATGAAGTATTTGATAAAATTAATGTTCTAGTACAAGTTAGCTCCTTCGATGAATAAGGAAATGGATGTTAAACCATGTTAGTTTAAAAAACATTGGCCCTTACCTGTTTTGATGGTTCAAAAATTATTTTGTGGGTACAATTTATATAAAGCACTCAAGTTTTGTTTAAATGTGCAGTTCTTAGATTAGGTATTTTATATGACTTTACACTAAATCCTCTAATATTTGATTTAAGTTAAAAGGAGCACCAAGACTTCACCCTGATTTTCGTATTCCAAATTAAGTGATTGTGTGAAGTAACAATGCTAATTATAAGGAAAGAGATTTGAATTGTAATTGTCTATTTTTTAAAAAATTCTTGTTAAAAACTAAAATGTTTAACTCAAAATTGATTTTGATTACAAACGAAGAACGTTCTTGGTTAGTGAAATACAACAATATTAACTTATCTATATAAAAACTGATAAGAAGATACAAAGTAAATAAAGTCAAGGAAAGGGATATATCCTGGTTCACCCATCATAGGTTACGTCAAGTCCTCACAATTGTGAGATTTTCCACTAAGTGCTCAAAGCAAGAATGTTCTTGATTCTCACACAACTTTTACAAATTAATCTTGATCTATTACAAAGTACTACCTTTCTACCTAGAAAGGATTTCCACGGGTTACCTTACACTCTTTTAGAAAGGATTTTTACAAACTACTCCTGTTATGTCAACAATATAGCCTTAAGTTACAAAGTAATGATTTTGAGATTGTTATAATCTGAGTATGCTCGACCCGTGTTTGAGAATAGATTCTAGATTTTAGAACTCAGTAGAAACTTATTCTAATATAAAACTAATAACATAAATGCAACTTAGAAATGATTGATAAGCTCTAGAGGATTCGAGTATGGTTGAATGAGTGATGTATTGCTTTGCACTTGAATCTCTGATTTGTACTTCTTCTTGAGGCTTCATTTATAGGCTTCAAGAAGGTTTATGACATCTCATTTATCCGTTGGAAATGGTCCAACTTTCATGAGTAATTGAGTGGATAAGACCAGCCATAAAGCAGAAATGTTCTTGTGAACCAAGAACAATCTTCGATTTTTCCTTGAGATGAGATGAGTTTTAATCTTATCTTGACAGTTCTCTAAAGTGATCCCATACTTTGAGTCACGTGTACATGCAGCTTGTCAGCCTTGTACTTCAAACTTGCTTAGCTTGGAGAATGATCTTACTTTATGAATTTGTGAAGCATAGTCTTTGTCCTTCGAATCTTGGAGTAATCCTTGCATTGGATTGATTCCAATATATTTTTGGTGAAATCCTGGAATGGATTGCAAATCTTGGATTTGATATTTGCTTTAAGAATCTGATAATTGTTTTTAATTTACAATTGTGGAGAACATTCTTTGTTTTCTAGAAATTTGTCAAGAAAATTCTTCGTTTGTCTGAATTAGATTTCTTTATTTTAATATATGATCTACTTGTTAATGCTTGGTACCTATATTTGATTAACACACTCAAATACACATGTTAAATACCAAAATACTTAGAATCATAATTAGAATTTTTAATTAACCTTTGTTTAGTTATCATCAAAACACTAATTTTGGATTTTGTCTCAACATTATGCTCTGAAATGCGCTTTTGGTGATTCTATCTAATACAAGTAATGCTCTGATTGGTTTTCCTCTAATGCATACAACCAACATCTATTTACTTTTGCCTCTCATAATCACGTCTAGCATCTTATTGTCTGCCTCTGTTGAAAAGTCAATGCTTTATTAAAAAGAGTCAACACTAAATATAGTCAATGCTCTAATGACAAGCTCGGATAAAATCAACACTCTAAATAGTAAATGCTCTAAAAGAGACACATTTATGTATCATCTACTCAACATCCTAAATTTTTTATTTGTGTAAAGGACTATGGGGCATAATCCGATCATGATGTCCTTTCATTTATCTGTTTCCATTTCAAGATACGCATAATCAATTATAAGAACTATTTATTAACAAACTTTAATGGTAAATTAATCTCTAAAAGATTTGATACCAAAGATCTTGATTCATGTTGATTTCTTCCAATCAGAAGATTGGCCAAAAACACTAATGATGTAAAAATACGTGCAACCCTCATTGAAATAACACAATACCAATAGAACAACGTACCACAAAAATTACAATACAGTCGTCTTGCCTTTTTGTGTGTCTAAATACCGAGAAACAGATTTACGACAATACAAATTTGTCAACATCTTCTCATGAGAGTTATAAAAAAGTCCTTAAACCATTTTCTTTTGTATCCTAGCCCAATAGTGGCTATATTCGTCAAAATTGGCTGTGTTGTCTATGTTTCTATTTATCTATTCAGTTTTCATCACTTTGTTTTCATCTTTTTAAAATAGTTTTAATTTGAAACATAATTTGAAACCTTATGGTATGTTTCTCGTTCTACAATAGAATCTACTAAACAAGTTCACAATGACTCTGAAAAACTTGTTAGAGTTGTGATTGTCGTTGATAAGTGTGCCCTCGACGCGCCTTTGATGAATCTCTTAATACCAGCCACTTTGATGATTCTGGGTTTGATAATTATGGAAAATCAATTGAATTTCTAGTCAACATTTTAAGTCAATGCTCTAATACAAATGCTCTGATAAGAAGTCAACGTTCAAGCATTATGCTAGTCAATGAAGGACTTATCTTCTAACTGAAAAAGCACATGACATTCTTTAAGACCTGTCTTCTTAATTGAAGATACACTGAATTAATTATGAAGATATATATATGAATATTTCTTAAATGTTGATTTGCCTTAAATGTTTATTCAAGATCTCCGATAGTAACATTCTCAACAGATATATTTATAAGTAAAAAGATATAAATATGAAAGTGTAGCTAAGAGAATGAAAAATACATTGTGTTAGGAAGAATCTATTATATATATTTAAAACAGACTCTGCTGCCACCTCACATTTTCTTCCACATATGCAAATATTTGCCACCTCAACCAAAAAGCTTACATGTACATCTTCATAAAGAGTTTCTCATACTAAGTTTTTAGCTTTTTCAAAAATTCTATACATCTTCCATTATCTTATACTATCTCCTATTTAAATATTATTTCATAACGTTTACTCAAATTTTTCTAAATTAATTCCATATTATTATTTCATAATGTCACATTATTATTTCATAACGTTTGTCCAACATCTTTCACATTAATTCTATATTATTTAAAAAAATTAATATGAAGTTTTATATCTCATTTGTTAAATGATTATTAATATAGTAGTTATATCAATAATATATATTCAATTTTATCAATCTAATTTATAAAAGAGAAGTACCCAACAATAATATATATTTAGCTTTATATCAATAACAAATCATCAATTTTATCAATCTAATTTATTGAAGAGAAGTACCCAACAATAATATATATTTAACTTTATATGAGTGTTATTATTGTATTTTTGAGAGAAAATTATTTTGACATATATTATTCTACTTCTTCAAACAATTTCTACGATTAGTGGCTTTCAACTCAATTATTTTCAAAGAAGTAAATATAGTTGAAATATTCTTATTATATATTATTATTATTATTATTATTATTATTTAGCATTTAATATTATATATAACTATTAATGTGTCATGAGTTATAAATTAAAGTACAATTAATATACAATTTTCTTCATAAAAAAATTAAAATTGAGTAATCAACCGTTCTTATCTGTTTTAATTTATCTCATCTACGACATGAAAATATATTGACTACTCAAAAGACAAAGAAGATTGTCCATATTATATTTTTCTAAAAATATTTTAAAAATAATTTTAGATTTGACAGCACAATAAAAGAGCATGACTAATTTGATTTTGCGATAAATAATTACATATATTAATATTTATTAAAATACTTTTAATATTTTTAACACTAAATATAATTTATGAATTTTGTTTGTAGGATAATAATCACTGTAGATTTTTAATACTAAATATATTAATTAATTGCAATTACGTTATAAAAAATATTTTACATATTCTCAAATGTGTGTTTGTCAACTTATATATAATAACTACTCAAATAAACTCAAATGAAAAAATACTCTATAAAGAAATGAATAAATTGTATTATTTTTTTAAAATTTAAATTTTATTTACAATACTGCTAATATGTTAAAGTCTATACATATTATATTATTTTGAAATTTTTAATTTTTATTCACAATACTACTAATATATTAAAATTTATATATCCCGTGCAACGCGCGGGTTATATTCTAGTTTATGTAAAAGCCTAGAACACCAAAAGAAAATAATGAATGAAAAATATGTTTAGTAGAGAGTTATAAGAATTAATGTAAATCAATTAAGTTGTTTGATACACTTGCATTAATATAAGATTTCAAATGTAATATTCTCTCAATGAGAGCTAGAATTCAAGAAACAAACTGTGTCAATTCATACATAAATTGGAATTGATATAAATCAGTTTAATAGTGGCAACAACTCATTTATCCATAAGACATACCTGAAGAGATATAACAATACTCATGAACCTTGACGGTAGCCTACTAAAAAGGTTGGAATGAAAAAGACATTGTGTTAGGAAGAATTTATGTAAAAGCCTAGAACACATCAAAAGAAAATAATGAATGAAAAATATTTTTAGTAAAGAGTTATAGGAATTGATGTAAATCAATTAAGTTGTTTGATACACTTGCATTGATATAAGATTTCAAATGTAATATTCTCTCAATGAGAGTTAGAATCCAAGAAACAAATTTTGTGTCAATTCATACATAAATTGAAATTTTTATAAATCAGTTTGACAGTGGGAACAACTCTTTTATCCATAAGACATACCTAAAGAGATATAACAATACTCATGAACCTTGACAGTAGCCTACAAAAAAGGTTGGAAGGATTCTAATGGTGATAGCCTAGAAAGGTTAAAGAAGAATACTCAAAGTCAAAAGAAATAGAGTAAATAATACTTGTATACTATTATTTAAATAGTGGATTAAGTCGTTGATTTTACTCGGGTAAAATCTCTCTATAAGGAAATGACTAAATGTAACAATAATTTATTAAGAACTAGTATAAAAATCTTTATTTTATGTCTCTCTCTGTTACTCTAAAATTTTCTTTATAATTAGAAGTCAAATGATTTCATGAATAAAATATCTTTTAGTTAAGCAACTTAAGTCATTTTTAGATATGGCTAAACACAAGTCAATCCCCTATTTTTGTGTTTTATAGAACATCAAGTATGGTATATTAAGTATTTTTTTCTTTGTTATTTTCAATGAAAATTGATTGCTTTTTCCGGGAGAGACTTCTAAATCTAGGAGCCTTGCAAATCAAAATAAGTGTTTGGGTTGTTTCATAGATTAAGGGTAGAGATTTCCTTTTACCATTAAGAGGATTGCAGATGAAAGTGGGGTTGAAACATTGAGAAACTTATTTATTTTGCTACTATTAAATTCAACTAGTATTTGCGACATGTACCGATACGGAGTTGGTGTGGAGTAGAGTGGTTTTATTATATTCATTAGTGATGGAGTTATAATTTTAAGCAATATTCCTTGTGCTCTTTAAAAAGCATGTTCAAAAGAGTGAAAAAAATGCTGTCTTAAATAATAGAGAATGTTTGCGTATAAGACGGCCAAAAGATATTGTCTATTCTCTTAAGCAACATTTATCTCAATTTTGGCAACATATTTTAAATGTTGAAAAGTAAAAATGTTGCATTGAAAGCAAAATCTAGATTTCATATTTTGAGGGATCAATTAATGGAAAGAAGACTGAAAGTCTTGTATTGCCCTAGTGATAAACAAAGGGAAGATATATTGACTTAGACATTAAGGATTTATCATTTTGAAAAGCTTAGAAGAAAGTTAGGAGTGATTTGTCTTAAATATTTGAATTAAGGAATCATGTAAGCTTGTAATTCAAATATATTGCTTATGTAATTATATTTGGTTCTAACTAATTATGTCAATTAGTTATAAATTGTCACAATGAAAGTTACAAACTCTTTGTGAACATTCTCTCCTCTATCGTGAACATTTTCATCTTTATAAAATATTCTTATTTCTCTAAAATTGTGTTGTGATCATTATCTCACTTCTTAGATTGTGTGTATGTGTTCTAATGGAAATATAAAAGTCTTGAATGACGTCAAAACTAATAAGGAACAAAAAATTAGATATTATATTAAGCGACAAAATTACACCAATGACAATACTAGAAGAGGAAGAATTTCAAGTTCAAACAATGAATGAAGAAGCTCGATACCATATCTAAATCGAAAGGAAAAGAACATATATTTTCAATAACTGAACCTATATTGAATGAATCAGGTGTTAGTTTGTTCCAAGTGGTCAACACCTATATATAGCTAAGGCTTAACCATCACTCAAATTGATTTATCCTACTTATACTAACAAATCTTTACCATAGTCATTTATCACTGAAAACTGCCAAGTAGCTTACTATAGTTAGCGTTTAGTTCATAATATGGTTGGCCCAACATATATTTGAAGACTTTTTATAGTTTTTAATATCATTTTCAAGAGATTGTGGGTTAAGGTGTTAAGGAGTAAGTATAAGTTTGGGGAGGTAAGATGGGGGGAGGGTGGTGTAAAGATTCACTATGGTGGAGGGATATAACGTTGCTTTGTGATAGAAGGGAGGGAGAGGAAGGAAATTGTTTTGGTAGCGGATTATGTAAAGAAATAAGGGATGACAAAGATACTCATTTTTGGAAAGATTGTTGGTTAGGGGGCGATATTTTGAGAGAGAGGTTTGATCAATTGTTCACTTTCGCGGTGAATAAAGATGTACTTGTGTCTGAGATGTTTATCAAGTGGGTAGGAGTTAATAGAGATGAGTGAAGGTGGTGGAAGTGGAAAAAGTTGTTTTTTTGAAAGGAGAAGTTACGGTGGAAGTGTGTCTTTAAGTTGGATAATGTTTCCTTGTAGGTTAATAGTATAGATAGGTGGGTATTGAATCATTTGAATGAAACTTCATACTTAATCAAAGGAACTTACGAAGTGTGGAGATCCTTTAGAACAAGTCTCTAATAGCCTGATTCTTACCGTTATCAGCACTGTTAATCACAACTGGGAATCGAAGTTGGTACCTAAGGGATAAGTATCACCGCCCATTCATTCCCACTACCAATTGAGCTTGAGCTACCTCAATTGGTAGCAATAATGAATGGACGGTGGTACTTATCCCCTAGGTATCGGGTTCGATTCCCATGGAATGAAAAAACTTGTTATTTTCTATGGAGAGGAAGGGGACGAGAAAGTTATGATTAACAGTGCTGATAATGGTAAGGGTTGGGCTGTTACAAAATCAATACCATTAAAAGTATCATTGTTAACTTGGAGACTTTTGCTTGATGGACTTCCCTCGAAGAGTAATTTGGTGCGTCTTGGTTGAGGGTTTCATCTTAGTGGCGAATACATGAATTTTCTCTTATTGGAGCAATAAAGTATATATATTTAGACAATAATATATTACTAACTCGTACAAAATACATAATTATAATAATTAAACTAACTTAAATACATATATACTTTTACAAACCACAATTGTTCTCTACAAGATTTCATATTCTCAAATAGTTCAATGGTTTTTCATTGTAAAAACTATTTAATGTGTAACTAACAACTCATTCAACTGCTCATCTTCCATACGATTGTGCATTTCATTCTTTATAAATAAATATATTTCAATAGTTGTAGTTGCCACATACAAGATCAAAACTAAATTTAGAAGTATATACTTATTGAATACACAACCTATATGGTTTTATGGGGCTTAAAATAAATTAATATTATTATTAAAATAAGTTTTATTTTCTTGTGAGGACAAGAACTCCCACTAATTATACATTGGATCCACCACTATTTCATCTCCTATACCAAACGTTGTCGATGAATTAGCCTTTTTATTTGGTGGTTTAGCAAGGGTAGAAAGGTGAGTTACAAGACTCAATATGGTTGACTTGTATGTGGTTGATCGGGAAATCTCAAAATCTTCTTTGTTTTTTAAATCAAAAAAAGGTGAGTTGCATTTACTATCGAAAGAGGTATTTACAAATCATTAATAAAATATGTCATTACATCGACAACGAAAATTAAAGTCACACCCCTTGTAAATGTAGCCAACTCTGAATACTTGCTTGCCATATCCTGTACCACGCCAACCCTTTATTACTTCTTACTAAAATCTCCACAATACATCCAAATTCTAATTTTTAATGCCCGACCCAGATGTTGTCCACTTCGCATATTTCTTACTAAGAAATCAAATTGGTAGATTTCCTCTGCTTCTTCGGTTTTGTTCTTTTCTTTTAATTAATAACAAGTGGCAATTATGTGTGTCGGTTCCTAATTTGGTACTTGATATATACGAAAAGATATTGCCGGAGACATAGAAATCTCAATTATTGTATTAAGGTGCCCACTGCTCAATGTTTCAGCGAGATTGTGATATGTCGATTAACCTTTGGAGCATTTTTAAAAATATCTTATTTCGGTTATAATACTATGATATGATTTTTTTAGTTGCAATCTAAAACTTTTTTATTAATTTTTGTCATTTATATTTTAAAATAACGTATTTTAGTTTTTTTTATGATTATAATAAAAATTATAATAATATTTGATCATTTAAATATTTTCTAACAATTATCAATATAAGTCTACTACACTAGTATTTTAAAAAAACAATCATTTAATCAAATATAAGTCTACTACAATAGTATTTTTTTAAAACAATCACTTAATCAAATGATAGGTTTACATTTGAAAAATATCTCTTTACCTGCTTTAAAATAAATATAAACTCTTTGAAATAAATCTATGTATTTTCATATGGTCCTTCTTAAATTTACACACTTAATTTTATAACTAATCCAAAATTAGAGTTAATTTAGAGTTCATTTCCTCGACCAAACTCTTTTTACTAGATAGCCTCTTTGTTGCTATGTGGCTCAGTCACATAACTATTTGACAAGACAAAATGTGTACTTCATGATGATAAATTAAAATCAGAATAGTTTGGTTATAGATCTTATGGATCTTCTTAATTTAGGTTTAATTGTTTGGTTAGAGATCTTGCGGTATCCTCAAGTATAGTAGATGATAAGTCAGGTGTGCTGGTTTTAGCTAGGCTAAGCAAAACTAGTTAGAGGTAATTCTAGTTTAGGTGGTTTTTGTGAATGGTATGTCAAATGAATACTACGCGAAAAATTATATTTTACGGCGTTTTTTTTAACTCATTTACAGCGCTTTTTCAAAAAATTAAGCGTTGTAGTATCCAACGCTGTAAAAAGATACAACAACGCTCTTTAAAATAAAAAAAGTGTCGTAAATCTCTTCTAAAAACGTGCTGCTTGTTGTATTAATTTTACGGCGCATTTTTAAAAAAACGTTGTAATAGGTGCATTTCTTTATTTCGATTAGATCTCTTTCTGGGATTATATCAACAATCTCCTTCATAAATCGCAATATATAGTATCTGCAGTCTATGTTGTTAGTTTGACGAGAGCACTATAAAATAAAACATATAAGTCAATAAATATTTGTGCATTAATTGTTAATGAAATTTTAAAAGCATATATTTCAAACCTTTATTGGAATCCATGTGATTTATTTGATTTTTGCTTCGACACTGTAGCACCCATTTGAGCTCGGAAAACATGTAAAGCAATATCAAATAAATGTGATTATTAGCATTAACAAACACATTATATATATATATATGTAAGAAATAAATGTATAAATGAATACAATACCTGAAGAGTGCGAAGAAATACGTAGGGTTCATAAGGTTACAGTTTCGTTTAAGAAGGAACAACGAGAATGCGCAGAAATACGAACGGTTCGTAGGATAAAGTAGGGTTCGCAATGAGAAGAGTACGTAATAATGTTCGTAGGGATAGTAACAAATATGAAGATAATTTGCAATGGAGATGGTTAACAATATGATTTGTAAGGACAGTAGGGTTCGCAATGAGAAGGATAATGAAGAGGAGAATAACACTGAAGCATAGTGAAGTTTATGTAATAAAGAGGAAATTGAAATGATTTACTGTTATATGTAAAATCCTATTACAGAGCTTTTTTAAAAAGTGCTGTAAAAGACCTCCTTAAAAGCCTATTACAACGCTTTTTTAAAGAGCGTTGTAAAAGACCTCCTTATTTTATTTTTTAAAAGCTTATTACAGCGCTTTTTTAAGAGTGCTGTAAAAGACCTCTTTATTTTATTTTTTGAAAGTCTATTACAGCGCTTTTTTACAGGCTTTTTAAAGCGCTTGTTCAAAAGCACTGTAAAAGACCTCCTTATTTTTTTTAAAGCCTTTTACAACGCTTTTCCAAAAAGCGCTCTAATAGGTCATTTAATTATGTGAAAGCGCAAGTCTTTTACAACGCTTGTCAAAAAAGCGTTGTTGTATCCTCCGTTATTTTTAAAATATCATACAACAGCGCTTGTATTTAAAGAGCGCTATAAAAGACACGCTATAAAATGTCATTTTTGGCGTAGTAAAAATGAATTTTTTTTTTTTTGCCTGATATGATCATGATAAGAAACATATTGTGTTTATGAAAACAATTAAAATAAGCTTTAATTCAAATTTATAATTAAAAAACATATTTGACTAACTTGAAAAGAAGATATAGTCATGATTTGAATAAGATATGATCAAAATCTTATTAACAAGAATATATGAATTATTTACAAGAAAATTTTATCAAGATTTGTCATAAGAAGATATGAATTATTTACAAGAATATTTTATTAAGATTTATCTACAAGAAGAAATGAGTTATTTACAAGAAGAGTTGATGATAATCTACAAGAAGATATGAATTATTTACAAGAAGATATGATCAAGAAAAAACACTCACGGAAAGATACATTTATTATTTGGAAATATATGATTCAAATTTTGCAAGGACAAATGAGAAATCCTAATCTATTCTATAAATAAATACTCAAGACTGAAGAAGAAGAAAAACATAGATAATTCACAAGCACAAAATTTTCAAAGTCATTAGAGTTCATAAGGTTAAGGTCTAGAGAAACACTTGCTCAAACAAAATATTTACTAAGTGTTTTCTACTGTGAGAATCATTGTTACAATTAGCTTGTTAGAACAAACCAATTTGTTCCAAACTCTTGTAACCCAGCCTGATAGTGGCTTTTGTGTTCCTTAAGCAATATGTAGGTTTTCAAGTTGTGTTGAAAAGACTTGGCTTGTAGAGTCAATATGTTTTTGTTCCTAAAAAAATCTGTAGGTGTCAAGTTGGTGAATAATTCAAGTTTTAAATTAGTGGATTAAATCATCCTAAGTGAGGGAACTCGACGTAGCTACCAAGTTTGTGGTAAACTAGGATAAATTCTTAGGTCATTTTGATTATGCAATTATGATTTTACTTTTGTCTCTGATCACTTATAAGTAAATCACTTATTCAAGTAAGTCATCTTGAACCAGTTTTAAATAAATTAACAAAAACAATCCAACTTATATGTAACACCTAGTCATTTTATTGTATTTTATTTTTATATTTTATCTTATTAGGAGTAGAAATAATCATTGATGATATTATTTTAATTTTTGGTAATAATATTAATAATAATAATAATAATAATAATAAAAGTATCATTCGACAACCACTAAAAATAAATTTTATGGCTTAAGTTGAAATGCCACGTTTCCCACTTTCGGGTTAACATTCCCCACGCTTGGCTTAACGTTTTCCATTTCTAGTGATAAAAAGAAAAAGCAAAACGGACGTCTTCCATTTAAAAACGCTCTGCAAACGTTCTGCCATATAGAAAAAAGAGTGTAAGAGATGAAAAGGAAGGAATTCAAGAAGGAGTTAGTGATTCATCCCATCAAGGGTAACACAATTGGAGCAAAAAGACTATTGCGTGAGAATTTTAATAACGAAACTTATATCGATAAGGGCATCACTCCAATTACATATATATACGTATGATTATATTTATTTTAGAATGTGTGATTGTATTTATTTTAGAATTTGTGAGATTAAATATATACTATGTTGAAATGCTTTTATCAAATTTTGAAAAATAAATATGGTGTGACATGTTATTATTATAGTAATGTTGAACATATTCAAAGTATGGAAAATAAATATTATGTGATATGTTGTTATAATGGTTGTGTTGAGTATATTCAAAGTGTGAAGAATAAATGCTATGTGATATGTTGTTTTAATGGTTGTGTTGAACATATTATTTAAGGTGTGAATAATAAATGTTATATGTGAAATGTCATTAATAAGTCAGCCTCCTATTATATTGATGATTTATTAAAGTGTCCACATTCATGCATTCATTCATAGTCGTGTGGTGGTGTGTCTATAATTAGTTGGAGCCCACATATCCTTGCGGATATTTTGAGTTAGTGGTGCTACTTGAAATGATCCATGTAGCCCTTGCGGGGGAAGCGATATTCTGGAATCATTACATTGGCATGTAGATTAAGTCATAAGGTCTATTTGGGTATGCATTGATTAAAGTGTGATTAGTGCTTTATAAAGATAAATGATGCATTGTACCTCCTGATGATTGGTTGAAATAATGCCATTAATGATGTAAATATTATATTGATAAATTTGTATACGATTGTATATGTTCGTTTGGTTGAAGCAATGTTAAAAATGAATGACAATATTAATAATGAATGGCAATATTAATAATGAATGTTAGTAATGATGTAGATATTATACTGATGAATGTACCTGCTGGTAGTTTGGGGTGAATCGTTGTATTTTATTGTACGGTTGTTTGTACGAATTAATTAATATTATTAATTATATAGGTATTATACTATTATATTTGGATTTTTAGGTCACCTCCTCGTTTGGGTGAACTAATGTTATTAATTACGTAAACATTGTATTGTCATCTTTTAATTGCTACTGTATCTTAGGAAATTTGAATGGAATAACGCCATTAATTATGTAGGTATTGTATTGTTTTATTTATTATTATTTATTTATTATTTATTGGTAAATATTTTGGAGATGACCCTTACTTTTAGACAGATGACATTCCTAATCTACTTGCACATTTGGGGAAGTCTTCAGAAGAATAGATGGAACATCTCATTTAATCCTAGGGGTAGTAGTGGTCAGCTTTAGAAAATTTATTTATGTGGAACTCTGTTCTATGCCAATTATCATTTTGGTACTACATTTCTGAACCTTATAATTTGAGTATTAAGTATCTAATTGAGATACTGGTGGATTTTAAATTAATAATGGATTATTTGGTTGTTTGTTTGAAATTACATGGGAAATTATATATTTTATTCTAAAATAGATAAATAAATAAATAAATAGGATGTTACATTATACAAACACAATTCAACTCATCTGCTCGTGTTTGCACATTCACTTTTTAGGTTAAAAGCATTTTAGAGAAAATATGGGTAAAATGTTGTAGCATCTTGGGACACATGAGACACCGCACCCGTCAAAGACTCTAAAGATATATTATAGTTGTCATTGTTAGTGCAAAAGTTATTTTAGCTTCAATCTTTTGATTGATGTTTTGATGATAACTAAAATAATAAGAACAATTATTCCTTAACTATTTGCTAAGTATACAAATTAAGTAATAAGATAAAGATTTTTACTAATGACTATCTATTTTAAGGTAGCATAAATTATGAGTAAGTTAGAGATAATAAACTATGTGTTTTTACCACAAAGAATATTATTACCTAATGAACAAGTAATTAGGTTTATTAATAGGTAAATATTGATATAGCAATAAAAAGCATTCCATCAAGCATATGATAATCTACAGTTCAGATTAAAGTGTTAAAGTCAAAGGAAATATAAGTCAACGATGGATACTTTCATCACAAAAGAAAATAATGCTACAATGACCATCTACCTTTAACTAAATATAGCTTTGAGTTAATACTTTTGCACATCCTTTGACTTAAATACCAAAGAAGAAAGCTCTAAATGAAGTCTCTCATAAAGTCAATGTTTTGGTAAAAGTTAAATCCTCCTATGAAAAAAATGAATTTGGATTTCATATGAACAAATGTTTCTTCTGATAAGTCTAGAAAAGTCAATATCTCTAGTCAACATTGAAGATTGACTTAGTGTTAGTATTCTTCTAAAGACAAAATTCTAAAAATAATAATTTTGTTCCTTTAATGATGTAGCACCAAAACATAAAGAACGGTATATATATCCTTTTGTTAGCATAATACATCTATTCATGTAGTACAACAACAACCTAGAGTTAGTACTATGACCTGTATAGATATTTTAACGGCTTAGTGTATTATTTCTATGTGTCAAGATCTGCAAAGACACTATTTCCAATAAATATTTTTTTTAGTATTTAAATAGAAACATTTCAAAAATAGTGGACATCAAGAAAGAAAAAGAAAACAAACAATGTTCTAAGAAGATTTATGAATAAAAAACATATAACGCATCAAGATAAAAGAATGAGTCAAAAATTCTCTCAGTAGAGAGTCATTAGAATTGATGTAAATCAATCAAATTGTTTTATACACTTAAATTGATATATGATTTAAAATGTAATATTATCACAATTAGAGTTAGAATCTCTTTATAAAGGACATACTTAATGTAATAATAATTTATTGTGAACTACTATAAAAATAGATGTACCTCTTCTCTATCTCTACTCTATTAATTAATCTAAATTTTTATGATTCTACTTTATGTTACTTAAACTGATTTATAGTTATATTGAAAGTTCTAATAAAGAACATATCTTTTTGATTACCAACATACATATTTTACAAGAAATTGTCAACACGATTCAAACTTGTTATTTCTTGTGTTTTCCAACACGTTTAATTGGTATTAGAGTTTGATTTCTTGATTGAACACTTTACCATGTAACAAAAAAGATTATTTACCATGACTTGTTGTATGCTTTTAGTTCATTCCTATTTTCAGTTTACTTTTGAAATCAAATGTTTTCAATACTTTCAAAAACCATTTATTTAAAAAAACTGACTGTTGAAGATTGAAATTGCTATATGAAAATAGATAAAATGCATTAGCAGATAATCTTTTTCTCAAATGACAATTTCATCTCTTTACAAAAGTCATTTCTTGGAAGAAAAAAAAAATTATTTGAAATCATTTGCATAGTTAAAACTTCCTTTATAAACATTATTAAAATCATAAGAGTAAAATAAAATCTCTGTATTGAAATAAATGAATGTTCAAAGAGAAACACAAAAATGTAAAAGGATTTAATTGTGTTCTTCGAATAGAGTAACAAATCTCAATTTCATATCTAAATGAGAGATATCATCTTAGATTAATATTATCTAAGAAAATATTTCATCATTTGATTGATTTTCTACCATTGCTAGAAACTCAATTTGAGTCAATGATCTTCTTAAATGAATTATGAAATTCTCTTAATTTCAGTTTGATTAATTCTTTATCAAACTTTTGTTTGTGTTTTTGGAACTCTTCAAGTAGAACATGTTTAAAACATATGTGGTTCAATGAAGCCAAGTAAGTTAATAAGTGAAAAGAATAAATATGTTAATATTGCAATTGATCTTATGATAAGAACAAATATTAGTCAAAACAACATAATTGTTATTGCAAGATAATGGAAACATTATAATGCATTTCTACAATGTTGAAACTGACTAAATAAGGAGAAATGGTCAATAATGCAACCTTACTCTCAAACAATTAATTCGAAAGGTAATACAATATAAATCTCAACAACTAAATTTAGAAGGTTGAATGGTAACAGGATGTTGTCTTTCATAAAAACAAGGTGAAAACAATACACAGTTGGAGCTCATATGAACCACACAAGTTGAAGTCTAAATCTGACTTTCCTCAAACTCGGAGGACTATTGACACAAATTCTTTAGCAGTAACTGGTTCGAGCGAGTAAAAATTCTTTAACAACAATTCTTTGTCTATAATTCAATTTTAGCTTATAAAACAATGATAATTGTGATTTTATATTTTGATGTGAACTTTTGTATTTTTACATAGTTTAGGGTTTACTTAATAGAAGTCTAAGTGAGTAATCATTCAAAATGATTGTAGATGATCGTAGGGCTTAATAAACAAGAGTTTATCTAACTTTCTAATTAAAAGAATTAAATTAGCTACAACTATAATTTTGGCAAAAAATTAAAATTTAATATTTTTAAATTAGTATTTTACACTATTATCATGTGGCTAAATCAAAATCTATATTTAATTGTGGCTAACAAAATGTTACGCGTGGCTAATCGCAAAAATAAGTGTGGCTAATATTTGACTACTAATTTAGCCACAACTAAATGTATTTGAGATATCACTTAAGTTATAAAAGTTTGACATTATAATCCTAAGGGATAGAATTCAAATCTTTTATATATAAGATAATTGTAAAATGGTCATTTGTATTATTATTATTAATAATGCAAGACAATGCAACCATGCAGTCGAAATTACTATTTTGATATCATCAGAGACCTATTAATCTTTTAGTGGAAACAAATTTGTGTGTGGAGCAAGATTTACTTTACTTGTGCACCATAGAATTGGCCATAAATAGAAGCTCATGGTATTTCTCGTTCTTACAATTAAGATATAAGAGTGCAACCATAGAATTGGCCATAAATAGAAACTCATGGTATTTCTCGTTCTCACAATTAAGATATAAGAGTGCAATGGAGATACATTCTTGTTAGTATAAATTTTTTTTGCACTAACAACAAATGAAAATTATTTGTTTTGTCATGTCATACCATTCAAGTGACATAAAATTAAATGATGATGATTGAATGATAATATACAATTCTTTTTTTGAATATTATTTTAAATAAAATTCAAAAAAAAATATTTGATAGACATCCAAATACTTCCTAAATACTTTGAGAAAGATAAAAATAGAAAAATGATGTGAAAAATATAATAATAGAAAGAAAGATAAAAAAATTCTGGATGTGTGTAAAAATAAAATATATTCAAATATGATTGTTGCGTTTTAAACATGATCCACCTTAGTTCATATGGGATACTTTCCTCATATTAAATGTTGTGAATGGTAGAAGGAAACAACACAGAAGAAGAAGAATGCAATAAGGTTCACGTGGTACGGCTGCAAGTTGCAGAAACCAAGATTGTACGATCCAAATGAGTCAAGCCCCATGCACGTGTGGAAGTATCAAGATTCCTCACTATTAGTACTTGTGTAGTCCTACTCAACAATTTGGGACTCTCAAGTAGCACAAATCTCGAAGGCAAGGGTCAATGCTTAAATGCCCCTAAATTTGTGGGTCCAATCACCAACCCACGTAATCGGCCAGGCTAGGAACCATCAATTTTCAACTTCATTTCCACTCTTACCCTTCACCACACTGTCGGCTATAACTCATGGTTCAATTTCAAGGACACATAAAGAAATATTATCTTCCTTTGTCTCTTTTCCTTTTCTGGAAAATAATGTTTTCATTTTTAAATATATGTAATTATAATTCTCAAATATTTAAATTTCAAAAATATTTAAATATTTCATGTCGGTAAATTTATTGATGAAATTAATAATCTAATATATTATATAATACTTTTTGATAAAAATTTTGAATAAATGAATAATTTATTAATATAAAATTATAAAAAAAATTAAAATTTACTGAATACTTATAAAATAATCCATATTAATTTAACTCTCATAGTTATCATGGAGATCAACTCCATAATTTTCATATTAATTGATCCAAACAAAATTAAATTAATTAACCCTCTTTGTTTTATAATATAAATAATTTGATAAAGAAAACATTTATGTATACATATATATTAAAATTTGAATTAGATGTATTTATTTTGTTTTTTAATTATATTTTTATATTTTAAGATAAAATGTAAAAGTGTATTTAAAAATCAAACTAACTCACAAACATCTAAAAAGATTTATATAATTTTGATGTATTAAGATATTAAAAAGATATTGCCGGACATATTATTTTAATGCAAAACGCTTAGCTGGTGATGTTCGTACTTTGGGTTCGCAATATCATGGGTTCGAATTTTTTCATTTAATAATAACCATTCAAGCTTCCAATCACCTTCCATATGGCCAAAATCAATGTCATTTCCCTCTTTCATTTTTCAACTCTCCAAACCCAACTCTACTATTTTCTTTGTATATAAAGCCTATTACCAAAACCATTATACACCAAAAAAACCCCACAATATCCTAGTACTTGAAAAAAAAATTATTTTACTAAAAAATAAAATAAAATAAACCCAACTTTCCCTTTTTCTTCATGGCTTCTTCTTCTTCTTCTCTAACAATTTCCCCAAGAAAGCTTCGTTCAGATTTATATTCCTTTTCATACCAACAAGATTCTAGCACACCATTAGTAATAAATGTTCTAGCTTCACTTATTGAGAGAAGCATGGCTAGAACAAAGAGAATAGTTAAGAATTGTTCTAGTTCTTTGTCCAAAGCAATTAGCACAAACATCTTTGATTGTAGGGAGATCCCAGATATGACAATTCAATCATACCTAGAGAGAATTTTTAGGTACACTAAAGCAGGACCTTCAGTTTATGTTGTGGCATATGTTTATATTGATAGGTTTTGTCAGATCAATCCTGGATTTAGAATCAATGCAAGAAATGTTCATAGACTTCTCATTACAACTATCATGGTGGCTTCCAAATATGTTGAAGACTTGTGAGTTCTCTTTTTCGATCCTTCTTTGTTTCTCTTCAATTTGTTCAATGTTGACACATCTAATTAGTACTTGGTCTTAAAGTTAGTTAATAATAAACTTTAGGACAAATTGATCATGATTATCTGAACTCGGATTAACTGAGAATCAGATGGTTATGATAAAAAAAGATTAACGAAGTTTGAATGTTACTTTTTAATTTTTTTACTTTTTTTATCCAACTAACATTTTCAATATTTTGGTAATGGGGTTTGTTAAATTGAAAGCAAGTTTGTTTAAGTCAATCTCAATTACAGAATACTGATACTACTTGCTAACAACTCAAGAAAGGGACAATTTATTGAGTAAATCAAGAGCATATGATTCATTTGAGAAAATTTAGACCTTATTAACTATGTTAGTTTCTGGATCTTTTGTCCTAAACTACTTACTTAACTCACCAACCGAACCACCTTTGTGGTATTCTTTTCATTTTTTTATGTAACTTTTATTTACAAAATTATTTCTTGTTTTTCCTATATAACTTTTTGTGACCCAAAGATTTGTACATGACAAAGAAAAAAAAATATTGTTTTAATTTGTTACAATCAATAAAAATGAAGTTTTGCCATTATAATTGGAAAGACAAACTAGAAAGCTTGATTTACTAATAGAGATAATTTCTATTATTTAATCACAGGAACTACAGAAATTCGTATTTTGGAAGAGTTGGTGGATTGACAACTAGTGAGCTAAACAAGTTGGAGCTTGAATTCCTTTTCATGATGGGTTTCAAATTACATGTAAATGTGAGTGTTTTCGAGAGTTATTGTAGCCATTTAGAGAGGGAAGTTGGAATTGGTGGAGGGTACCACATTGAGAAGACACTTCGTTGTGCCGAAGAAATCAAAGCAAGACATAAAGAAGAAATTAGAGGATATACACAAATTCCCCGTGTCACATTGTAATCTTTTTTTTGCAGGTGTTGTGGTGACGCCGCAAACTTTTATATTGTGGGATGTATACAAATATAGTTGATGCGATGATGCAATTGCAAATATTTCAAAATCTACAATATTACAATCGCAATTGTAGTTGTTGTCTGCAATTTAAACTATGGTGTGAATCTATCAATTTTGTCAATGTCCGATCTCTTCTCAAAGTCAAATTGCCACCGACCATTGTGTGGAGTCTCATCTCTCAACGATCTACAACGATCGAACTGGAAACCATAAGACAACTTTTGTGTATAGATGAAGGTATAAAAGTAATTGTTTGTTGTGGTCTTGACTTGAGCAAATAGGGATATCAAGAGAGCACATTCAAATCATGAGAAATGTACAAATTTGTTTTGTTTCTTCACATGTAAACAATATATTTTCTCCAAAGATTTTTGCTTATTTTAAATAGGAGAAATAGGTGAATGCAATTTATGGGCACGAAAATTAGCAGGATGGCTCATGGCTTGTTCAATTGTGTGTATAAAATCATATGTGGACATGTGCAGATGAATGGATATAACTTTTGTTCAATTGACTCAGTTGGATACATGGATTTGAGCTTGATTATTTCATGAAAACTAAAATGGGGTTGCTATTAGCACCTCTGTTTTTTCAATATACTCGCCCTATTTTTTATTCGTTTATTTTCAGAAGAATCTCCATTTGATAGTTAATTTTTGAACAGTACTTAAATTAATTTTTAAAAACTTTAATTTGGCCATGACTCCAATTTCTCACCTTGAATTCTTCCCTTTCTCTCATTAGGAAGACCTCTATTTTGTAAATGGTGTAGACGTGATATAAACTAGAGGTGTGCACGCTACATTCAAATATAAAACAATGGATCTTGAGGATATGCAGGTTATAACATTGGATACACTAGCATATGATGCACTAACACTAACAGGAAATCCGCCTAAGGTAAAAACATGGGTGGAGCAGTAAATTAATAATGTGTCCACTAAAACATGCAACTCCTCAAGGTTTAGCTTCCTCAACATCCTCTTTTCTATTTCAGTGGATTTTATGGTACTAGACATGGAGGAAGACAATGATATCTCCTTGATCTTGGGGAGACCATTTTTAGAAACAGGGAGAGCGATGATTGATGTGGTGAATGACATCTTAACCTTTAAGGTAAATGAGGAAACAATTATATTCAATATTCTAAAATCCGCAGAGCATTAAAAAAAAAGGAATTGTGCAATCGAATTGAGATTTTCAATTTGATAGTCGAAAAAAGAGTTGAACATCAAGTACCTACTCTACCTTTAGAAAGAGTGTTGTGCATGTCCCATAATGTTGTTAAAGATATTGAATATCCAAGAGTGAAAAATGTTTTAGTCATGTTAGAGGCATTACCATCTTCCTTTTCCCTTTTCCATACTAGATGGGAGGAGTTGAAAGGGAATAAACACAAGCTTGTAAAGAAAAAGTAAGAGACGCCACTAGTTGATCTCAAGCAATTTCCACCTCACTTGAAATACACCTTGATAATTGTTTAGGCGTAGAGCTAATGACTTTAAAGAGGTGCTTCGTGGGAGGCAACATATAGGTAGAGGTAACTTTTCTTTTTTGCAAACTTATTTTTGTTATTTGAATTTGTTTGTTTTTCAATTTGATGAGTTTCACATATGCATACATTGTTGAATACTCTTTGGTTGTGGAAGTCTTAACATTATTTTTAAAAAAATATTTGTAGTGACATGTAAGTGTGAAATAATTTTATTTCCAATAATCTTCCCCTTTTTTATGATGAGATAACTAGTATTTTTATAACAACTTTTCTTTATATTTCTTTGACTTCCCTTATGTTACGGTTCCCCTAAGTCTAAATATCATTTTCTCCCTCACTTTATCAATATCTTTCTCCCTATTTTTTCATCAAACAAACAGACTTGAAAGAGAAACTTTTTTTTATTTAATTTTTTTGTCTATTTTGTTGTTGTTGAAATACATGAATAAAACATAATACAAGAAAATATAAAAACTAATGTAAAAGCAAACTACTTTGAAGTTATCACAACATCAGTTAGGTATGAAGGTAAGGTTTATGTTTTTCTTGATGAAATCAAATATATCTTCAGGTCGTGGTTATGTGAATATGTCAGCCCGAAAGCGGAAATGGAAAGTAGGGTTAGTTTAATCAATGCCTTCTTGCTGACTATAACCTTGTACAACAAGTCTTGCCTTGTTTCTAACCATTTCATCTTTTCCATTTAGCTGGTTTATAAAAACACGGTTGGTCTAGGTACCATATCTCAAACTTCATTCATCTTAAATTCATTTAACTCTTCTAGCATTGCAAGAATCTGTCCACCATCTGTCAATGCTTCATCAAAAGTGGAAGGCTCATCTAATGAAAGTGACCTAAACAAAGTGGTATCTTTTAATGATGATATGATCCTCAAATGATCACTTGAACTTCCAATGATATGAGACTTCTGGTACTTCCATCAAAATTTTCCTTCTAACATATCTTGATTGATTCTAACTTGAATGGTTTGTATGCATCTGCTTCCTTTGGTTTCGATAAACCTACAATATCCTCAACTTGCTTTGAATTTTTAAGGTCAAATTGTTTGTTGTATAACATAATATAAATAAGATAATTGAAGAATGAAATGAATACAACCAAAACATCACTTTTGTTTCTGGTGGTTTCTACTTTTTTCTAAAAACCAAACTTGTATGCTACTTATGCTAAATTGTTCATATTATGTGAATCTCCTTGTTCCTACAATTTTTGAGAACTTTCAAAATAGTTATCTAGATTTTATTTTTAAGATCAAGCTTCTTATTATCACAGTAAATATAATATCAAACAATAATTAAATTTAAAGAAATATATAATCTATATGTCAACAATTTATGTTTAACACTGAAAACCTATTATTTCTTCTTTTCTGGTTTTCAAATTCTGAATTTGCATATTCTCTGATTAGAGGGTCTGGATGACGGGATTTGAATTCCAATCAAGGTTTGTAGTCTTTATGAATTTGATTGAAGGGTTCAAAGAAGTCTCCTGATTCTGATTGTTAATCTGACATTTATGTTTATACTAATGAATCAGATTCCTCTGGTAATTTTGATTCTTTTGGTAGTTCCAGTTTGGTTGATATATGTGATTTCCCTACCAGTTTTGATTATGTTGATACGCCATATTTTTATGATATTTCTAGTTCGTTGTGTGGTTCTAGTTCTGATTGGTATTATGCTAACCAATCCTTCTTCCACCAGAGTCAGTTGGCTTCTATTTGGTACGTATTGGCTTCTATTTGGTTAGTTGGCTTCATAAAATGAAAGCACGCATTAACCAAGCACCATGACTGGTGTTTCAATTTGGTTTCTTTGAACATATGCACCATAAACAGTTTTATTCTTTGGTACCCAAATCGGGTTGGGTCCTGGTTTTTGAGATCTTAAAAATTTCTTGTATTTTCATGTGGTTAGCATAAGACAAGATATTTTATATGACATTTCTTATAGCAAATAACACATAAACCATAATAAGGGACAAACTTATGTTCAGTTATTTTTTTTTTAAATCCTATTGGTCTTTGACTATTCCTACAAACACCATAAATCATAGATGCAGACTTGCTTCTTTCCATACCATTGTCAATAAAATCTTAAAAATCCATTTTCATCCATATCAGAGTTACATTTGGCATTTTCAATAAATGTTGAACTATAACTACTCTTCAAAGTTATATTCTTAGCCTTAAGTTCATCAATATCAATTTTCAAAGTTACATTTTCTATTTTAAGTTCAATAATATCAATTTTGGGAGCTGTATTTTTTATTTTAAATTTAGCACAGTGATTCTTTAAAACATTACTTTTTCAGTTAGGTTTGTATTTTCTTTCCTAAGTGTTTTCAGTTTTAAAGAAAATTTGTGATTCTTATTTTTAAAATCATTTATAGAAGTAATTAAATCAGATCGAGGAAATTCAAAAAGTACCTTAATTTCTTTATATGTTGGTTCACTAAATCGAGACATGTTGAACCCTTGGTTCTTTCCTAAAACACTGTAAAGTGTTAAGCCTTAAGACCAAGCTCTAATACTAATTAAAAGTGCAAACACGAAAAAGGGGGTTGAATTGTGTTTGACAAAGTTGATAACGTTTTACTAATTTAATAATTGTTGGTTGGTTTTTATGGATTACTTGGAGTAAAAGCAATCAGATTCAGAGGTGGCAAACAATGAAATCAAAAATAATTTAACACATAGATTTATCCTAGTTCACCACTAACTTGGCTACATCTAATCCCCTCATTTAGAAGGCTTTAATCCACTAATTCAAATATCTTGAATTACAAAGAACATAACTCTCCAAGTCAATCTTCCCAAACCGTCTGACAACCCTAGACTTTTGAGCAACTAATCACCTTGACCATACAAGCCAACTCTTCTCTTGACAACTTGACAAACCCGAATTGAAGAAGGAATTAAACCACTATCGGGTTGGGTACAAAAGATAGTAACTTTAAGTGTTTGCTTCTAACAAAGCTGATAATAATAATAATAATAATAATAATAATAATAATAATAATAATAACAATAATAATAATAATAATAATAATAATAATAATAATAAAAATAATAACTCTAACACTTTAAGGAAAGAACACTCAGAAAATATTTCTAACTTGAACATGTGTTTCCCTCTTTGAACTCTAAGATGAATTTGGGATTTTGAGCTTGAATTCATCTTCTCTTTTATCCTTTGAGTATATATTTATAGTTAAAATTTAAACTTCAATTTAGTCTTTGTTTAATTTTGAATTATATTTTGTTCAAATTGCGTTTGTAAGTTCTTCAAATTTATCATGTTCCTTTTTTGTTTAGATTGAGATTGTAAATTCTTCATATTGATTACGTTCTTATTTTGTTCAGATTGATTTTGTTCATATTTTGTTGTAGATAAATCTTGATCAAATCTTCTTCAAATCTTTTTCAAGTCTATCACAAATTTTGACCATATCTTCTTTCATATTCTTTGAAGTCAAATATATTGTTCTCATAAAATACCTTGGTTATCATAAAAACTCTAAGTATAAAATGAACTTGGTTCCAACATAGTGAAAAAAGATGAAACCCTTATTTGTTTGATTTGATTTTTAGTTATATGAATGAATTTATTGAATTACTTTTCTCATTTATGTGCTTAATGTCTTTTATTGCTTGATCAACTTTAAATTTTTTAACAATTTGAATGTTGAAATGACATAGTGAAACAAGATGAAACCCTAACATTTTTCTTATTATAAAAGTTTAATTTTATTACTCTTGTTAGTTTCAAATATCATTTCAATCAATTCGAAAACTTTTTGTTCAATCTTAGTAATTAAACACAATTCGATTGTAAAACGCAATCCACGAGTTTGACACTTGGTACTACCATTTTAATTATTATTTGCAACGATTCAGTACAATTTCTAAAAATCAATCACTATATTTTCCAAGTTTCATACTCTGGTCTTAGGTTAAAAGTGCTTTAAAAGAGAAACACAACTATTGATCATGTCAATAAGATCATAAGGAGTCGGCCCAAAAAGTGAAGACCCATGATCACATCTATACAAGAAGGTAAATACCTTAATAGTCTTTGTCTAAAGGGTTAGTTAGTTCTCGTAGGTCTCACAAGATGGAACTTGTAGAGGATTAGCCCAAGAAAAAGTAGAAGACTTAGGCTTTCAAATCCAAGCACAAGAAAGCTCTACATACAGCAGCAGAATCAGAGGATAATGATTCAAATTATCAAAATGGAGACTCATAGGATGAGGAGCTTACTTTCATATCTAGAAAGATTCATAGGATGTAGCACAACAAGAAGAAGAGGATCCCTTAGAAAAGTTCCAAGTAGTCCAGTGGAGGAAATGATGATAAGTCTAACAAGAAAAAATAACATCTACTATGAATACAATGAACGCGGTCACGTCAAGCCAGAATGTCCTAATCTTTAGAAAGGGAAGTTCATAAGGAAAGATCCCAAGTCTAAGAAGAAGGTTATGATGTCTATATGAGATGACTCTGACGAATCCTCTAATGATGAAGAGAAAGTTGATTTGGATTTGAAGGGACGTTGACTTTGACTTTGGAACTGAGTTTATAGATGAAGAAATTGAGGTACTTTCTGATTTAACTCGTATTGAATTAATTACAGTTATAAATGATTTTTTAAACAAAAAATCACATTTTCTTTAAACAAGAAAACACTCAAAAAAGTTAATTCATATATGATTGAACAATACAATTCTCTTAAAAATGATTTTGAAGAACTTTATAGAGACAATCTGACTCTAAAGAATAAAATTATTTCAAAACCATCAGAGGAGACCATTTGCAATTCAGTCAAATACGAAGTAGCATTACAAGATTTCCTTACAAACAACATACATAATAAGAGAGGAATAAGATTTAAGGAAATAATGATTAATACTAAATTTACTCCTTCCTATGAGATGTATATTGTCTACTCCAAGAAAGGTCACAATAAAATATTTTGTCCTATGCTAACAACGTAGAAAGACATGAAATATTTCATAACTAACAAATCAAGACCCAACAAAATTTGGGTACCCAAAAATAAAATTGTATATGCTGTAGATGTTCTCAACATGAAAAATTGAAATTCCAGTCATGGTGCTTAGACAGTGGATGCTCGCGATATATGACGGAGAAATATATATGTTCTAAGACATAACTTTGACCAATAGAGGCTCAATAATTTTTGGAGGAAAGCAGAAAGGCCAAATCATTTGATACGCACAACTCATAAAAACTATGTTACTTATATTTATAATATTTAGCTAGTTAAATGACTAAAACATAATCTACTGAGTATAAGTCAATTAAGTGACAATGGTTATGATTTAGTCTTTAATCAAAAATCCTATCAAACAATAAGTCAGACTGATGGGTATATATTGCTTACTAGCCAGAGGCAAGATAACATTTATAAAATAAACTTTCTAACTTAAAAAAACAAGAGGTTAAACATTTAATTCAAAATGTCGCGTCCAAAAAAAAGAAGTCGCCGCCAATTTTATTTTTTAAAAGGGAAAATTAAATAAAAACTAAAGTAAATAGGATAAATAATATTACCCTACGTCATCCTTTAAAACAGTTACTCTATAATTAATTGTATACATATTATTTATTTAATTATTTATTTATTTTACTACTAAAAATAATATAAAAAAAGAAAAAAATTATTTACATTAGTATAAAAAGGAAAAATATATTTTTTTATAAATTTGGTTTGAAAAGGGAAAAATTTTGCTCCTACATATCCCCAAGTGCAATAGAGAAAATATATTGTGTTTTATTAATTTTATTATTAATTTTACTTTATATATATATATATATATATATATATATATATATATATATCAAAATAAACTTACATAATGGTGATAATAATAATAATAATAATAATAATAATAACAATAATAATAATAATAATAATAATAATAATAATAATAATAGGAGTGATGTGTTGTATATTGATTTGTGTATCACTTTATTTTAGGGATATACTTTTACTACTTTTTTACTTTTCTAAATTGTGAGGATAAAAATTCAATAGCAGATTTGTGAGTCGACGGGGCATATGTGGCACGGACCGGTGGCAGTAATAACAAAAGAGTTTTAGATCTAACGCACAAGAAAGAAAATAAAATAAAAATGAGAGATCACGAATTTGATAAAAAAATAAAATAAAAAGTAGACGATTATACAACAATCGACTTGATTCTTATTAGTTAATTCAAAAAACTTGATTGTAAAATCAAAAAAAGAAAATTCTTGTTTATATCATTTGTGTATAGTATAGTAAAAAAACAAAAACTATATACTAACAATAACGTCAGAAAATAGACAATGTGAAAATAGAAAAGTGTTTACGGTACTGGAGAAGTGTTTTATTAGCTTCTGATTCCAATCATTCTTCTCTACTTTTCTGCCTATTATTCTCTCTTCTTTTATTTTTTAATTTTTTTGTGCTCTCAATTGTGCTTTGAATTGTTCTCTCTTTTGTACTCTTGTTATCGACTATTTATCGAATTTTTGAGTATAGATTACAAAAGACATGAAAATAATTGTCAATTGATTACCATTAATCTGTTTCTTTATAGTTTCTATTTATTTAATTGGCAACAATTATATTGATTCTTATTACCATTGATTCGTTTTTTTTTTGTTTCTTCTCATTCAAATGATGATCATTATAATAATTTTTATTACTATCAATCCATTTATTCAATTAAATACGTTTGTTTTTATTCTATTTTAGAAAATAGTATAAATTTCTGAAAAAGAATCTAACACATCCAAGATTTTCTAAAATTTAAAGGTCTAAGTATTTATTTTTATTATTATTTTTATCATTATTATTTTTTTAATATTTTTTTATATATTTATTAAAATATTTACAGTAGTAGACAAAATTTTTACTTAGAATTTTCTTTGAGAATCAAAGTATGTGATAAGTAAATATGACAACTCTAATTTTGTCTAAATATGATTTGGGTGAGTCTTTTCCCAATTTCAAGATACTAATCGTTTCCTCAACTTTGGGTGTGAATCATTTTCTCAACTTTGGATGCGGGTCGTTTTCCCAGCTTCAACATGCAGGTCATTTTCTCAACTTTGGGTTCGACTCGTTTTCTCGTCTTTGGGTGCAAGTCGTTTTCCCGGCTTCAACATGCGGGTCATTTTCTCGGATTCAGGTGCGAGTCGTTTCAAGCTTCAACATGCAGATCGTTTTCTCGGCTTCAGGTGCGAGTTGTTTTGCCGGCTTCAATATGCAGGTCATTTTCTCGGCTTCAGGAGCGAGTTGTTTTCTCGGCTTCAACATGCAGGTCGTTTACTCGGCTTTAAATTTTTAAAATGTCATAAATCGATGAATGAATGAATGAATGAATGAATGAATGAATGAATGAATGAATGAATGAATGAATGAATGAATGAATGAATGAATGAATGAATGAATGAATGAATGAATGAATGAATGAATGAATGAATATTTTAGTTTTTATTAATATTTTTATAAGACAACCATTCACTCCATGAATGAGAAAAAACACTTATATTTTTTTCTTGAACTTAATATCATTGATCTCTCTTTTGTCCTCATCTCTTTTATTTTATTTTTCTTTTTTTCTCTATTTTTTTAAGAAGAATAAATATTGTGATCCAAAGTTGGATCTCATGTTGTTGTCTGTCTTGTATTGTAAGCAACCTCTATTCTCATGCTATAGTCTGATCTATATTATTGATCTTGTCATTTTGTGTATATATTCTTTGTTTTTGTTGTTGTTGATGTTGTTTTTCTTTTTCTCCTAGGTTGCCCTTTCAAGTTTTCAACCCAGCAGATATTTTTTGTGTACCCTTATTTTTGCCTAGGTTTCCCTTTCAGCTTTCAACCTAGCAGGTATATATATATATTTTACCCTAATTTTTGCCTAGGTCACCCTTTCAAATTTTCATCCAAATTTTCAACCCAACAAATATTTTTTGTGTATCATAATTTTTGCTTAGGTCGCCCTTTCGGGTTTTCAACCCAATAGATATTTTTTGTTTACCCTAATTTTTGACTAGGTCGCCCTTTCAGATTTTCAACCTATCGGGTATATTTTTTTGTACCCTAATTTTTACCTAGGTTGCTCTTTCAGATATTCAGCCTAGTAGTTTTTTATTATTAAAGGATAATACTTTTTTACGACATCTGAGTTTACATGGATTTTTCCATCCATATTTGTAAGAATCAAAGCTCCACCTGAGAAAGCTTTCTTCACGACGTATGGGCCATCATAGTTAGGAGTCCATTTCCCACAATAATCCTTTTGAATGGGTAAGATCTTTTTTAGCACCAAGTCTCCTTCCCAGAATTCTCGAGGACGTATTTTTTTTTCATACGCTTTTTCTATCTTTTCTAATATAATTAACCATGGCATAAGGCTGCCAACCTTTTTTCTTCAATTAAATTCAATTGATCGAAGTGTGTTTGTACCCATTCCGACTCCTCTAGTTTAGCTTCCATTAATACTCTTAGCGAGGGGATTTCTACTTCAATTGATAGCACAACCTCCATCCCATATACGAGGAAAAAGGGGTTGCCCTAGAGCATATCAAAGTGCGATACATGTGTAGTGAATATATCTGGCGGGATTTTAGTACAATCATATGTGAATAAATTATTCTCAGAAATGGGAATCGCATTGAATACTATAGGCAACTTGAGTGTCTCCCAATTCTTGATTTTTGCTTTTGCATCATATGGATGAACCCAATTAGCATCACCGGTGGAAAGATCATCTCTAGCTACTGCAATATTAATCTTGTTTGTCTTTCTTTCAGTTTGGAAACTATGTTGAATTTCACATATGGATATCATTTTGGTTCTAGACTGTCGATTTTAAATCCGAGTTAACATTTTTTTTTCTTTTTTTTTTTGGCCAATCTTCGCTTGTCAACTTTGGTTGATTCGTAATCTAAATCCCGTTTATCTCTATTCTCATGAAGTTTTATCAGTCCTTTGAGTTGTTCTTCATTCTTCCCCAAATTGTGCCATGGATGACCCCTCTGCTTAACATGAATCTAACCACCATAATAGTTGTGTTTGATAGATGTGGTTCTATTTTTGTCGTCATGATGTAAGTAAGGTCCACGATTTCTAGTGTTTGGAAGGTGTGGTGGAAAACTTACTCACCAACGAGTCTTCCTCTTCTGACACGATTATCAATTGATCATGCACCAAATACTTCAGCTTTTGATGTAGGGTTGATGGCACCACACCGGTAGAATGGATCCATGGTCTCCTTAATAAGCAGTTATCGACAAGTACAACATCCATAAAATTAAACATGATTTCAAAAGTGACCGGGCCTATTTGAATTAAGAGTCCAATTTATCCCATCACTTCTCTATGACTCCCATCAAAAGCTTTAACAAGGACTCTTGATATCATATGATAAGGACACATTACTAATATGTGCCACACTATTTTATGGTCTCTTTCTTCGGCGGCAGTTCGTCATCTATGAAAGTAAGGTGACTGTTAACGGTAATGTTATTTATGATGCCTCCAAATTTGTCAAAAGTGATATCTTGAATGACGTGGTCTTCATTTAGTATTTTCAGTAATAGCTTCCTACGGGACTCAGAATTCATCAGAAAATATATCAACAAAATTCTTGTAGGGGCGACCTAGCGCTTAAATCAGAGGTTGAAGGACAGTCAACCCAGCTCTTAAAATAGAGGATGAGGGCCAGTCATCCTTGCTCTTAAATCAGAGGATGTGGGTTAATGTCTCGTCTCTTAAATAATAGGGTGTGGGTTAGTGCCTCAATTTTAATTTTAACCACTAAATATGAAATGTCATGAATGTATTTAATGAATAAACATTTTCCTTCATTTTCATCTTTTTTATTTTTAATTTTTTCAATCAACATTTGTTTCAATTTTTATTTATTTATTTCACCTCATTACGGATATGATCCTTGATTCTTGGATGAAAAATGTGCACCACTTCAAATAAATGGTGGTGATTGTTTTTTTATCTTTAAAGAGATTTTTTCTTACATCATCAACTTGATCTTTAGTCGCCCCTGCCTTACATGTAAAGACATCATACTAGTTTTGGCCTCTTGACATTCACATAATTTGTGCCCGAACATATGATTATCATAAAATGCATTTTAACAAAAAAATATTTATAACACAAGAAAGCAGTGAAGGAAGGTTCGTACAATGATATTTAGTGAGAAAATCTATGGTACATAAAAGATTCATAGAAAGAAAATAAGATAAGGTGATCTCATATGGGTAAATGACCCAATTTGTTAGTAGTTTTTCATAAAAGAAGTGTGCTAATAACTCATGCTACAATTTCAATCATGTTTTTAACTTACTTTGGAAGATATGGTTTGCTCCAATCTATACTCACATCCTTTCGGAATATGTTCAGCTTCGACTTTGATGTGTGTATTTAAGCTATATTCTTTGGCCATCCTTTTTTAGATTCTCAAACTAGTGATCTTCTTTCATTTTTTATATTTTTTGGCCTTAATTTTTGCTTAGATTGCCCTTTTGGGTTTTCAACCTAACGGATTTTTTTGTCTAGGTCGTCATTTTAGGTTTTCCACTTACCAAGTCTTCATTAATTTTCGCACCCTCATTTTTGCCAAGGTCGCCCTTTCGGGTTTTCAACCAAGCGAGTTTTAATTCATTTTTTGTACCCTGATTTTTGTCTATGTTGCCCTTTCAAATTTTCAATCTAGTGGGTACTTATTATTATTTTTTGTAACCTAATTTTTGCCTAGGTCTCCCTTTTAGGTTTTCAACCAAAAGGATATTTATTATTATTATTATTATTATTATTATTATTATTATTATTATTATTATTATTATTATGATTTTTCACCCTAATTTTTGCCTAGGTCGTCCTTTTGGATTTTCAACCTAGTGGGTCTTTATTTAGATTTAACACTTTTGAAGCATCAATGTGTGCAAGTAGGGATAAGTCTCCTCGATCTATATTGGTGTGGATCAAAGCCACACTTGAATGCCCTTTTTTTTATGGTATTGGGGACTCATATATTTAGGAGTTAACTTATCAGCTAGTCCTTTTAAATATGTGAAATCTTGTTAAGTGCCAATTCTTTCTTTTGAAGCTCTGAAGTTTGTATGTTCTTCTTTTAAGATATTTTGAAATAATTGTCCTTGATATGAGGCAGTCAACATTTTTCTTGACTTGAATTCAGTTGGTCAACACAAATAATTACTCTTGATAAGAGGATTTTTTTTGTTTTAATTGTAAGGGATTATGGCCTCTATTTGTTAAAAAAAATGTAATTTTTCAAGATTACTACAAAGTTAACAATGACAATATACAATATTTATTCAGGAACAAAGATTTATAAAATACATGTATTACGAAAACAGATTCAATGCTTATTCAAAATCTTAATCAAGATAGAATTTCACCAATATTAACATTCAAGAATAAGCATACATGCAACATCAAAAATAAAGAGAAAGGATAAGAAAATTGTGCACAGGGGTTTATACTGGTTCGATTATCAACACGATAACCTACATCCAGTCCTGAAATCCAAAAATAGATTTCAGCCTTTCTAATAGAATGACTTGAGTACGTTTTTTACAGATTGTGCAGCTTAAACATAGTCTATCTATCCAACTCACTCACTTCTATTTCCACACCACCTTATCCCTAGAGTTAATCGCCAAACTCCTACGAGATAAAGATGAGACTCCTTCTTAATGAGCTCACGCACCAACGAAGATCGTCACCAGTATACACCACTGGATTTCCTGAACTTTCTTTACAATATTTTTTACAGAAAATGATAAAAGAGGACTAATGAGGACTCAATCACAATATGAATTTCACACAAAAGGAATTTGCCAAATTAGTATTTTGTGTGTGATTACAATTATTTTTCCCATGGTGTTTTTCCTGATTTCAGTGTTATGAAACGTGTAATGAATTATTGTTGAAGTTAATGTGATTGATTCAGTTTATATATGTTCAGAAAAACACCAGGTAAATCATTTGCTCAATCGATTTTATAATAGTCAGAAAACAGCTTAATCGATTGCCCAATCGATTATCACGTATCGTGTTTTTCTTGAATCTTGAACATATAGAAATGAATCGATTTGCCAATCGATTCTTTTAATGCTTAAATCAGAAACTGAAGCTAAGTACATATCAGAATTGATTGCATAATCGATTATAGGTGTTTTGTTCAAACAACAAGATCAAAACAATCGATTACTCAATCGACTCATATTTATTAACATAATCGATTTGGCAATTGGTTGAATTCTCCATGTAACACAAACCTTTGCGTTAATCGATTTTCCAATCGATTGAACTGATCACATTGACTCAATTATTTTGCTTCAATCGATTCGTCAATCGATTTTATAATCACATTGACTCAGATATTTTGTTCAATCAATTTGGCTTGTTACAGTGGCTCAGCTATTTAGTTGAAATCCATGTGCCAATCGATTAGAAAATATGTTTCTGATAAATGATTACCCAGTTCAATCTTTCAATCAATTACCTAATCGATTGTGACAAAACTTGCATTTTAAGAAACTTAATTCAATTGATTGTCCAATCGATTTGGTTGATCACAGAACTCATCCCTGATGAAAAACTTTTTCACAATCGATTTGCCAATCGATTGATGCAGTAACTGGTTGGTTCTGTGAATCACAAAATCGATTACTCAATTGATGTCCCAATCGATTGTCCAATTGATTGGTTTAAACCCAGATCTCAGGTTTAAGAACAAAACTTTAAGTAATCGATTTCCCAATCGATTTACTTAGTGAAAACCTTTGTTCTGAGTCAGACAATCGATTGCTCAATTGATTACTCAATTGACTTCTCAGTTGATTGATTTATTTCCTTGTTTTATGATTTCATTTTTTACTTTGGCAAATTCTTAAGTATGAAATCAATGGTGATGAGTCTACTTATCAAACCCTATGACAACTATTAACACTAGACAGATTTGCATCTTTCTCAAGCACATCCTCCAATTTTGCTTGATTCCTTATGTTCCAAGCTTTTGTCCAAGTGTATAGTGTTTGCTTGTTTTTCCTGAAATGTTACTCAGTTCAACCTGTTAGTTTTATCAAATGATGTATGAACATGGTATGTTTGTTAATTATGTCAAAATCATGATCAAGAGGACTTATGTCTAACATTAATGTGTTGCACTGCCTTTATGCTACCTAATAAGAATAAAAGGGGTGCCCAAATTATAGTCTGATTTTCAGGGAGGGTGTCCCACTGTTACGAGATAACTTTTGGTACGAGAATTTTCTATCTAACATTTCTTCTACATTGGATAGTAAGCAGGATGGTCGTGACTTTCATTCTTATGAGTGACTATTCTTCATCATGACTTACTTTTAACATTGAAGATAAAAGAGCTAGAATGTCATCTAGTTGGTTATATTGTTAAGGGGAGGGACATGATGGAAATGACTTCAAATTTTTAGACACTTGTCTAATATGTACATATAAATGATCATCTTCTTATCCCAAATGTTACATTCTTGATTCAAATGATTAGGTCAAATCCCCATATGCTTTCAACATTTCATTTTTGATTTGTAGGCGGCTATAATAGTTATGATACAAACTTCAAAATCCTCCATGTGATTGGCATATTCAAAGTACAACTAGATGATGATAAAGATAAAACGACATTTCTAGCGGATTAACATGGCGTTAACTGCATGTCCCAACATATTGAGGTCCATCCAAATAGTGGATTTTATTTTTATCGTTCTCATCCCCTTTAGTGGAATTAATAGCATGACTGAAATTATATAATGAAATCTTAGCAATCTTATTTATGAATGAACTATTTCCAAATATGTACGATACATGGTTAAAATAGGAGAAAGACAAAAAATGTTGGGTAAGAAATGGTTAAATATATAAGGGGTAGAAAGGAAGAGACAACAAAATGCATTTATTGATATTCATAATATTAAGGAAACAAGAGTGTGTGAATATAATAAAGTGTCGTAAGACTTTATACTTAGCAATATTATCGGTGCTTCAGAATCAAATTAAAATTCACGAGAGAACGTGATAATATCTTCATTGTTGACTTTGCTCCTTGGATAAACTCGGAAACTATATGCAACACTATCGATCTCTTCAACATAATGTTTCGTCGAGGTTTTTTTCAATTGTTATTAAATGTTCATACAAGATTTGACATTTTCCTTTTGATGGATGATTTTTATGACCCAGAAGTAGGGGGTGGAGGATGAAGATTAATCTCAATAGTATCAAGTTCAAATCATGTGGACAAGTAACTTGAAGTAGACTAAAAGGTAAAAATTGTTAGACTTATGAAATCAAGGGGTAAACATGAGTTCTTTCTGATATAATTGTTAGACTTATGTTATGAGAATGTAAAAAAATGAATGCAATGATTATGCATTTAATTAAAACATTTTACTACCTCCTAATATGCAATTATTTTTTCTAAGAAAATGAAGAGAAAAAGAAAAACATGTTGTAAAATGAAGTAAAAGATGAAACATGCATGATTATGCCTTACATGGTTCTTTTTTTATTTGATGGTTTTTTATTGTGAACCTTTACTATGGGTGGCTCTATAGTTCTAAATTGGCTCCTAGAGCAAACAACTCAATTCTAATATATTAAACCAATTAATAGGTAAACTATTAAAATAGAAATATTCTAGAAAATGTCAACTCTAGGTGAGAATTTCATGACAACCAAACAGGATGTAATACATAAGGTTATTGTTACACAATCTCTAACTTATCTTAGGTTTGTACTTAGTCTGGGTATAGAGTCCACTCATAAATGTGTGAGTCGTGTTAGAATAGTGTATAGAAAAATAAATAAGTTTAAAAAAATATCATCACAATGAAAATAAATTGACAAAACACATATAATTAGATTCACAATATAACAAAATAAAAAAAATAAGACAATTGGGGTAATATAAATAAAATAATAAATAATAATATAACTATATATAATTAATTAGATTGGGCTAGACTCTCAAAAGTCTCTAGCGGAGTCACCAGTTATCGTGTCCGGTTTATCTGCGAAAAAAAGAAGCTGCCACCAATTTTATTTTTTAAAAGGAAAAATTAGATAAAACCTAAAGTAAAGTTCTTGAACCCAAAAAAATGGATTCAGGAGTTGATTACAAATAAGAAAAATAATATTACCCTACATCATCTGTTAAAACGGTTACCCTATAACTAATTGTATACATATTATATATTTAATTATTTATTTATTTTACCCCTAAAAAATAATATTAAAAAAAAAAGAAAATAAATTATTTACATTAGTAAAAAACAAAAAAAAATATTTTTTTTATTAATTTGGTTTGACAAGGGAAAAATTTTTCTCCTACATATCTCCAAGTGCAATAAGTAAATCAAAACTCACGTAGTTCTTGGATAGAAAATGTTTATGTGTTGACCGATTTTATTATTAATGTATATATATATATCAAAATAAATTAACATAATGATAATAATAATAATAATAATAATAATAATAATAGGAGTGATTTGTTGTATATTTATTTGTGTATCATTTTATTTTAAGGAAATACTTTTACTCATTTTTACTTTTCCAAACTGTGAGGATAAAAATTCAAGAGCAGATTTGTGAGTCGACGGCGCATATGTGGTACGGACCGACGACGGTAATAATAAAAGAGTTTTAGATCTAACGCACAAGAAAGAAAATAAAATAAAGCTGAGAGATCATGAATTTGATAAAGAAGTGGACGATTATACAACAATCGACTTGATTCTTATTAGTTAATTTCAAATACTTGATTGTGAAACCAAAATAATTTCTTGTTTATATCATTTGTGCATAGTATAGTAAAAAAAACTCTATAATAACAATAATGTCAAAAATAAAAAATAGATGAGGTGAAAAAAAAAACTGTTTACCGTATTGGAGAACTTTTTTATTAGCTTTTGATTCCAACTCTTCTTCACTACTTTTCTGTCTATTATTCTCTCTTCTCTTTTGTTTTTTTGTGCTCTCAATTGTGCTTCGAATTGTCCTCTCTTTTCTACTTTTGCTATCGACTATTTATAGACTTTTTAGATATAGATTACAAAATACAAGAGAATAATTGTCAATTGATTACCATTAATCTGTTTCTTTTCAGTTTCTTTTCATTTAACTGGCCACAATTATACTAAATCTTACTACCACTGATTTGTTTTTAGTTTCTTTTCTATTCAATTGATCACCACTATACGGATCTCTATTACCATTGATTCATTTCTTTTCGGTTTCTTCTCATCCAAATGATGGTCATTATAATGAATTTGATTACCATCAATCCATATATTCAATTAAATACATCTGTTTTTTTTTTTTTTTTATTTTAGAAAATAGTGTAAATTTCTAAAAAGGAATCTAACACATCCATGATTTTCTAAAATTTAAAGGTCTAACTATTTACTTTTATTACTATTTTTATCATTATTATTTTGTATTACCTTTTTATATACTTATTAAAAAATTTAAAGTAGCGAAAAAAATTAGGTGTCAATACATAATGGAGTCTATATCAGACATATTCTAAAAAAGATTGTTTATGAATTGTGGAAAGGTAAAAAGCCAACATTCTTATTTTTGTTAGTTTGGTTGTGTTTGTTATATTTTGAACACTAAAGTTATTCTTGGAAAGTTTGACCCTCGATTACAAAAGCGTACCTTATTGGGATACTCCAAAAGATCTAAAGCTTATAGAGTATACAATAGGGAGACTCTAATCGTAGATGAGTCAATACATGTTAAATTTTATGACAAACAGTTTGACCTTAAAAAGTCAAAGCTAGATGAAGTTCTTGTATGTTTTGAAAATCTAGAGGAAATAGACAAACTTAAGTAAACATAAAAACCAAAGGAAACAGGAAAATCATAGGAATTAGAAAAGTTGAGGAACTGAACAATACATTAAAGGATAAGACTCACTTCAGAGCAAGTCAACTGTAGAGTCCAAAACTGGGTGGAAGTACAAGTCATCTCATCCTGAATCTCTAATTATTGGGAACTCCAATGATCCTTTGAAGATTATCTCTCAATGACATTTCTCTATTTGGTCTGCTCTCATTAGTTGAACCTTCCTCTATTCATGAATCCCTGGGAGATAAAGGATGGATTTTGGCTATGCATGAGGAACTCAACAAATTCAAGAGGAATGATGTTTGGGATCTTGTACCCAAACCAAATGATAAGAAACCCATCAGAACCAAATGTGTTTTCAGGAACAAGCTGAATGAAAAGTAAGAGGTTGTTAGGAACAAAGCACATGTAGATACATAAGGTTATATTGAGCAAGAAGGTATTGATTACACTAAAACTTTTTCTTTGGTGGCCAAGTTAGAGATAATACACAATTTAATCTCCTTTATTGCTTTCAATAATATCACTTTATGTCACATGGATGTGAAAATTAAATTTTATAATGGTTATATAAATAAGGAAGTGTATGTAAAAAAACCTACTGGTTTGGAAAATGTTTAGTTTTTAGACCGTGTTTTTAAACTTAAAAAAATATATGTATGGTTTGAAACTAGCACTAAGAGTATGATATGATAGACTATACAATTTTCTAATTAAAAATGACTTTGAAAATGTTGAGTTTTTAGACCATGTTTTTAAACTTAAAAAAAAAAATCTTTATGGTTTGAAATTTGAAACAAGCACTAAGAGCATGGTATAATTGACTATACAATTTTCTAATTAAAAATGATTTTGAAAGGGAGTAGGTTGACACTACCTTAATTAGGAAATCAATTAAAAAATTTCTTCTCATAACTCAGATTTATGTAGACGATATTATTTTTGGTTCAACTAATGGAATCCTATGTCATGAATTTGCTAAGTTGATGTAATAGTAATTTCAAATGAGTATAATAGGAGAATTAAAGTTCTTTTTATGAATGCAAATTCATCAAAGTCATAATGGTGTGTACATTTATCAAACTAAGTATACAAAAGAGCTTCTCAAAAAGTTCAAGTTGGATGAACGAAAGTTTGTGTCTACACAAATGCATCTAACATGCATACTTGATAAAGATGAATCAAGAAAAAGAAATAATCACAAAATATACAAAGGAATGATTGGATCACTTCTTTACCTTACTGCATCCATATCTGATACTTTATTTAATGTGTGTGTGTGTGTGAGCGCTAGGTTTTAGGCTGATCCAAAAGAATCTCACTTAACAGATAATAAGAGGATCTTTAGATACTTGAAAGATACTATTGAATTGGGGTTGTTCTATAAGACTTCATATGAGTACAAGTTAGTTGGATATTTTATGTTGAATATGCTGGAGACAAGCTAGAAAAAAAAAAGCACCAGTGAAAATTGTACGTTTCTTATCTCGTGGTCAAGCAAGAAACAAGGAACCATTGCTATGTCAACAGCAGATGCTGAGTACATCTCTGTAGTAGGATACAAAACTCAACTCTTATGGATGAAACATCAGTTGAAAGATTATAATTTTTTTGAGAGTAACATTCCTATTTTTTCATAATACATCAATAATTTGTTTAAGTAATAATCCAATTCGGCATTCTAGGGAAAATCATATAGAAATCAAACATCATTTTATTAGAGATTTTGTCCAAAAGGGTATTTTATATATTCAATTTGTTGACATCGATCATTATATATTCAATTTTATGTTAGATAATGTTATTATATATTAGTAGTAAGGGTATTTTAGACATTTCTATTATTTTGTATATATACCCATTGTAACCCTATTAACTTAAGTTTGGTTCATTCTATGTTATGAAACCCTAGAGTGGTTATCTCTCTTCTTCCTCTTTTCATTGTTAATATGGTATCAAAGAGCTTTGGTTGATTTTGAGATCTACTATAAAGAAGAGAGATACTATTTTGATAGGAAAGATAACCACCAAAAGAGAAAAGAGAAGAGTAGCCCTATTCCTGATTTTGTTAAATCAGACTCACAAAACCTACGATTGTGTATTCCCTAACCGTTGGATCGGGCGGATATTTGGCCAACAGGTTTGCAACATTCAGATCTTCATCTTCAACGGTAGGATCGGCGAAATGATGTATGTAGGGGAGAAATCGTGCTTGCACAGCACCAAATTATCATTAATTTATTTTGTCTCAGTGATTGTGTTTGTTGTATTTTTCTGTCATTATTTGTTATGGATGGTGCTAAGGATGATTCTCTTCAAGCATATTGTCCAAAATTGGGGAGAGCACATAAGAAGAATTTTAGGGGGCCATCGTCCAATGTTGTTGCTTCTGCTCCTCCTACCATTGGCTCTAGTTCTGGTTTCGTATCCTCATATGAGACTGCTTCCCAAATATCTTATATTTCAGAACAACTTCAAAAACTTCTTGCCACTCAATCACATTCCATGTCTGCCACCTCTTCTAAAGGTTTGAACTCATCTGGTATGTCAGGTATATCTCCTTCCATATGGATTCTTGATTCGGGAACATCTCATCATATGACATACGATGATAAATCTTTTGTGTCTGTGAAACCTGTCTCGTTTGTGTCGGTTATGACTGCTAATGGCACTCCTATGCCACTAGCAGACGTTGGTTCTATCTTCACACTTAACATGTCTCTTTCTGATGTTAATTATATTCCTAAACTTACTTTGAGTCTTGCTTCTATTACTCAAATATGTGAACTCGGTTATTCGGTTATGTTTTCTTCCACTTCTTGTTGTGTGCATGATCCACATTCCAGAAGGCTGATTGGGATAAGTCATCGACAGGGGAGACTTTATGTTTTGGATGACCTGCGACTCCCAGATACTGCAGCCTCAATAACTAATGTTGACTTATTATCTAGTTTTCGCTTGAATTCATTATCTTTAGTTTTTATTTATGGCATTCCTGCCTTGGACATGTTTCTGCTTCTAAGATTAAAATATTTGGTTTCTACCAGAGCTTTAGGAAAGTTACAAACCTGTGATATCTCAGATTGTTGTGGTTGTAAACTTGCTAAACTTTCAACTTTACCGTTTAATAAAAGTGTTTCCGTTTCATATGTGCCCTTTGATTTAGTTCACTCTGATATTTGGGGTCCATCACCGGTTCTCACCAAAGGTGGATCTAGATATTATGTTTTGTTTATTGATGATTACACTCGTTATTGTTGGGTTTATCTTATGAAAAATCGGTCTGAATTTTTTGACATTTATCATATGTTTCGTGCAATGGTCAAAACTTAACATAATTCTGTTATAAAGTGCTTTCGTTGTGATTTAGGTGGTGAATATACCTATAATAAAATTTCTGAATTACTTGCTTATGATGGCACTCTTCATCAAACATCTTGTACTGATACTCCTCAACAAAATGGAGTTGTTGAAAGGAAACACTGTCATATTATAGAGACTATTCGTTCTCTTTTGTTGTCCACTTCAGTTCCTAGTGAGTTTTGGGGAGAAGCAGTTCTTATTGTTGTTCATGCTATTAATATAATTACATACTCTATCATATCAGGTTTGTCTCCCTTTAAAAAATTGTATGCTTCTACCCTTGATTACTATTCTTTGAAAGATTTTTGTTTTACTTGTTTTGTTCTTCACCCTCAAGTAGAGCGCACTAAGTTGTCTTCGCATTGAGCCATATGTGTTTTTCTTGGTTATGGGGATGGTCAAAAGGGTTATCATTGTTATGATCCTCATGCAAGAAAACTTTATGTATCTCGTAATGTTGTTTTTCTTGAGCACGTCCCTTTTTACTTTATTTCCTTTGATTCTCATATTACTAAGAGTTCTGAACTAACCTAGATTGATCTGTTTGGTCCTAATGATTATGCTTCTAGTGATTGTAATGTTGAGAATTGCAAGACAAATACTAATACCCCACATGATGACATACCTCTTGTCCCCCCGGCTGTCCAACCACCTCGTGTGATTGTTGATCCTCCTCGTTACCCCTCTCGTCAACGTAAGTCTACTCAGTTACCTGATTTTGTCTATTCCACTTACTCAACTTCGTTTGTTTCTTTCTTAACCTCTATTCACAGTTTGTCTGAGCCCTCTTCCTATAAAGAGGTTGTTCTTGATCCTCTTTGGCAGTAGGCTATGGCAGAAGAACTATATGCATTGCACAAAACCAATACTTGAGAATTAGTACCTCTTCCTCTTGCAAAACGTGTTATTAGGTCTCGTTGGGTATACAATATCAAAAGTCTAATGAGTTATTTGAGCACTACAAAGCACGTCTTGTTGCTAAGGGTTTCTCTCAACAATATGGTATGGATTATGAAGAAAATTTTGCTCCTATAGCCAAGATGATCACTATTCAAACTCTTATTGCAGTTGCATTTGTTCGTCAATGGCATATTTTCCCAAATGGATGTCAAAAATGCATTTTTAAATGGTGAGCTTCATGAAGAAGTCTATATGGTCCCCTTCACAAGGTGTTTCTCATAATCAAGGGGAAGTAGGTAAGTTAAAAAAGGCTCTATATGGTCTTAAATAGGCTCATCGAGCTTGATTTGAGAAATTCTCTACTGTGATCACTTCTCTTGGTTTCCACTCTAGTGAACATGATTCTGCATTGTTTATAAGGTCCGTCACTTATGGTCTCATTATACTTTCTCTATATGTTGATGATATAACTATTACAGGTGATGATGTTAGTGGTATCAATGAGTTGAAATTGCAGTTAGCCAAACAGTTTGAGATGAAGGACTTGGTAACTCTTCGATATTTCTTGGGGATTGAAGTTACCTACTCTCCTAGAGGCGACCTTCTTTCTCAATTCAAGTACATTGCCAACATTCTTGACCAGACTCGTCTTTTTGATACTAGAGCAGCATATACTCCTCTTGAGTTGAATGTGAAATATGCTCCCTCGGATGGTGTTCCTTTACCAGATTCCACTTTATATTGTACGTTGGTTGGCAGCTTAGTGTATCTTACAATTACCAGACCTGACATTGTTTATGTTAATCATGTTGTTAGTTAGTTTGTTGTCTCTCCCACTACAGTACATTGGACAACAGTTATTCAGATTCTTCGTTATCTTCGAGGAACTCAATTTCAAAGCCTTCTCTTTCCATCGTCATCCTCATTAGAGTTACGAGCTTATTCTGATGTTGATTAGGCTGGTGACACCACATATCATAAATCAACCACAAGGTTTTGTATCTTTCTTGGAGACTCTCTTATTTCGTGGAAGAGTAAGAAACAAGACATTGTCTCTCGCTCCTCTACAGAAGTTGAGTATCATGTTATGGCATCCACTACCTCTGAAATAATTTGGTTATATTGGCTTTTGTCTGATATAGGTATCTTTCTTTCTGAGCCAATTCTAACGCACTGCGATAACAAGGGTGTTATTCAAATTGCTCACGACTTGGTCTTTCATGAACGCACCAAACACATTGAGATTGATTGTCATCTTACTCGTCATCATCTTTGACATAGAACCATTACTCTACCGTTTGTCTCTTCTTCTTTATAGATTGCTTATTTGTTCACAAAGATGCATTCCATTAAACATTTCCGTTTTTTAGTTGACAAACTCTCGATGCTCCATGTTAATGCATCGTGAGTTCGAGGGAAGATGTTAGATAATGTTATTATATATTAGTAGTAAAGGTATTTTAGACATTTCTATTCTTTTGTATATATACTCATTATAACTCTATTAACTTAAGTTTGATTCATTCTATGTTATGAAACCCTAGAGTGATTGTCTCTCTTCTTCCTCTTTTCATTATTAACAGTTTGAGAGTAACATTCCTATTTTGTCATAATACATCAACAATTTGTTTAGGAAAAAGCATATAGAAATCAAACATCATTTTATTAGAGATTTTGTCCAAAAAAATATTTTATATATTTCATTTGTTGACATTGATCATTATATATTCAATTTTATGTTTTGCTTTGATATATGAATATGCATTGACTTTCTAGTCATTTCTAAGATACCACCTCTTGATATAATTAGTTGAAGCATAAATACCGAATAAATTGATAAGAGAATTATTCACCAAAATAGAAAAAGAGACAAATTGACTCCTATTAACAATAATGTAAGGGTTTAACTATGGGAGCAAAAACACCATAAATTAGGAACTATCTCGTTCATATTGTTAGTAGCAAAAACTTTCATATTAATAGAAGTCCATAAACTAAGAGCAATAGAATCAATAGATATCCAAGGTTCAACCATAAAAAGGAAATCGGGGCTATTAATTAAGCATGACCTTTAAAAGCCAATTTAGTAGGGTGATTGGAAAGACCCCATGCTTCTAATAAAGGCACTTAGCTCAATAAATTAATATAGAAATCTATTTGTTAAATATGAATAAAAAGTTTAAAATAATTATGATAATTTAATAAATAATTTTACATTACAACTCATAAAGCCTAAAAAATAAAATTTAAATAAAATATCATAAATTTATAAAAGTGTTACTATTAACATTAAAAAAACACTATTTTAAAATTTGTCTCGGACCTCGTAATTTGTTGGATGGGCCCCGATGCTGAGATATGACTCTCAATATTGTGGTTGTAATTGATATAACTTTCAAAAAAGGGTTGACATCAACTGTAGATTGAGACTAGCACTCATTTTTTAATCCTTGCTTTTAAGAATAAAAGAATTGTCTCTTGACAATTAAAAAATAAATACATGAATTGATTTCGTTTAAACTAGGAATATGACTTTTATTGTTGTTCACATTTATAGCAAATGAAATCAATATGATAATAAGATTGTTGCATTGGGTCTTTAGTTGACTATAATGTATTGAAGGGATAATATTCCTAAACATTTAAAGGGTTTTTACTAGGAATAGGTTTGGTTTCCCTCAGTGTGGGTTTCATTTGGTTCTTTCACACTACATTTCTTTCTTTTACACTAAACCTTTTTTTTCTTTAAAATAATTTTATTCTTTTATATTTTTTTTAAAGATTTTTAGTGAGTTAATTATTGTCAATTCACTCTACTTTTTAATATATTTATTAGAGTGTGTTAAAACAATATTGCGATCTGCAACATAGATTAAGCAACAAAAACAGAAAAAGTGCAGAGAAAAATTGAAAACGGAGAATGTTCTACGAAACAGAAAAAACAGAAAACCAGAAAATGGAAACTGTTTATCGTTCTTCGTTTTCTGCAGTTTTGCAAAATAATTTTTCTTTCTGCAGTTTTCTCTATCAATGCAAACGAAAATAAAGAATGATAAGGAAAGAATAACACCAAGAACTTACGTGTTCGGTCTCAATTGATGAGATCTACGTCACGGACAAGCAAGCAAGATTAATCCACTATGAATAATTTAATATAACAAAATTAAAGTCTTCTCAAGATTGATCTCCTAGTATCTATCACTGTTTATGAACCAGCAATATTAGCCTTTCTCTCAATCTTTCTTTTCTCCCTTTAATCTTCTATCTCTAATTTTCTATGAATCATGAATTGCATATGCCTCACTTAGTTTTTCCACTCTTGCTATTACAATTACAACTCTAACTCTGTTACTTTCTTAGCTGCTGCCATATTACAGCTTTATTTATAGTATACAAGAGCTAACTAACTAACCACCTATAATAATTAACTTGGCTAAAGGTAATTATAACAACCACTAAAGTTTAACCAACTTTAGTTAGATGATTTAAGGCATACATTCATAGAGTGGTTTTAAGATTTGAATATAGTTGAGATATCCATTATTCATGTAATATTTTTTAACTATAATTTTTATTTTAAAAATCATAATCAATGATTGTAGGTTATCACTCTAACCACCATTGTCAACTATTAGCCACCACATATCCACTACAAACCATCACTTTGACCACCTTCATTTATTCTAATAATTGTCTGCCACCACTCCAACTCATGTTCCTCCGACTTCTATAATTGTCACTCTCGTCTATTTTCATCTTTAACAACCATAACTTTCAACATTTATTATTAAAATTTAGTTACATACATAAATTATAAATTTATAATATTTAAATTTTATAAAATATAAAAAAAAAAAAATTTGAATATTAAAACTTATATTTATTTTAGACTTAGTAAAAACCACTCAAAAACAGGTCCTTAAAACAAACACAAATACACTATTCAAGTCGCAAGCTTAATCAAACTTGGATATATTGAAGGTACGTAAAATAACAAAGAAAGACATTTAATTTAATGTTAATGTAAAAGTTGTTAACCCCAAGATATGGCAGTATATTTATTCTCATAACTTGCTTTGGAGCTTTAACTAATATACATGTTTAGTTTCTCTCAAAAATTAAATTATATATAAAATCTTGTTGCAGTGAACAAAACGGTAGAACACTAGCATGCAGCTCAGCTCTTAGGACCCGGACCTTGAGGTTGTTGCATCTGCTGATACAACGCAGCAATCCTACTACAGGCGTCCATGCTCATGGGCTGCATAAAATTAATACATCAAAACATAATATTCAATGTTTGTTTTTAGCATCTTAAATAAAAAAAATACTCAAATCAGAATGAATTCAATAGATATTCACATACAGTATAAAATAATTTTATATTATCATTTAATTATTATTTATTATTTTATAAATATATTTTAAAATTGACTATAAATTTCTTAATTTTTATTAAATTTTAATATAAAATTACTTGCATTAATGAATTACAAATAAAAATAATATTTAAAATTAATTTATCTAATTTTAATTTTAATCTATATTTTATTTTAAAAAGAGTAATTTTAAGAGTTTAAACTTTTAGTTTATATTTGTTTGAAATATAAGTTTGAACCGATCACAAAAAATCCAAAGAGAGTCCTGATTAATATTGTCACTATCCCAACAAACCAGAACACAATATTAATCACCCAATAAATTTGATTTGACCGTTTGTTACACTCTTATCGATAGTGTCTTCAAATTTCGTTACCCAGACAGTTCAGCAACACTAGGTTGCTTTCAATCATTATATAAGAAATTTACATTTCATACTCTTTTTTTACTTTGTCCCGAAACTTTACACGTCTTACATCAAAAAGATTTTACATATATTCTTTTCAATAAATATTACAAATATATCCCAAAAATTATATATATATATATATATATTAAGTTCAAATTTTAAATTCAAATTTAAATTTTATTTTAAATAATATAATATTATAATGTTTTTTCAAAAGCAAAAGAGATTTTGTTAATGACATTCAAACACAAGGTAAAACAATGATAAAAAAAAAACTAATTTTACAAAAAAAATAATGCAAAAATGAAAATCAAAGTAATTATTAAAATAAATAATAAGCATGTTAAGTACATCATTAAATATAGACCAGTAATAAAAACAAGAGTGTATATTAATGTTATGAACATTTAGATCAATAATTTATTTCTAATTTATCTACATGGATATTATTATCTATTAAATTAAAATTTTGTATATATTTATCTATTTAATTTTAATTTACATAATTAAATTAATTATTTTCATACTCTATATTAAAATTTTAATTTTAATTAAAATTATACTAAAAATAATATTTCAAGATAGATAAAAAAGTAGACTTTAAATATTTAATTATATTAAATTTAAAATATAACAAAACTCGTTTATAAATAATATGTTATTCAAATATTAATGATTTAATTTAATAATACTAAAACGTATGAATTTTTAAATGTAGAGTAGAAATCTCATAGATGAAATTATATACAATGCAGTTTATTCACCTGTGATTGGCATCCAAGAAATGAGGAGAGTGGGTCGGTCATCCCAGTGGCTCCCGGAGGCCCTTGAAGGCGGTCGCAGCTGCCGCCTGTATCCCATGAAGCCATAGGCATGAATGCAGAAGGGTGAAGGACAGGAGGCATTCCAGGTATGTTAGCTCGATTCATGGTGTTCATATCCATTCCCATTCCCATTCCCATACCTATAGGCATTCCAGCCATACCCATCCCCATTCCCATGCCCATTTGATTCATCATTGACATTTGAAGTTGTTGTTGCATGTTCATTGGCATCATCATGGATGACATGTTGAATCTATTCATAATTTGTACTTGTGCTTGCAAATTTTTCAGATATTCTATCACCTCATCCAACATTGAAGCTTTATCAGTCTGTAATAAAAAATTAAATCAAGTTCAAATAGATGATACCATTTTTTTTACTCAAGCATAATTTCATAAATGAATTCAATATATGTATATAATTAATTAATTATTTAAATATATAACAATTATAAATAATGACAATTATTATATAATTTTCTTAATGCATAAATAATATATATAGATTAAAAACGGAGTAAAAGACATACTAAATGTACACAAAAGACGATCATAAAATATAAAATATAGACATAGACATATGGACAAATATGTCAAAATGCTAACAAATAAGTCAATAATGTGAGATGTAATTTTAATGGTTAAATTAATGATTAATTAAAAATAATTTATTTTTAATATTTTCGTTTACACTTTTGGATATTACTTTTCATTCGTCTATCTTTTTTGCCCCACTATTATGGGTGTGGCCAAAATGTTAATTGACTCAATGTTTTTGTCATGAAAGAACATTAGGCCCTACCATTGCAAAGGATTTCGATGGGAGCAGTTGGGTGTTTCCTCACCAAACAGCCTAATGTGTCAAAGTGTCACAACAAGTAATGAGATTAAGTTTGTGTGGATTCAGGTGGCTGAAAACAATACACACATATATAGCCATAAGATTGGAAAAAAGTTAATGATGACCACAAATTAATTATCACATAAATCAGAACATTTATGATTAATTATTACATATGATAGTAACATTTATCGCAAACTTAAATTGTACTATTAAAATGTTGGGTGCATCTATGGTCTCTAAGGCTCTAATGTGGGATCCTCACAGTTTTTAATAAATTCGTATAAAATATTTCATTTCTTTCATTTTATTATTATTATTATTATTATTATTATTATTATAGTTATTATTATTATAAAATTTATTATTTTACAGAAAGCAGTAAGGTTCCACCTTTTTTTTTTTTTGAAGGTT